>CM067370.1:43332754-43916754 GCA_034401795.1 Chaetoderma sp. LZ-2023a | reverse complement strand
TATAAAATAGATCACAGTTCAAGTGTAAAAATCCCCTCTATAGACATGACAACTACTGAACTGTTTGCTAAACGTTTTGTTAAGCTTTGTATCGTGTATGTACTGTTAATTTGTTTCTGGTTAGTGCTCAGTATCAAGATGATGAAATTATTAACAACAAGAACGACAATCAGAGATTGCTAAAGTATGCCTTCCATTCCGCCAAGCACAACCTCCCACTCAAGATTGGTCGACGTGGCATTGACTTTTGACACCAAAATCTATAGGAGTCTAAGCGTGTATGCCCTTCACTAAATGCGTTAAAATAGTTAGTTGTCACGCGAGCCTGTGAATATGAGTGAATGAGCATGTGTGTTGGTGCGCGCACACGTGTGAATGTGTGTGCGCTGGCGTAAGTGCGTGTGTGCCTAAATGCATGAGCCTCTTTGATTTCATAAGGGTGTATGTGACAGGAAGCTGATCAGGTTACTTTCTTAATGTCTCTCTCTTTTGACCAACTTTACCCAATAGGGTTCTTCGGACCACTAAGGACAAGTTCCTACGCCAGATTGGTAAAGGTCCCTTCAATAGAACTAGAGTGATTATCCGGAAACGCAATATTACTTAATCAATTAGGTCACAGTGACCATGCCTTTTGATTGTTTGACGCCAAAATCGATATGATTCTTCGGACCACCAAGGACAACCTCCCACGCTATATTGGTAAATATTCCTTCAATAGAACTCGAGTGAGCATCCGAAAACGCAATATTACTTAATTAATTAGGCCACAGTGAGCATGACTTTTGATTGTTTGACGCCAAAATCGATAGGGTTCTTCGTCCCTCCAAGGGCAAGCTCCCACGCCAGCTTGGTAACGATCCCTTCAATTGAACTGGAGTTAATTAGGTCACCGTGACCTTGATCTTTTCCTGCTTGACACCAAAATTAATAGGGTTCTTCGGACCACCAAGGACACGCTCCCACGCCAGATTGGTAAAGATCCTTTTAATAGAACTCGAGTGATCATCCGGAAACGCAATATTACCTAATTAATTAGGTCACAGTGACCATGACCTTTGATTGTTTGACGCCAAAATCGATAGGGTTCTTCGGACCAGCAAGGACAAGCTCCCACGCCAGATTTGTAAAGATCCCTTCAATAGAACTCGAGTGATCATCCGGAAACGCAATATTACCTAGTTAATTAGGTCACCGTGACCTTGACCTTTGACCGTTTGACACCAAAATCGATAGGGTTCTTCGGCTCTCCAAGCACAAGCTCTCATGCCAGATTATTAACAATCCCTTAAATTGAACTCGAGTTATCATCCGGAACCGCAATATTACGTAATTAATTAGGTCACCGTGACCCTGACCATGAGTTTCTTCAGACCACCCAGGACAAGCTCTCACGGCAGGTTGGTAACAATCCCTTCAATAGAACTCGAGTTATCATCCGGAAACGCAATATGCGTATTTAATTAGGTCACCGTGACATTGACCTTTGACTGTTTGACGCCAAAATCGATATGATTCTTCGGATAACCACGGACAAGCTCCCACACCAGATTGGTAATGATCCCTTCAGTAGAACTCGAGTTATCATCAGGAAATGAAAGCCCGAACGGACGGACGGACAAAGCAAACGCTACATACACCCCATATATTTATGGGGTGGGGTTGGGAGCTGGGGTGGCGTGCATAATTAAGACGAACAATGATAAAAATGTTGTAATATGTTATGCTACTTTAAGTAACTACCAAAGAATGTTAGTAAACCCCGTGCCCACATGATGTGTTGTCAACTGCTCATCAACTGCCTCAGAACGATGGCTATAGGGGTATAGAAAACAAAATTTATCAGAAACGGTTCAAGGGAAGTGGTTTACACCCACTAGTACATCGATAGACGAGCTTTATAAAGGTAACTTACATTCACATATTTCGCAATGTCTTTGAAGGATATATGAGAAAGCACCGTATACGTGTCTATTTAATCATCCGAGTAGCGGTATCAAAAAGGGCTAATTACCAGAATATTTATTTTCTCAATAATAATATAGATTATACACATAGTAAATATCTGCACATAATGATATACACAAAGTCCCTACCATTTTCTAGGCAGCTTCCAATGAAATTACTTTAAAAAATATTCAACTAGGTCCAGGGTTGGCTGATTTAAATCAGCTTGATTTAAGTAACCGATTTAAATCGCGAATGATTTTTTTTAAATCTTTGATTTAAATCAACGTCTTTCAAATTAAATTTGAATTAATTTTAATCAGATTTTCCACATTAAATGTGATAAAGGTATGTACTAATCATTTAGCTCCACCGTTACAAACAGCGTCGTTGCCTGTGGTCTTGTCAGCATAGTGATAACAATAATAATGACTATCTCAATAAAGAAAATATTGAGTTACATCAAATTCTTTTTTAATAGTTTGATTTCAAAAAAAAATTTAAGACCAAATTAAATTCGATACAATTATTTAATAGTTTCATACATTACGCTTCAGATTTGCAGACCACGTGTTTGTCACTTGTTTTATCAATTGAATAATAATAATAATAATAATAATAATAATAATAATAATAATAATAATAATAATAATAATAATAATTCTTTTGGTAAAAATAATCATTTGTTTAAAACAAACTGCATCAGCTACTAAACGAAGTCGATTAGCTAAACAAAGATAGTACATCATCAAGTTGTTAATCTTGCAAGCTAACATCACACATTTGATGTAACAGTCTTGCAAGCTAACATCACCCATTTGATGTAACAATCTTGCAAGCTAACATCGCCCATTTGATGTAACAATCTTGCAAGCTAACATCACCCATTTGCAGCAACAATCTTGCAAGCTAACGTCACCCATTTGATGTAACAATCTTGCAAGCTAACGTCACCCATTTGCTGTAACAATCTTGCAAGCTAACATCACCCATTTGCAGCAACAATCTTGCAAGCTAACGTCACCCATTTGATGTAACAATCTTGCAAGCTAACGTCACCCATTTGCTGTAACAATCTTGCAAGCTAACGTCACCCATTTGATGTAGCAATCTTGCAAGCCAACATCACCCATTTGATGTAACAGTCTCCAAGCTAACATCACCCATTTGATGTAACAATCTTGCAAGCTAACATCACCCATTTGATGTAACAATCTTGCAAGCTAACGTCACCCATTTGCTGTAACAATCTTGCAAGCTAACGTCACCCATTTGATGTAGCAATCTTGCAAGCCAACATCACCCATTTGATATAACAGTCTCCAAGCTAACATCACCCATTTGATGTAACAATCTTGCAAGCTAACATCACACATTTGATGTAACAATCTTGCAAGCTAACATCACACATTTGCTGTAACAATCTTGCAAGCTAACATCACCCATTTGCTGTAATAATCTTCCCAGCTGACATCACACATTTGAGGTAATAATCTTGCAAGCTAATATCACACATTTGCTGTAACAATCTTGCAAGCTAACATTACACATTTGCTGTAACAATCTTGCAAGCTAATATCACACATTTGCTGTAACAATCTTGCAAGCTAACATCACCCATTTGCTGTAACAATCTTGCAAGCTAACATCACACATTTGATGTAACAATCTTGCAAGCTAACATCACCCATTTGATGTAACAATCTTGCAAGCTAACATCACACATTTGATGTAACAATCTTGCAAGCTGACATCACCCATGTGCTGTAGCAATCTTGCAAGCTAATATCACACATTTGCTGTAACAATCTTGCAAGCTAACATCACCCATTTGCTGTAACAGTCTTGCAAGCTAACATCACACATTTGCTGTAACAATCTTGCAAGCTAACATCACACATTTGCTGTAACAATCTTGCAAGCTAATATCACCCATTTGCTGTAACAGTCTTGCAAGCTAACATCACCCATTTGCTGTAACAGTCTTGCAAGCTAACATCACCCATTTGCTGTAACAGTCTTGCAAGCTAACATCACACATTTGATGTAACAATCTTGCAAGCTGACATCACACATTTGCTGTAACAATCTTGCAAGCCAACATCACCCATTTGCTGTAACAATTTTGCAAGCTAACATCATCCATTTGCTGTAACAATCTTGCAAGCTAACATCACACATTTGATGTAACAATCTTGCAAGCTAACATCACCCATTTGATGTAACAATCTCCAAGCTAACATCACCCATTTGCTGTAGCAATCTTGCAAGCTAACATCACCCATTTGCTGTAACAATCTTGCAAGCTAACATCACCCATTTGATGTAACAATCTCCAAGCTAATATCACACATTTGATGTAACAATCTTGCAAGCTAACATCACCCATTTGATGTAACAATCTTGCAAGCTAACATCACACATTTCATGTAACAATCTTGCAAGCTAACATCAGACATTTGATGTAACAATCTTGCAAGCTAACATCGCCCATTTGATGTAACAATCTCCAAGCTAACATCACCCATTTGCTGTAACAATCTTGCAAGCTAACATCACACATTTGCTGTAACAATCTTGCAAGCTAACATCACCCATTTGCTGTAACAATCTTGCAAGCTAACATCACCCATTTGATGTAACAATCTTGCAAGCTAACATCACACATTTGATGTAACAATCTTGCAAGCTAACATCACCCATGTGCTGTAACAATCTTGCAAGCTAATATCACACATTTGCTGTAACAATCTTGCAAGCTAACATCACCCATTTGCTGTAACAGTCTTGCAAGCTAACATCACACATTTGCTGTAACAATCTTGCAAGCTAATATCACCCATTTGCTGTAACAGTCTTGCAAGCTAACATCACACATTTGCTGGAACAATCTTGCAAGCTAACATCACACATTTGCTGTAACAATCTTGCAAGCTAACATCACACATTTGCTGTAACAGTCTTGCAAGCTAACATCACCCATTTGCTGTAACAGTCTTGCAAGCTAACATCAGCCATTTGATGAAACAATCTCCAAGCTAATATCACCCATTTGCTGTAGCAATCTTGCAAGCTAACATCACACATTTACTGTAACAATCTTACAAGCTAACATCACCCATTTGCTGTAACAATCTTGCAAGCTAACATCACCCATTTGATGTAACAATCTCCAAGCTAATATCACACATTTGATGTAACAATCTTGCAAGCTAACATCACCCATTTGCTGTAACAATCTTGGAAGCTAACATCACCCATTTGCTGTAACAATCTTGCAAGCTAACATCACCAATTTGAGGTAACAATCTTGCAAGCTAACATCACCCATTTGCTGTAACAATCTTGCAAGCTAACATCACCCATTTGCTGTAACAATCTTGCAAGCTAACATCACCCATTTTCTGTAACAATCTTGCAAGCTGACATCACCCATTTTCTGTAACAATCTTGCAAGCTGACATCACACATTTGCTGTAACAATCCTGCAAGCTAACATCACACATTTGAGGTAACAATCTTGCAAGCTAACATCACCCATTTTCTGTAACAATCTTGCAAGCTAACATCACACATTTCATGTAACAATCTTGCAAGCCAACATCACACATTTGCTGTAACAATCTTGCAAGCCAACATCACCCATTTGCTGTAACAATTGTGCAAGCTAACATCATCTATTTGCTGTAACAATCTTGCAAGCTAACCTCACCCATTTGCTGTAATAATCTTGCAAGCTAACATCACCCATTTGCTGTAACAGTCTTGCAAGCTAACATCACACATTTGATGTAACAATCTTGCAAGCTAACATCACCCATTTGATGTAACAATCTTGCAAGCTAACATCACCCATTTGATGTAACAATCTTGCAAGCTAACGTCACCCATTTGATGTAACAATCTTGCAAGCTAACGTCACCCATTTGATGTAACAATCTTGCAAGCTAACATCACCCATTTGCAGCAACAATCTTGCAAGCTAACGTCACCCATTTGATGTAACAATCTTGCAAGCTAACGTCACCCATTTGCTGTAACAATCTTGCAAGCTAACATCACCCATTTGATGTAACAATCTTGCAAGCTAACATCACCCATTTGCAGCAACAATCTTGCAAGCTAACGTCACCCATTTGATGTAAGAATCTTGCAAGCTAACGTCACCCATTTGCTGTAACAATCTTGCAAGCTAACGTCACCCATTTGATGTAGCAATCTTGCAAGCCAACATCACCCATTTGATGTAACAGTCTCCAAGCTAACATCACCCATTTGATGTAACAATCTTGCAAGCTAACATCACCCATTTGATGTAACAATCTTGCAAGCTAACGTCACCCATTTGCTGTAACAATCTTGCAAGCTAACGTCACCCATTTGATGTAGCAATCTTGCAAGCCAACATCACCCATTTGATATAACAGTCTCCAAGCTAACATCACCCATTTGATGTAACAATCTTGCAAGCTAATATCACACATTTGATGTAACAATCTTGCAAGCTAACATCACACATTTGCTGTAACAATCTTGCAAGCTAACATCACCCATTTGCTGTAATAATCTTCCCAGCTGACATCACACATTTGATGTAATAATCTTGCAAGCTAATATCACACATTTGCTGTAACAATCTTGCAAGCTAACATTACACATTTGCTGTAACAATCTTGCAAGCTAATATCACACATTTGCTGTAACAATCTTGCAAGCTAACATCACCCATTTGCTGTAACAATCTTGCAAGCTAACATCACACATTTGATGTAACAATCTTGCAAGCTAACATCACCCATTTGATGTAACAATCTTGCAAGCTAACATCACACATTTGATGTAACAATCTTGCAAGCTGACATCACCCATGTGCTGTAGCAATCTTGCAAGCTAATATCACACATTTGCTGTAACAATCTTGCAAGCTAACATCACCCATTTGCTGTAACAGTCTTGCAAGCTAACATCACACATTTGCTGTAACAATCTTGCAAGCTAACATCACACATTTGCTGTAACAATCTTGCAAGCTAATATCACCCATTTGCTGTAACAGTCTTGCAAGCTAACATCACCCATTTGCTGTAACAGTCTTGCAAGCTAACATCACCCATTTGCTGTAACAGTCTTGCAAGCTAACATCACACATTTGATGTAACAATCTTGCAAGCTGACATCACCCATTTGCTGTAACAATCTTGCAAGCTAACATCACACATTTGCTGTAACAATCTTGCAAGCCAACATCACCCATTTGCTGTAACAATTTTGCAAGCTAACATCATCCATTTGCTGTAACAATCTTGCAAGCTAACATCACACATTTGATGTAACAATCTTGCAAGCTAACATCACCCATTTGATGTAACAATCTCCAAGATAACATCACCCATTTGCTGTAGCAATCTTGCAAGCTAACATCACCCATTTGCTGTAACAATCTTGCAAGCTAACATCACCCATTTGATGTAACAATCTCCAAGCTAATATCACACATTTGATGTAACAATCTTGCAAGCTAACATCACCCATTTGATGTAACAATCTTGCAAGCTAACATCACACATTTCATGTAACAATCTTGCAAGCTAACATCAGACATTTGATGTAACAATCTTGCAAGCTAACATCGCCCATTTGATGTAACAATCTCCAAGCTAACATCACCCATTTGCTGTAACAATCTTGCAAGCTAACATCACACATTTGCTGTAACAATCTTGCAAGCTAACATCACCCATTTGCTGTAACAATCTTGCAAGCTAACATCACCCATTTGATGTAACAATCTTGCAAGCTAACATCACACATTTGATGTAACAATCTTGCAAGCTAACATCACCCATGTGCTGTAACAATCTTGCAAGCTAATATCACACATTTGCTGTAACAATCTTGCAAGCTAACATCACCCATTTGCTGTAACAGTCTTGCAAGCTAACATCACACATTTGCTGTAATAATCTTGCAAGCTAATATCACCCATTTGCTGTAACAGTCTTGCAAGCTAACATCACACATTTGCTGGAACAATCTTGCAAGCTAACATCACACATTTGCTGTAACAATCTTGCAAGCTAACATCACCCATTTGCTGTAACAGTCTTGCAAGCTAACATCACCCATTTGCTGTAACAGTCTTGCAAGCTAACATCACACATTTGATGTAACAATCTTGCAAGCTAACATCAGCCATTTGATGAAACAATCTCCAAGCTAATATCACCCATTTGCTGTAGCAATCTTGCAAGCTAACATCACACATTTACTGTAACAATCTTACAAGCTAACATCACCCATTTGCTGTAACAATCTTGCAAGCTAACATCACCCATTTGATGTAACAATCTCCAAGCTAATATCACACATTTGATGTAACAATCTTGCAAGCTAACATCACCCATTTGCTGTAACAATCTTGGAAGCTAACATCACCCATTTGCTGTAACAATCTTGCAAGCTAACATCACCAATTTGAGGTAACAATCTTGCAAGCTAACATCACCCATTTGCTGTAGCAATCTTGCAAGCTAATATCACACATTTGCTGTAACAATCTTGCAAGCTAACATCACCCATTTGCTGTAACAGTCTTGCAAGCTAACATCACCCATTTGCTGTAACAGTCTTGCAAGCTAACATCAGCCATTTGATGAAACAATCTCCAAGCTAATATCACCCATTTGCTGTAGCAATCTTGCAAGCTAACATCACACATTTACTGTAACAATCTTACAAGCTAACATCACCCATTTGCTGTAACAATCTTGCAAGCTAACATCACCCATTTGATGTAACAATCTCCAAGCTAATATCACACATTTGATGTAACAATCTTGCAAGCTAACATCACCCATTTGCTGTAACAATCTTGGAAGCTAACATCACCCATTTGCTGTAACAATCTTGCAAGCTAACATCACCAATTTGAGGTAACAATCTTGCAAGCTAACATCACCCATTTGCTGTAACAATCTTGCAAGCTAACATCACCCATTTGCTGTAACAATCTTGCAAGCTAACATCACCCATTTTCTGTAACAATCTTGCAAGCTGACATCACCCATTTTCTGTAACAATCTTGCAAGCTGACATCACACATTTGCTGTAACAATCCTGCAAGCTAACATCACACATTTGAGGTAACAATCTTGCAAGCTAACATCACCCATTTTCTGTAACAATCTTGCAAGCTAACATCACACATTTCATGTAACAATCTTGCAAGCCAACATCACACATTTGCTGTAACAATCTTGCAAGCCAACATCACCCATTTGCTGTAACAATTGTGCAAGCTAACATCATCTATTTGCTGTAACAATCTTGCAAGCTAACCTCACTCATTTGCTGTAATAATCTTGCAAGCTAACATCACCCATTTGCTGTAACAGTCTTGCAAGCTAACATCACACATTTGATGTAACAATCTTGCAAGCTAACATCACCCATTTGATGTAACAATCTTGCAAGCTAACATCACCCATTTGATGTAACAATCTTGCAAGCTAACGTCACCCATTTGATGTAACAATCTTGCAAGCTAACGTCACCCATTTGATGTAACAATCTTGCAAGCTAACATCACCCATTTGCAGCAACAATCTTGCAAGCTAACGTCACCCATTTGATGTAACAATCTTGCAAGCTAACGTCACCCATTTGCTGTAACAATCTTGCAAGCTAACATCACCCATTTGCAGCAACAATCTTGCAAGCTAACGTCACCCATTTGATGTAACAATCTTGCAAGCTAACGTCACCCATTTGCTGTAACAATCTTGCAAGCTAACGTCACCCATTTGATGTAGCAATCTTGCAAGCCAACATCACCCATTTGATGTAACAGTCTCCAAGCTAACATCACCCATTTGATGTAACAATCTTGCAAGCTAACATCACCCATTTGATGTAACAGTCTCCAAGCTAACATCACCCATTTGATGTAACAATCTTGCAAGCTAACATCACCCATTTGATGTAACAATCTTGCAAGCTAACGTCACCCATTTGCTGTAACAATCTTGCAAGCTAACGTCACCCATTTGATGTAGCAATCTTGCAAGCCAACATCACCCATTTGATATAACAGTCTCCAAGCTAACATCACCCATTTGATGTAACAATCTTGCAAGCTAACATCACACATTTGATGTAACAATCTTGCAAGCTAACATCACACATTTGCTGTAACAATCTTGCAAGCTAACATCACCCATTTGCTGTAATAATCTTCCCAGCTGACATCACACATTTGATGTAATAATCTTGCAAGCTAATATCACACATTTGCTGTAACAATCTTGCAAGCTAACATTACACATTTGCTGTAACAATCTTGCAAGCTAATATCACACATTTGCTGTAACAATCTTGCAAGCTAACATCACCCATTTGCTGTAACAATCTTGCAAGCTAACATCACACATTTGATGTAACAATCTTGCAAGCTAACATCACCCATTTGATGTAACAATCTTGCAAGCTAACATCACACATTTGATGTAACAATCTTGCAAGCTGACATCACCCATGTGCTGTAGCAATCTTGCAAGCTAATATCACACATTTGCTGTAACAATCTTGCAAGCTAACATCACCCATTTGCTGTAACAGTCTTGCAAGCTAACATCACACATTTGCTGTAACAATCTTGCAAGCTAACATCACACATTTGCTGTAACAATCTTACAAGCTAATATCACCCATTTGCTGTAACAGTCTTGCAAGCTAACATCACCCATTTGCTGTAACAGTCTTGCAAGCTAACATCACCCATTTGCTGTAACAGTCTTGCAAGCTAACATCACACATTTGATGTAACAATCTTGCAAGCTGACATCACCCATTTGCTGTAACAATCTTGCAAGCTAACATCACACATTTGCTGTAACAATCTTGCAAGCCAACATCACCCATTTGCTGTAACAATTTTGCAAGCTAACATCATCCATTTGCTGTAACAATCTTGCAAGCTAACATCACACATTTGATGTAACAATCTTGCAAGCTAACATCACCCATTTGATGTAACAATCTCCAAGATAACATCACCCATTTGCTGTAGCAATCTTGCAAGCTAACATCACCCATTTGCTGTAACAATCTTGCAAGCTGACATCACCCATTTGATGTAACAATCTCCAAGCTAATATCACACATTTGATGTAACAATCTTGCAAGCTAACATCACCCATTTGATGTAACAATCTTGCAAGCTAACATCACACATTTCATGTAACAATCTTGCAAGCTAACATCAGACATTTGATGTAACAATCTTGCAAGCTAACATCGCCCATTTGATGTAACAATCTCCAAGCTAACATCACCCATTTGCTGTAACAATCTTGCAAGCTAACATCACACATTTGCTGTAACAGTCTTGCAAGCTAACATCACCCATTTGCTGTAACAATCTTGCAAGCTAACATCACCCATTTGATGTAACAATCTTGCAAGCTAACATCACACATTTGATGTAACAATCTTGCAAGCTAACATCACCCATGTGCTGTAACAATCTTGCAAGCTAATATCACACATTTGCTGTAACAATCTTGCAAGCTAACATCACCCATTTGCTGTAACAGTCTTGCAAGCTAACATCACACATTTGCTGTAACAATCTTGCAAGCTAATATCACCCATTTGCTGTAACAGTCTTGCAAGCTAACATCACACATTTGCTGGAACAATCTTGCAAGCTAACATCACACATTTGCTGTAACAATCTTGCAAGCTAACATCACCCATTTGCTGTAACAGTCTTGCAAGCTAACATCACCCATTTGCTGTAACAGTCTTGCAAGCTAACATCACACATTTGATGTAACAATCTTGCAAGCTAACATCAGCCATTTGATGAAACAATCTCCAAGCTAATATCACCCATTTGCTGTAGCAATCTTGCAAGCTAACATCACACATTTACTGTAACAATCTTACAAGCTAACATCACCCATTTGCTGTAACACTCTTGCAAGCTAACATCACCCATTTGATGTAACAATCTCCAAGCTAATATCACACATTTGATGTAACAATCTTGCAAGCTAACATCACCCATTTGCTGTAACAATCTTGGAAGCTAACATCACCCATTTGCTGTAACAATCTTGCAAGCTAACATCACCAATTTGAGGTAACAATCTTGCAAGCTAACATCACCCATTTGCTGTAACAATCTTGCAAGCTAACATCACCCATTTGCTGTAACAATCTTGCAAGCTAACATCACCCATTTTCTGTAACAATCTTGCAAGCTGACATCACCCATTTTCTGTAACAATCTTGCAAGCTGACATCACACATTTGCTGTAACAATCCTGCAAGCTAACATCACACATTTGAGGTAACAATCTTGCAAGCTAACATCACCCATTTTCTGTAACAATCTTGCAAGCTAACATCACACATTTCATGTAACAATCTTGCAAGCCAACATCACACATTTGCTGTAACAATCTTGCAAGCCAACATCACCCATTTGCTGTAACAATTGTGCAAGCTAACATCATCTATTTGCTGTAACAATCTTGCAAGCTAACCTCACCCATTTGCTGTAATAATCTTGCAAGCTAACATCACCCATTTGCTGTAACAGTCTTGCAAGCTAACATCACACATTTGATGTAACAATCTTGCAAGCTAACATCACCCATTTGATGTAACAATCTCCAAGCTAACATCACCCATTTGCTGTAGCAATCTTGCAAGCTAACATCACCCATTTGCTGTAACAATCTTGCAAGCTAACATCACCCATTTGATGTAACAATCTCCAAGCTAATATCACACATTTGATGTAACAATCTTGCAAGCTAACATCACCCATTTGATGTAACAATCTTGCAAGCTAACATCACACATTTCATGTAACAATCTTGCAAGCTAACATCAGACATTTGATGTAACAATCTTGCAAGCTAACATCGCCCATTTGATGTAACAATCTCCAAGCTAACATCACACATTTGCTGTAACAATCTTGCAAGCTAACATCACACATTTGCTGTAACAATCTTGCAAGCTAACATCACCCATTTGCTGTAACAATCTTGCAAGCTAACATCACCCATTTGATGTAACAATCTTGCAAGCTAACATCACACATTTGATGTAACAATCTTGCAAGCTAACATCACCCATGTGCTGTAACAATCTTGCAAGCTAATATCACACATTTGCTGTAACAATCTTGCAAGCTAACATCACCCATTTGCTGTAACAGTCTTGCAAGCTAACATCACACATTTGCTGTAACAATCTTGCAAGCTAATATCACCCATTTGCTGTAACAGTCTTGCAAGCTAACATCACACATTTGCTGGAACAATCTTGCAAGCTAACATCACACATTTGCTGTAACAATCTTGCAAGCTAACATCACCCATTTGCTGTAACAGTCTTGCAAGCTAACATCACCCATTTGCTGTAACAGTCTTGCAAGCTAACATCACACATTTGATGTAACAATCTTGCAAGCTAACATCAGCCATTTGATGTAACAATCTCCAAGCTAATATCACCCATTTGCTGTAGCAATCTTGCAAGCTAACATCACACATTTACTGTAACAATCTTACAAGCTAACATCACCCATTTGCTGTAACAATCTTGCAAGCTAACATCACCCATTTGATGTAACAATCTCCAAGCTAATATCACACATTTGATGTAACAATCTTGCAAGCTAACATCACCCATTTGCTGTAACAATCTTGGAAGCTAACATCACCCATTTGCTGTAACAATCTTGCAAGCTAACATCACCAATTTGAGGTAACAATCTTGCAAGCTAACATCACCCATTTGCTGTAACAATCTTGCAAGCTAACATCACCCATTTGCTGTAACAATCTTGCAAGCTAACATCACCCATTTTCTGTAACAATCTTGCAAGCTGACATCACCCATTTTCTGTAACAATCTTGCAAGCTGACATCACACATTTGCTGTAACAATCCTGCAAGCTAACATCACACATTTGAGGTAACAATCTTGCAAGCTAACATCACCCATTTGATGTAACAATCTTGCAAGCTAACATCACACATTTCATGTAACAATCTTGCAAGCCAACATCACACATTTGCTGTAACAATCTTGCAAGCCAACATCACCCATTTGCTGTAACAATTGTGCAAGCTAACATCATCTATTTGCTGTAACAATCTTGCAAGCTAACCTCACACATTTGCTGTAACAATCTTGCAAGCTAACATCACCCATTTGCTGTAACAGTCTTGCAAGCTAACATCACACATTTGATGTAACAATCTTGCAAGCTAACATCAGCCATTTGATGTAACAATCTCCAAGCTAATATCACCCATTTGCTGTAGCAATCTTGCAAGCTAACATCACACATTTACTGTAACAATCTTACAAGCTAACATCACCCATTTGCTGTAACAATCTTGCAAGCTAACATCACCCATTTGATGTAACAATCTCCAAGCTAATATCACACATTTGATGTAACAATCTTGCAAGCTAACATCACCCATTTGCTGTAGCAATCTTGCAAGCTAACATCACCCATTTGCTGTAACAGTCTTGCAAACTAACATCACACATTTGCTGTAACAGTCTTGCAAACTAACATCACCCATTTGATGTAACAATCTCCAAGCTAATATCACACATTTGCTGTAACCGTCTTGCAAACTAACATCACACATTTTATGTAACAATCTTGCAAGCTAACATCACACATTTGATGTAACAATCTTGCAAGCTAACATCACACATTTGCTGTAACAATCTTGGAAGCTAACATCACCCATTTGCTGTAACAATCTTGCAAGCTAACATCACCAATTTGAGGTAACAATCTTGCAAGCTAACATCACCCATTTGCTGTAACAATCTTGCAAGCTAACATCACCCATTTGCTGTAACAATCTTGCAAGCTAACATCACCCATTTTCTGTAACAATCTTGCAAGCTGACATCACCCATTTTCTGTAACAATCTTGCAAGCTGACATCACACATTTGAGGTAACAATCTTGCAAGCTAACATCACCCATTTTCTGTAACAATCTTGCAAGCTGACATCACACATTTGCTGTAACAATCCTGCAAGCTAACATCACACATTTGAGGTAACAATCTTGCAAGCTAACATCACCCATTTGATGTAACAATCTTGCAAGCTAACATCACACATTTCATGTAACAATCTTGCAAGCCAACATCACACATTTGCTGTAACAATCTTGCAAGCCAACATCACCCATTTGCTGTAACAATTGTGCAAGCTAACATCATCTATTTGCTGTAACAATCTTGCAAGCTAACCTCACCCATTTGCTGTAATAATCTTGCAAGCTAACATCACCCATTTGCTGTAATAATCTTGCAAGCTAACATCACCCATTTGCTGTAACAATCTTGCAAGTTCAACAAACAGCATCATTCACTTTGCTCTGCCCTCTTAACATTACACTAACAATAAGTCATTTATTATTTAGATTATTTACCCACATTATATAGAGCCATAATCTGGTTATTCATTTTAAATACATTTCATACCAGAAATCAATTGATATGCAAGTGTGATGTCACTGTACTGGGAAATATAAATAGACGTATTCGGGACAGATACAAAATCTCAACATTACTCTTCATGGGAAATCCAATATGTCTACCAAACGTTTATCCTGAAAATCGGGTTCCGTTGGATAGATCTCTGGAGCTTTGAATGGGTGGTGGAAATCCATTGGGATCGGGTGTGCTATGGGCGATGGGGACATGGTAGCATCTCTATTGAAATTAGTTGAAATGCAAAATCCAATATGGCGACAAAGCAAATAGTTTGAAAATTAGTTTCTCTGAGAAAACTGTATGAGTGATATTATTTATGTCATGTAGCACAAGTCTGGTTCTCCTGGGGCACTGGTGGAGTCATTTGTTATACACATATAATAAACTGGGGAAAAAAAGAAGTAATCGTGCCATAGCACAAGTTCACGGTGACATGTGCATCTGTTGGTCAAAACATCAAATAGATCCGATATTGTTTAATTATTTTTTTAAATCGCCAAAACCTGAGCATGACGACCTTGGAAAGGAGAGATTGCAATACTATTATGAAGGGGTTAAACGGGCGGCCTAAACAGGAAGTCGATCTGAGTAAATATATTCTCAGGTTGAATGTTTGAACGGACTTTGGCGTACGTTGACATGCCGACATTTGAGTGGACACGTTATTTTCATAGACGTCCTACTTGACTGCGCCTAGCCCATCGGTTCTTTTTACTAATATCGTGTGGTTATTTACTGTAGGTTATATTTCACAGCTATGACGTATGCTTGAAAATAAAAATTGCCTATCATGGGGTACAATCAATAACCAATACATATAACCCGCACCCTCGTTCGGGATCGACCGGCCATTACCATCATAGCAAAACATAGCACCATCAGAGCAGCGTAAGACCCATAACCACCACCAACAACAGCAGCAGCGCCACCACAAACCATGTCACCCATGTCCTCTCGTTCACTACCGCTACCACCACCACCACCACCACCACCACCACCACCACCACCACCACCACCACCACCACCACCACGTCTACCCCCCCCCCCCACGACCACAAGGCCGCCACCTACATCGCCATCACAACCGCCTCAATCAGCAGCGCTGCCCCTTCCACTACCACCGCCCTCGCCACCCCCACCATCACCACTACCTCAATCAACATCTAAAATATAATATACCTGACAAACAAAGTAAACATTTGCACGAATTCAATTTAGTAGACGAATTAATGCATCATAAAACATGACACTGACAGTAATAATATCTAATGACTTAAAACATGAAATATGAATCATACGGCAACAAACAATACATCCATTACTTCCGCCCATCGTCGTATGTACGCGGGTATGTTCGTCACTCAATGCGTTACAACAGTTAGTGGTCACGTGAGCCTGTGGATATGTGCGAGTGAGCATGCGCGTTGGCACGCGTACACGTGTGAATGGGTGTGCGCCGACGAAAGTGTGCGTGCGTGCGTGCGTGCGTGCGTGCGTGCGTGCGTGCGTGCGTGCGTGCGTGCGTGCGTGCGTGCGTGCGTGCGTGCGTACGTGCGTGCGTGCGTGCGTACGTGCGGGCGGGCGGGCGGGCGGGCGGGCGAGCGGGCGGGCGGGCGTGCCTGTGTGTGTGTGTGTGTGTGCCTGCAGGCATGTGCCTATTGTATTAGAGGTGGGAGAAAATGTCACTCAAACAGGAGGTGAAGATCAGAGTTATGAGGAAATGGCATTCAAACAGACGGTGAAGATCAGAGTTATGAGAAAATGTCACTCAAACAGGAGGTAAAGATCAGAGTTAGGAGAAAACGTCATTCAAACAGGAGGTAAAGATCAGAGTTAGGAGAAAATGTCATTCAAACAGAAGGTGAAGATCAGAGTCATGAGAAAATGTCACTCAAACAAGAGGTGAACATCGGAGTTAGGAGAAAATGTCACTCAAACAGGAGGTGAAGATCAGAGTTAGGAGAAAATGTCACTCAAACAGGAGGTGAAGATCAGAGTTATGAGAAAATGTCACTCAAACAGGAGGTAAAGATCAGAGTTAGGAGAAAATGTCATTCAAACAGAAGGTGAAGATCAGAGTCATGAGAAAATGTCACTCAAACAAGAGGTGAACATCGGAGTTAGGAGAAAATGTCACTCAAACAGGAGGTGAAGATCAGAGTTAGGAAGGATAAAATGTCATTCAAACAGGAGGTGAAGATCAGAGTTAGGAGAAGATGTCACTCAAACAGGTGACGAAAAGAGTTAGGAGAAAATGTTACTCAAACAGGTGAAGATCAGAGTTATGAGAAAAGCTCACTCAAACAGGAGGTGAAGATCAGAGTTAAGAGAAAATGTCATTCAAACAGGAGGTGAAGATCAGAGTTAGGAGAAAATGTCACTCAAACAGGAGGTGAAGATCAGAGTTAGGAGAAAATGTCATTCAAACAGGAGGTGAAGATCAGAGTTAGGAGAAAATGTCATTCAAACAGAAGGTGAAGATCAGAGTTAGGAGAAAATGTCACTCAAACAGGAGGTGAAGATCAGAGTTAGGAGAAAATGTCACTCAAAGAGGAGGTGAAGATCAGAGTTAGGAGAAAATGTCATTCAAACAGGAGGTGAAGATCAGAGTTAGGAGAAAATGTCACTCAAACAGGAGGTGGAGGTCAGAGTTAGGAGAAAATCTCACTCAAACAGAAGGGGAAGATTAGAGTTAGGAGAAAATGTCACTCAAACAGATGGTGAACATCAGAGTTAGGAGCAAATGTCACTCAAACGGGAGGTGAAGATCAGAGTTAGGAGAAAATGTCATCCAAACAGAAGGGGGAGATCAGAGTTAGGAGAAAATGTCACTCAAACAGGAGGTGAAGATCAGAGTTAGGAGAAAATGTCACTCAAACAGGAGGTGCTGGTCAGAGTTAGGAGCAAATGTCACTCAAACAGGAGGTGACGATCAGAGTTAAGAGAAAATGTTACTCAAACAGAAGGGGAAGATCAGAGTTAGGAGCAAATCTCATTCAAACAGAAGGGGGAGATCAGTGTTAGGAACAAATGTGACTCTAACTGGAGGTCTTTCTTCTTCTTCTTTTCGTTCGCTGATCATACCGCCAGTCCTAAGTGACTATCGACATGATCATATGCATTAAGTGCGTGGATCCCTGGTTTATTAGAGTGCGCCGTGCGGCCTGGAACCTCCGTATTCAGCGCTCGATGTTTATGTCAGGGTTACCTCACCCGTACCTCCTTTAGTCGCCTCTTACGACACGCAGAGGATACAGAAGGTGTATTCTAAGCCCAACCTACAGGGCTAGGAACTGGGGGTGAAGATTAGAGTTAGGAGAAAATGTCATTCAAACAGAAGGTAAAGATCAGAGTTAGGAGAAAATGTTACACAAACAGCGGGTGAAGATCAGAGTTAGGAGAAAATGTTACTCAAACAGGAGGTGAAGATCAGAGTTAAGAGAAAACGTCATTCAAACAGGAGGTAAAGATCAGAGTTAGGAGAAAATGTCATTCAAACAGAAGGTGAAGATCAGAGTCATGAGAAAATGTCACTCAAACAAGAGGTGAACATCGGAGTTAGGAGAAAATGTCACTCAAACAGGAGGTGAAGATCAGAGTTAGGAGAAAATGTCACTCAAACAGGAGGTAAAGATCAGAGTTAGGAGAAAATGTCATTCAAACAGAAGGTGAAGATCAGAGTCATGAGAAAATGTCACTCAAACAAGAGGTGAACATCGGAGTTAGGAGAAAATGTCACTCAAACAGGAGGTGAAGATCAGAGTTAGGAAGGATAAAATGTCATTCAAACAGGAGGTGAAGATCAGAGTTAGGAGAAGATGTCACTCAAACAGGTGACGAAAAGAGTTAGGAGAAAATGTTACTCAAACAGGTGAAGATCAGAGTTATGAGAAAAGCTCACTCAAACAGGAGGTGAAGATCAGAGTTAAGAGAAAATGTCATTCAAACAGGAGGTGAAGATCAGAGTTAGGAGAAAATGTCACTCAAACAGGAGGTGAAGATCAGAGTTAGGAGAAAATGTCATTCAAACAGGAGGTGAAGATCAGAGTTAGGAGAAAATGTCATTCAAACAGAAGGTGAAGATCAGAGTTAGGAGAAAATGTCACTCAAACAGGAGGTGAAGATCAGAGTTAGGAGAAAATGTCATTCAAACAGGAGGTGAAGATCAGAGTTAGGAGAAAATGTCACTCAAACAGGAGGTGGAGGTCAGAGTTAGGAGAAAATCTCACTCAAACAGAAGGGGAAGATTAGAGTTAGGAGAAAATGTCACTCAAACAGATGGTGAACATCAGAGTTAGGAGCAAATGTCACTCAAACGGGAGGTGAAGATCAGAGTTAGGAGAAAATGTCATCCAAACAGAAGGGGGAGATCAGAGTTAGGAGAAAATGTCACTCAAACAGGAGGTGAAGATCAGAGTTAGGAGAAAATGTCACTCAAACAGGAGGTGCTGGTCAGAGTTAGGAGCAAATGTCACTCAAACAGGAGGTGACGATCAGAGGTGTGGGAAAATGTCACTCAAACAGGAGGTGAAGATCAGAGTTAAGAGAAAATGTTACTCAAACAGAAGGGGAAGATCAGAGTTAGGAGCAAATGTGACTCTAACTGGAGGTCTTTCTTCTTCTTCTTTTCGTTCGCTGATCATACCGCCAGTCCTAAGTGACTATCGACATGATCATATGCATTAAGTGCGTGGATCCCTGGTTTATTAGAGTGCGCCGTGCGGCCTGGAACCTCCGTATTCAGCGCTCGAGGTTTATGTCAGGGTTACCTCACCCGTACCTCCTTTAGTCGCCTCTTACGACACGCAGAGGATACAGAAGGTGTATTCTAAGCCCAACCTACAGGGCTAGGAACTGGGGGTGAAGATTAGAGTTAGGAGAAAATGTCATTCAAACAGAAGGTAAAGATCAGAGTTAGGAGAAAATGTTACACAAACAGCGGGTGAAGATCAGAGTTAGGAGAAAATGTTACTCAAACAGGAGGTGAAGATCAGAGTTAAGAGAGAATGTCACTCAAACAGGAGGTGACGATCAGAGTTAGGAGAAAATGTTACTCAAGCAGGTGGTGAAGATCAGAGTTAGGAGAAAATGTCATTCAAACAGAAGGTGAAGATCAGAGTTAGGAGAAAATCTCACTCAAACAGGTGAAGATCAGAGGTAGGAGAAAATGTCATTCAAACAGAAGGTGAAGATCAGAGGTAGGAGAAAATGTCATTCAAACAGAAGGTGAAGATCAGAGGTAGGAGAAAATGTCATTCAAACAGAAGGTGAAGATCAGAGTTAGGAGAAAATCTCACTCAAACAGGTGAAGATCAGAGGTAGGAGAAAATGTCATTCAAGCAGAAGGTGACGATCAGAGTTAGGAGAAAATGTTACTCAAACAGGAGGTAAAGATCAGAGTTAGGAGAAAATATCACTCAAACAGGAGGTGAAGATCACAGTTAAAAAAAATGTCACTCAAACTGGTGAAGATCAGAGTTAGGAGGAAATCTCACTCAAACAGGAGGTGAAGGTCAGCGTTAGGAGAAGATCTCAATCGAACAGGAGGTGAAGATTAGAGGTGGGAGAAAATGTCACTCAAATAGAAGGTGAAGATTAGAGTTAGGAGGAAATGTCATTCAAACAGAGGGTGAAGATCAGAGTTAGGAGAAAATGTCATTCAAACAGAAGGTAAAGGTCAGAGTTAGGAGAGAATGTCATTCAAACAGAAGGTAAAGATCAGAGTTAGGAGAAAATGTCACTCAAACAGAACGTGAAGATTAGAGTTAGGAGGAAATGTCACTCAAACAGAGGGTGAAGATCAGAGTTAGGAGAAAATGTCACTCAAACAGGAGGTGAAGATCAGTTAGAAAAAAATGTCACTCAAACAGGAGGTGAAGATCAGAGGTGGGAGAAAATGTCACTCAAACAGGAGGGGAAGATCAGAGCTATGAGAAAATCTCACTCAAACAGGAGGTCAAGGTCAGAGTTACGAGAAAATCTCAATCAAACAGGAGGTGAAGAAGTAGTATATCTGGAATCAAAATGATACCACCTCAAGCACATAAGGCTCGGCGTAGATAAATAAATGGGGCAAAAGTTATCTACGTCGCGGCCCGTCCTGGTAGAAATGTTTTCGAACAAAAAAGTTATCTACGTCGCGACCCGTCCCGTTAGAAATGTTTTCGAACAAAAAAGTGATCTACGTCGCGGCCCTCTCTACGCAAGGCAGGCCCCTACTGGGCGCCGATCGGCGATCCGTGGCCCCCACAGCTATCTCAAGCCCTGGGGCCGCCGATCAGCGATCCGTGGCCCCCACAGCTATCTACGTCGCGCCACATTATCTACGTCGCTGCGCGTTCCGGTAGATAACTTTTTGCCCCATTATTTATCTACATCGCATCCCGGTAGAAATGTTAAAAATGAGTAAAAGGTTATCTACGTCGCCGGGCATTCGGGTAGACACAGAATTTGATCTCATTCCAGGAGCTGAGAATGGTGTGAATTTCCATTTAGAGATAAGCAACCACAGTGATATACCAGCTGATCGCCTTGGTCTGAACGTCCATTTAGAGACAAGCATACTCAGTGGTATACGAGCTGATCAAGCACACATAAAAGGTCTGAACGTCCATTTAGAGACAAGCATACTCAGTGGTATAGTTTGTGATCAAGCACGCATTACAGGGTCTGAACGTCCATTTAGAGACAAGCGTCCACAGTGATATATATACACCATGATTACTATTGCACAGCTTCGCGCTATGGCAAGGTAATTCGGCCTTAGAGGCTACTCTAAGGCCAAGAAAGCCGACCTGCTCCAGATGATCGGACAGACCCGTGCCGAGGAATTCATTGCTCGACTGAGATGATCGGTGAAGACGGGATGGTTTCCAGCGACCACAAGAGATGATCCTGAGAACTTCCACAAGAAAGCACAGCGGCGGCGTGAGCTTCCTCAGTTGGATGAGGAGGTGACATCTAGCTTACGAGCCAAAGCTGTAGCGACGCGGATGGCAGACCATCCAATGGCGCACCTACCTGCCCTACGCAGGATCACTAAGCGAGTGATGGGGAGGTCTGAACCCTTAGCCCGGAGCATGAGGCGAGAGGGTGAGCAGATTCTCAATGAGCGTCTGGGTGAGATGGAAAGTGAGGACAGAGGAAGATGGACAGTACGCTGGACGTTCTTCCAAGGCCTCAATGGAGACATTACAGGACAGATCATGGGTAAGATCCAGCAGACTGTCCAGAACGCCTTCTACCTCCGGTATACCCACACCTATCGCATCAGACACATCGAGGACGGTAGGGTGATGCTCTTCCACAAGAACGCTCCAGGGAGTCTGTGGCTGAACACGATAGGAGCAGCTCAGGACTGGGTGGCGGAAAGAGAGCAAGCCCGACTTGACCCCGACAACATCGATGGACCCAACACCAAGTGGGCTTTCGTCTGATCAAGCAACGTTGAGGTCAAGGCTGTCATCGACCGCCAACCTTTGCTTGGGACAGGACCGCTCCCAGACTGGCTACGAGAAAAGAAGAGTATGGTGGCACTTGACACCTACAAAGACAACATGTGTCTCTGGAGATGCCTAGCAGTGTATCAGGGGGCGAGACCTGATAGAAGTACTGCTCCTGAATGAGAGCTCGCTAGACAGTTCCACAGCGCCTGCGCACCTATGCCTGATGGTCCAAAAACCTCTATGGATCAGTTGGATAAGGTAGAGTTCTTCTCGAAGATCGGGATTCGCGTGTATGAACCAACCGAAGAGGGCACCTGGCACCTGATCAGGCAAGCGGCCCACGACCGTGACACTATGACCATCGGAGTGTACGACCACCATGCCTTCTATATCAAGAACATCTCCAAGCTGGCCCACACACTAGTCTGCAGTCACTGTCAGCAGAGGTTCACAAAGGCCCCGAATCTTCAGCATCATGCTGACCATTGTACAGGCGGCAAGACAACCATAGAGTGCCCTGGGGAGAAGGGTGATGCACCACAGTCTGCATATGAGAAAGCCTTCTATCCACCCCCAACCATCCAGTTCAGCAGCTACTTGTTGGGTCAGGTATGAGTCGAGAAACAGAGGTATACACATACACCATGTAGAGTGTGGGCACGGTGGCGAGCATTGGATCGAGGGTGCTCCTGTAGATGGTTATGATCCGACTACCAACACCAGTTACCAGTTCCATGGCTGTCACTGGCACAGATGTCCACAACACCAGCGAGGTGAGGATGCCAAACAAAGATACCACAAGACAGTCCTGAGAGAGGAGAAGCTGAGAGCATCTGGATGCACGCTTGTGGTACAGTGGGAGTGCTGTATAAAACGCTGTCCAAGCGTCCCTAAACGAGTTCGGACCGTCTCATTCCCGCACTTCATCGTCTATGACTTTGAGGCACTCCTAGATGGTGCCAAGACTCATCATACGGTGACTCTCACGATTGAGAGTACCCACATGCCGATCTCTGTGTCAGTCAGCTGCTCCTTGGAAGGCTCCACCAGTGAGCCAACTCACCTCTGCAATCCTGACCCAGAAGCTCTGATCAAGGCTTTCATGGATGAGATTACCAGGTGAGCACACAGAATCCGTACAGATGTCAGGGCACAGTTCATACCTTTAGACCTTGACAAGCTCCCAAAACGACAGCAGCGACTGATTACCAAGTGGTGTGACCAAGTTCCGGTGCTAGGCTTCAACTCTGGCCACTATGACCTAAACCTGATCAAGAAGCACTTTGCGGATGAGCTGACCAACAGTACTGGCACAGTGAATGTCGCCAAGAAAGCGAACCAGACAATGTTCCTCATCACCCCCGAGCTTAGGTTTCTCGATGTCTTGAACTACCTTGGCCCAGGAGTCTCCTACGAGGCATGGATCAAAGCCTATGGGTGTACACAGCAGAAGAGCTGGTTCCCATATGAATGGTTCGACACACCCGAGAGGTTTAAATAATCCCGGACTCCCCAACTACTCAGCGTGGTGGTCTAAGCTCAAGGGTGGCTACCTCCTGAAGCTATCGGAGTGGAAACAGTGCAAACAGACATTCAGAGACCATGGAATGCGGACATTCGCCGACTAGTTGCGATACTACAATAACTTGGACGTCAGCCCATTCATCGAAGCCCTAGAGCGGATGCGACAGTTCTACACAGACAGAGGTATAGACATTCTCAAGGATGCTGTGTCCCTCCCAGGAGTGTCTCTGCAGTATCTGCTTCGTGGAACCGCTCAAAACATGCCTGATGTTAGCCTCTATGCCCCAAACAAGGAGGCCTATGAGATGCTGAAAGATGCAGATGTTGGTGGACCCAGCATTGTCTTCACTCGATACCACGAGGCAGGCGTGACTCGAATCCATGGCGGTAAGGTCTGCAAACGTCTTCTAGGCTATGATGCTAATGCCATGTACTTGTCTACGATGGCTAAAGAGATGCCATGTGGTAAGGAGACAGTACGGCAGTGGTCCGGTGCTAGCGACGTAGCACGATTTAAGAAGGATCTGCTGGCTGACCACTGGTTCGGTTTCGCTGAAGTGGACATAGAGGTTCCTAAGGCACTGTGGGCGAAGTTCGAGGAAATGCCACCTCTCTTCTACAACAGAGAGATTCCAGCTGAGGCAGTATCTGTTGAGATGCTCACATACCTAGAGAAAACAGGTAGGAAACGTCCCACAACCAGTAAACAAGTCGGCGGACTCTCAGCCAAGAGGAAGCTCTTGTATGCACCGTCACTCAAGTGGTACCTCGTCCATGGGCTAGAGATTACAGCTGTCTACCGCACAATAGACTACAAGCCGCAGAGACCCTTTGAGTGGTTTGTGAACAATGTTACCGATGCTCGTCGTACAGGAGATGTTGATAAGAGCAAAGTGCTCTTGGCAGATCTGTTCAAGCTACTAGGCAACGGTGCTTACGGCAAGCTCATCGAGGCGCTAGAGCGTCACAGCAACGCGACCTTCACCAAGGATGAACGAGGGGTGGATAGAGCCCTCCACAGTGCATGGTTCGAGGATCTTGAGGAGATCGGCGAGTCATACGAGCTCCAGAGTTGCAAGGCCAAAATCACCATTTGTCGCCCCTTCCAGGTGGGGATAGACAGCTTCGAGTACCTCCAGATGGACACAGACTCTGCGTACATCGCAATAGCTGCCTCCAGCCTCGACGAAGTCATTCGCCCTGAGATGCGAGCAGAGTATGAGGCTCATAAGCGGGAGTGGCTAGCTTGAGTCAAGTGGTCTGGACGGACTCCGGGACTGTTCAAGCTCGAGTTCGAAGGCAACCGTGGTATCGCTCTCTGTTCCAAGTGCT
Source organism: Chaetoderma sp. LZ-2023a (assembly GCA_034401795.1). NCBI lineage: Eukaryota > Metazoa > Mollusca > Caudofoveata > Chaetodermatida > Chaetodermatidae > Chaetoderma > Chaetoderma sp. LZ-2023a. The sequence continues at coordinate 43,890,953 of CM067370.1, read as the reverse complement.
ACTACATGGAGAGCCTCGCTGGGAAGGTGAAATGCTCAGCCAAAGGTATGTCTAAGCGTCAGAACGATGTCTCTTGGCAGAGGTTCTTCAGTGCCCTAAATGGTAGCATGTACAGAGCTACAAACCGAGGCCTACGCATGCGCAACCAGGGCATGGTGACGTATGAACAGGAAAAACTGGGTCTCTCAGCCTACTACGATAATCGGCATGTGTTGCCAGATGGTGTCCATATCGAGCCAATCGAGTACTATATCCCTCAGGCTGAGACACCTGGCGACGGTGGCAGCTGTGTGTTTGGAGGGACCACCTGAAGCTCCTCCCGAACAAACGGACGTTTGTGACAGCTCTCTGAGCGCGCCAGATAGTACAGCGTAGGCTGCCCCTCCATCTCGACATACCTGTCAAGTTTGTGGACATCTAGCGACCAGTTAGGATCTGTTGCACGTCGTCGCCCACCTTCCAACTCACCAGGTTCATACAGGTACCGAACCAGAGCATAAGATGGAAGGCACACCTGTTCCTTGTCTGCTCCTCCGGAAGGTTGGGCAACAGAGGTTCGTTGGATAGCCTCTACTGGCTTCTTACCAGTTAACCGAGTTACCTCAGTATTGGATTGCTCTACCACCATGGGCAAACCTTTCACCCACACCCTGGACCACTCTCCAGCCTGTGCGATCTCCTGGGCATATTGGTGTGCAAACAGTCTTTCTGCTAGTGTCCAATTCCACCGCTCGACGTTTGCCTGGGCATGGTGGTGACCAACTTCACCTGGTCTAATCGCCACACCATGTGTCCGCATGAGGGCTGCAGTCTCGCCTCTGAACTCCTTACCCTCATCCACCTGCAACAATTCTGGCCACTGGAGGGGATTTTCCGGATCCTCGTAGACACCCTGGACTGCCTGGGCCACCTGGCCAGCTGACTTGTCTGTGAGCGGTGCTGCAGCCTTGTACCTGCTGGCGACATCGACGATGGTGAGGGCATACTTGTACATCTTATGACCAACCGAGTCGTGTGGAAGGAATAGAACATCTGCCTGGTGAACTCTATTCGGGAAAGTTTCATCGAAATGGGCATGCCTAATGTGCCGTGGACGAGGTCTGTATATCTGCCACATCGCCTGGCAGCTGAGCCACTGGCTAACTGTCTCCAGTGTGAAGTGGTGGCCCTTGCGACGTACAGCCTCGAGTAGTTGGTGGGGCTCACGGTAATATCGGCCAGGCTGATAGTAGAGTTCCTCAAGAAAGATGGTTGATAAGCCCCCGGATTTCATCACTGATGTCCACTCCCATCCTGTCATGCACGGCTTGGGTGAGGTTATCACTGACGTCCACTCCCGTCCTGTCACGTACGGCCTGGACGAACTCTACGCAGATGTACAGACGGCCGTCATGCATTCGACTATCACTGAAGACCTCCTCAAACACCTCCGTACACCAGCGTCTAGTCTCTGCTGGATCCTCGCTGAATGGTAGCTTATCGACTATCCCTCGGAAGCTAAGTGTCTTGACCAGGTCGTACAGAGACGCCATCCTTATATAGTATGGCTTAAATGTTCGGCGGCCCAGATGGCCGCAAGTGCTATGGCAAAGTACGGTAGCCAAGGGCCTGCGACTCTGAAGAACGTACCTACCCCTGAGGCGATGGCTGGTATGGCTTCAGAAATCTTCTCCACACCATGGAGAGCATTGTTGGCGATCTTGCGGACCGTCTCGCCCACCTTCGTTGTGAACAGAGCGATCAGAGCCCCAACTGCTGTCAGGCTCTACATCATCATACTCACTCGTGGTCTCCGCTACATCGTAGTCATCTGCATCATAATCCTCCTCATCATAGTCGTCGTCATCTATATCCTCGACTGGATCTTCATAAGCCTCTGGTTCATACATATCCATCGCTGGGGACAGTTAAATAGTAGCTTTAAACTGTAGTCTATAGCATGGCCTCCGCAATCTTGAATGCGGGCGTGTTTGCCTTAGCGAACTGGGGACTCAGCTTCGCCGGCAAGAAGGCGGCAGAGGTCGAGCGTGAGCGTCATAACCAGGTGATGGAGAAGCTGTCTGAGGAGAAGTTTGAGTACAGCAAAGCACTCGAGCATATGCGCCAGAGGGAGGCACGCCGACGACAACTCCGAGCTCAGGCCAACAAGAGCCTCAAAGAGGCAGATGAGAGTCTCGATGAGTGCTACGAGGCTGTAAAGATATCTCAGACAATGCTCGACTATGAAGCATCGACAGGTAAGAAGACAGCAGAGCTTATAGTATTGGTGGCAGCTGCAGCTGTGACGACAGGAGTCGTGCTCTACGCATGCTCAAGCGGAATACCTGATGTGTTCGACACGCATACCTTAGCATAGCCAAAGTAAAGTACCGTCACACCTAATGAGCGAGCCCCAGCTATGAGGTTTCCAATGTTGAAGCTGAACCGGTTGCCCTGATTAGGTGTGATGTTCCTGCCCCTGATGTGGTGATGGCCCTCGAGTGCCGACTCAAGGTCATCGCTTCCACTGGTTAGTCGCAGAAGTGCATATGACTTAGTTTTCTGTCTGTAGAGTTGGCAGTCAGCCAGCTCGTGTACCTCACCAAGAACATTGGTCCCAGCAACCACAAGCTTGAAGTCGTCTAGCTTATCCACCTCCTGGATGACTCCTCCCTTCTGAACCAGGACCGCAACAGTGACACAGGCCGATGCACCACGATGCAATGTCAGCTCTACTCGTTGGTTAGGTGTGGCTTGGACCTGCTGGTGTTCTCGCTCCACATGCACTATCCGCTGTTTGGAACCCGTTTGCTTCAGTTCCTGGTCATTCTAGTCATGCCAGATATGAAGACTTGGAGCAGTCATCGTCGTATCCACGAGCTGCTCAGTGTACACCCGGAGGAACAGCCCATCGTGCATGGCAGCCGGATTCACGTGTGTGTTCTCGAGGAGGGTGAATAGTGGAACTGCCACAGGCTTCTCAACACCTGCCTCTAGTTCGAATTCCATGAACCCCTCATTGCACCCCACAGCGTAGTACCCCTTTCCCTTTGCATAGAAGGTTGGTTCACAAGCCAGCGGATCTATGACTTGGTACTCATCGTTCACATAGGTGGTGTCCACGGTGCTGTTGCTCTGCATGATCTCCCACCTGTTCAGAACCTGCGGGAGCTATGCCGTCTGTTCTATTGTGCTCTGAAGCATGAACTCGAGTGTCATGCTCTTAATCTCGTGGATCTGTGCCGAGATTGCAAAGTCAATGTACTTCCCAGCAGCGGACAACGGGTTCTCATCATGTATACTGGGTCGAATGACCATCAGGCAGTCCTTCCGAGGATCAATGCGGTGCGATGTCGCAGGTTCAATGGCCCCATCCAGATGTTGCACATACTGCAGCATGTTTAAGGCCTGGGTATATAGAGGGGTTAAACGGCTTCCATGTTTGGTAAAGTTCTCCAGCAGATTATCTATAGGCAGCAGGACAAGTCAGCACGACAGTAGGCATGACAGTCGGCACGACAGTCGGCACGATAGTCGGCACGACAGCCACGGCGTGCACTGTCCCACTGTGACAGGGTCCGAGGCCTGCTTCGTGACATCAACATTATCCATGAGCGAGTCAAGGTTACACCGCCGACGGATGCGGAGATACTGGCCGCCATAGAGGAAGGAGTGCCAGCTCGTAGTACAAAAGAACTCCTGACTCGGATACTCTACCGGAAGTTTGACAGCACCCAGGGCAGGGCACTAAACCTACCTGTGGGCTAAACCAACAGTCCTGTTATTCTAGCCCTCCAAAAGGCGAGGGTCGACCCCAAAGATCTACTAACGGTCGGGGAGTGGGCTGCCGTATTTAGCCTCCATAGCCAGGAAGAGCGAGAGATGCTGGATATCCCCCAGTCTGGAGCAAATAACTACTTCCGGTAGGAGGTCAGTGCCCCTGTAGCAGAGAGCCACGACAGTGGTCATGCAAAAGGTACTCAGGAGGGGTTCACTGTTGGCCACAAGGAGGCTGTTGAGCATATCTTCAATGAAAGAGGGCGTAGGAGCTTGGACAGGAATCTGCCAGCATTTCTGAAAATCCCAGAAAACTACCAGGACTACCTCATCAAAACCGCTCGCAAGTCAGATGCTCATCACGCATGGAAAAAGTGGATCTTCCGTGAGAAGTTCCAGAAGAAGCGAGTCCTACCATCTGACCCTCAGTGGATAGAGTTTCAGCAACAGGCTTCTGACGAAACTGACAAAGTTCCACAAGCTTCTGACGAAGTTCCTCAAGCTTCTGACGAAGTTCCTCAAGCTTCTGACGAAGTTCCTCAAGCTTCTGACGAAGTTCCTCAGGCTTCTGGCGAAGATCCTCCAGGCTTCTGACGAAGTTCCTCAAGTTTCTGACGAAGTTCCTCAAGCTTCTGACGAGGTTCCTCAAGTTTCTGACGAAGTTCCTCAAGCTCTGACGAAGTAGCGGAGACGGACGAAGTTCCTCAGCCTCCTGATGAACGAAAAATGTTGCAGCCGACAGTCTGTCAGCGATGACGCATAGAGCAGGCTAGTTTCCTGGCTGGATTCAGCTTGTAGGTGAAGGTCTGTGCATTTTCCAGAGAGGGCTTGAAGTGTGACAGCTCACCTGTCTCCTTGTTGCTGAAGATCAAGCGGTACAGCTCAGCTGCCCTCTGTACACCTGCGATAAAGTCCCCTTTGGGCTCCTTGAGGGTTAGGCTGTCGTATATGGTCTCGAGCAGGGCACATCCACACTTGGAGCTGAAGTATAGCAACCGGGCATTGTGGCGGATGTCCCGGGAGATCTCGCGGGTGTACTTTTGAAAGAGGATGAAGACAGTTATCTTTGTGTGCCGGATGCACCTGGTGATGTTGCCAAGGTAGGTGACTGTCTTCTGGTCCATTGCAGGGTCATCGATAACTAGAACAAGTGGTTCTGTCAGTCGGGCTGCCAGCAGCTTCATCAGGGCTTGCAGGTTCTGCGTCTTGGTGATTGGACCATTGTACCATTGATCATTACTGTCAACTGCCTCAGCGGCGGAGGCAGACACCAGAACGATGTATTGAGAGTGTAGATGTTCGGCCAGGAGAGCCTGCAGCAAGGTGTTTTTCCCGTGGCCTGATGGGGCAATGATCAGCACCACCTGGCCAGCATCAGCTGGCCTATTGTCGAATGGTACAGACATGCGCGCGGAGGATGGTTAGCACTTGGTCGGCGGTAGCCTCGTCTATATTTGGGAGACTAACCGGCAGTACTTCCTGCACCAGCTTTTGCGCCTGCAGAGCAGGGAATCCTGCACCTCGGGAAGATACAAAGGATGCGATGGAGGCGTCAAGCATGAAATCCCAGCAGCAGCTGAGAAGATAGCGTAGAGGGCCTGTGTCAGCACCCACAGTTTCTAGTACATTAGTATCTGTACGATACATGCACGGGAAGCCATGACTATGAGTATCTCAGGCTGGGATGGTACCTCGGATCACCTGCGGGTCTCCCTTCTCATCGAAGTCTAGGGGCAACAGTGTCCTCTGAACCGAGGCGTGCCTCACCCAAGTGAGCAAGATCGCCTAGCTCTTTGCTTTCTAGGTCTGTGAGTGACAGAGTCATAGTCATATACAGACGGCATACACCTACTAGTCATAACCCCAGTGAAATAGTTGGGCATAGGAGGACCACGCAGTCGGCCAAGGGAATAGGTAGCAGTGCTCAGGGTACTGGCCCTCTCTGCAGGGGCACACCTTGTGGGCAGTCCACCATTCCCGGGCATTGGCGATCCTCAGTCCGCGTGCTCGACTATGGCCTACACACCGCCCTCTGGCACGCCATGCGTCATATGCTGCAGGGGTCACGTGATCCATCTCTCACTATTCAGAGGGGTTAAACATAGGCGACGATGATCTCAGCCATTGCACTCGTTGCTAGCCCTAGAACCGCGGCCTCCATTAGTGTAACACGTTAACCCATGATCTTGGCGGCGGCAGTGTAGGCGGCACCACTGAGGGCGATTTTTGGGATGGGGTGAGTTATTCCAAGACAGTGGCCGGCCACCCCACTCACCACGGTAGCGAGGACAGCCGCAGTGGCGGCAGGAAGAACCTCATTTCCCCCTGTCATCTTCACCATGGCCTCATTCGACTGCCAGAGGCTTAGCCTGTGTCAGTAGCTTCTGGATCTTGGGTCGCAGTAGTTTCACCTTCTGAAGACTTGCCTGGCTCTTGGGCAGTTGCTTCACGATCTGTACCGTTGACGTCATTGTTTAAACCCTGAGTATACAACGCAGTTAAATGCCTGTGTTCCCTGTCGAGTGAGCTAATAAGATCTTCCCGTCTGCATCTGCCAGGTGTCCGGGTTGGGACTCAGGAATATTCATCTCTCTATTGAGACATCTTAAACATGTCCTAGCTCACGCTATGCGAGAAGTACTATGAGGTCTTCCGCAGAGAGCTGAAGGCCTACAAGAAGAAGACGCCAGATGAGCTTGCTCAGCTCTCCGGTGCTGAGCTGACAGAGGAGCTGACAGCTGTGAAGCTCTATCTAGGATTTGGTAAGGGGCAGATCTGCTTCCTTGAATACCTTATCATTGGTGGGAGTATCGTCGAGCAGCTCCTGCGAGCTAAAGGTTTCTACAAGGATCGGGAGTATCTGTCAGATGTGTTCCAGCAGTTGCAGACCTCCATGGCCTCACCTGACTCGGAGCTGAACAAGGCCCTGCGATACTACAAGCTGGGGAAAGGATGCGCTGTGGAACCCTCCAGCCCTTGGATGTGCATGTTGGCAGCGTGTATAGGGGCTGTAGAGCAGGCCAAGCTGGCTCAGTGTCTCACCGTGGTCCCCACCGCTACTGACGAGAGTCAGGATAGTCTTATAGCTGATTTGCTAGCGGCGGAGTAGGCTGATCCCGAGCACCACGATAGCTAGGCCTAACATCACTCATAGAGCTGCCACAGGAAGCGGTGTCGTGTCGACTGGCTGCAGTGGCGGGGTGGGCGATGCCATGGGAAGCATCGTGTCGACTGGCTGCAGTGTCAGGGTCGGAACGACTGTATGGCCCATACTACGTGTATGTGTGTTGATATTCGTGTTGAAACCGAAGTGGACACCGAGGGAACTCCCCTCGACTATCATATTGTTATAGCCCCTGACATGGAAGTCCTCGATGTTCACGATCATGTTGCTCGGAATCAACCATAGGTGTGGTGAAATAGCAAAGTCAAGTTTGCGACTGGCCTTCTGCAACCCCTGCTGGAACTTAGCAATAAGACTGCTGGGATCTGCCACGATGATCACATCTTCAACGAGACTGATGAACATGGCCTGGACCTCTGCTCCGCTGACACCATCTATGGAATGACGCAGCTTGGTCTGTGCTGTAAGGAGGCAGTAGCACAGTGCTTCCAGGGACTGGTTAATCCAAATAGTTCTGCCTGATTCCGGTGATGTGCATATTTTGCTCTATCGCTCCAGGGTCGGAGTCTGGATCGAACGAGAATGTCACTGTCTTCCAACGGCCTACTCATCGAGGTGTTCAATAGGGGAATCATGAGTAGTCACGTCTCGGGTCACCATACATAGGATGTATCGAAATGGCGCCTGGCCCGCAACATAGATGGCCACAAGATCGTATTTCGGTACGATTTCCCGAAGAGGAAGTACATCCTCGAGCCGTTGATTGAGGTCTTGGATACAGGAGTGGCAGACATCAACACCCTAAATGACGACCTCAGCTTTCATCTGGTCAAACCCTATTCGAGCGGTGCCCCGCCGATGACCCATGAGGGTCTGCTATTGACCCTGGTAAACCTGCAGTTCATGTTTGAGAAGAATGAAGTGTGGTACCACGCTGGACCTGGTGGTAACTGGCAAACATGGTTGCCACTATATAGACCTCCCGCAGTCATTGACATAGAGGTTACTCTCCTCTCCACTGTTGTGAAAGGGGATGGGAAAGTTCGAAAGCTCTACAATCGGGGATCATCCTTCCTCACCTACATAGGTGAAGGTGTCTCCCTGACGAGGGTGGGTCACCGGATCGGGGTTACAGGTGGAAAGCTCCTACTGCGTCGTCCATTCGATGGCCCAGAAGAAGCTGTTAACCTCCAGGAGGGCATCCTACGGGTAGATGGTGTGTCACATGTCACCAAAGCCAAGGGTGCTGTTAAACTGCTTCAGCGAATGGGACTCACTAGCCCGCAAACGACTCATATAGTCCTAGAACTACGTTTCTTAGCCGGCGGTTAAGTGAAGCAGCTAGCCCCTGCCCCTGAGGGGATGAAGATCACTATCGAACCGGATGGAGCAGGGCTCGATCTGGCACAGATATTTCTCGAGGCGTTCACTCTGTTCGGTTTAACCATTCATGTATAGTCAAGATGCCTTCTTGTATATAAGGCTCGGCGTAGATGGCGAAAAGTTATCTACCGGAACGAGCCGGGCAAAAAGTTATCTACCGGGACGCGCCAAGCCGCGCCATAGATAAATAATTAGGGCAAAAAGTTATCTACCGGAACGCGCCAGGATAAATAATTGGGGCAAAAGTTATCTACCAGGATGCGCCGCGATGTAGATAAATAATTGGGGCAAAAGTTATCTACCAGCACGCGCCACGACGTAGATAACTGTGGGGGCCACGGATCACCGATCGGCACCCAGTAGGGGCCTGCCTTGCGTAGAGGGCCACGACGTAGATAACAATTTTGTTCGAAATCATTTCTACCGGGACGGGTCGCGACGTAGACAACTTTTTTGTTCGAAAACATTTCTACCAGGACAGGCCGTGGCGTAGATAACTTTTTGCCCCAATTAATTATCTAAACCGAGCCTTATGTGCTTGAGGTGGTATCATTTTGACTCCAGATATACTACTGAAGATTAGAGGTGGGAGAAAATGTCACTCAAGCAGGAGGTGAAGATCAGAGTTATGAGGAAATGTCACTCAAACAGACGGTGAAGATCAGAGTTAGCAGCAAATGTCACTCAAACAGGAGGTGAAGATAAGAGTTAGACGAAAATGTCACTCAAACAGGTGGTGAAGACCAGAGTTAGGAGAAAATGTCACTCAAACAGGTGAAAATCAGAGCTAGGAGAAAATGTCACTCAAACAGGAGGTGAAGATCAGAGTTAGGAGAAAATGTCATTCAAACAGAAGTTGAAGATCAGAGTTATGAGAAAATGTCACTCAAACAGGTGAAGATCAGAGTTAGGAGAAAATGTCACTCAAACAGGTGAAGATCCGAGTTAGGAGAAAATGTCACTCAAACAGGTGAAGATCAGAGCTAGGAGAAAATCTCCTTCAAACAGGTGACGATTAGAGTTAGGAGAAAATGTCACTCAAACAGGAGGTGAAGATCAGAGTTAGGAGAAAATGTCATTCAAACAGGAGGTGAAGATCAGAGTTAGGAGAAAATGTCATTCAAACAGAAGCTGAAGATCAGAGTTATGAGAAAATGCCACTCAAACAGGTGAAGATCAGTTAGGAGAAAATGTCACTCAAACAGGTGAAGATCAGAGTTAGGAGAAAATGTCACTCAAACAGGTGAAGATCAGAGCTAGGAGAAAAGCTCACTCAAACAGGTGACGATTAGAGTTAGGAGAAAATCTCACTCAAACAGGAGGTGAAGGTCAGAGATAGGAGAAAATGTCACTCAAACAGAAGGTGAAGATTAGAGGTGGGAGAAAATGCCACTCAAACAGGAGGTGAAGATCACAGTTAGGAGAAAATGTCATTCAAACAGAAGGTTAAGATCAGAGTTAGGAACAAATGTAACTCAAACAGAAGGTTAAGATCAGAGTTAGGAGAAAATGTCACTCAAACAGGATGTGAAGATCAGAGTTAGGAGAAAATGTCACTCAAACAGAAGGTGAAGATCAGAGTTAGGAGAAAATGTCACTCAAACAGGAGGTGAAGATCAGAGTTAGGAGAAAATGTCATTCAAACAGAAGGTGAAGATCAGAGTGATGAGAAAATGTCACTAAAACAGGTGAAGATCAGAGCTAGGAGAAAATCTCACTAAAACAGGTGAAGATCAGAGCTAGGAGAAAATCTCACTCAAACAGAAGGTGAAGACCAGAGTTAGGAGAAAATGTCACTCAAACAGGTGAAGATCCGAGTTAGGAGAAAATGTCACTCAAACAGGTGAAGATCAGAGCTAGGAGAAAATCTCATTCAAACAGGTGACGATTAGAGTTAGGAGAAAATGTCACTCAAACAGGAGGTGAAGATCAGAGTTAGGAGAAAATGTCATTCAAACAGGAGGTGAAGATCAGAGTTAGGAGAAAATGTCATTCAAACAGAAGCTGAAGATCAGAGTTATGAGAAAATGTCACTCAAACAGGTGAAGATCAGTTAGGAGAAAATGTCACTCAAACAGGTGAAGATCAGAGTTAGGAGAAAATGTCACTCAAACAGGTGAAGATCAGAGCCAGGAGAAAAGCTCACTCAAACAGAAGGTGAAGATCAGAGTTAGGAGAAAATGTCACTCAAACAGAAGGTGAAGATTAGAGGTGGGAGAAAATGTCACTCAAACAGGTGAAGATCAGAGCAAGGAGAAAAGCTCACTCAAACAGGTGAAGATCAGAGCCAGGAGAAAAGCTCACTCAAACAGAAGGTGAAGACCAGAGTTAGGAGAAAATGTCACTCAAACAGGTGAAGATCAGAGTTAGGAGAAAATGTCACTCAAACAGGTGAAGATCAGAGCTAGGAGAAAATCTCATTCAAACAGGTGACGATTAGAGTTAGGAGAAAATGTCACTCAAACAGGAGGTGAAGATCAGAGTTAGGAGAAAATGTCATTCAAACAGGAGGTGAAGATCAGAGTTAGGAGAAAATGTCATTCAAACAGAAGCTGAAGATCAGAGTTATGAGAAAATGTCACTCAAACAGGTGAAGATCAGTTAGGAGAAAATGTCACTCAAACAGGTGAAGATCAGAGTTAGGAGAAAATGTCACTCAAACAGGTGAAGATCAGAGTTAGGAGAAAATGTCACTCAAACAGAAGGTGAAGATTAGAGGTGGGAGAAAATGCCACTCAAACAGGATGTGAAGATCACAGTTAGGAGAAAATGTCATTCATACAGAAGGTTAAGATCAGAGTTAGGAACAAATGTCACTCAAACAGAAGGTGAAGATTAGAGGTGGGAGAAAATGTCACTCAAACAGGAGGTGAAGATCACAGTTAGGAGAAAATGTCATTCATACAGTAGGTTAAGATCAGAGTTAGGAACAAATGTAACTCAAACAGGATGTGAAGATCACAGTTAGGAGAAAATGTCATTCAAGCAGAAGGTGAAGATCAGAGTTTAGAAGAAAATGTCACTCAAACAGGAGGTGAAGATCAGAGTTAGGAGAAAATGTCACTCAAACAGGAGGTGAACATCAGAGTTAGGAGAAAATGTCACTCAAACTGGAGGTGAAGATCAGAGTTAGGAGAAAATGTCATTCAAACAGGAGGTGAAGATCAGAGTTAGGAGAAAATGTCATTCAAACAGGAGGTGAAGATCAGAGTTAGGAGAAAATGTCACTCAAACAGGAGGTGAACATCAGAGTTAGGAGAAAATGTCACTCAAATTGGAGGTGAAGATCAGAGTTAGGAGAAAATGTCATTCAAACAGGAGGTGAAGATCAGAGTTAGGAGAAAATGTCATTCAAACAGGAGGTGAAGATCAGAGTTAGGAGAAAATGTCATTCAAACAGGAGGTGAAGATCAGAGTTAGGAGAAAATGTCATTCAAACAGGAGGTGAAGATCAGAGTTAGGAACAAATGTAACTCAAACAGGATGTGAAGATCACAGTTAGGAGAAAATGTCATTCATACAGATGGTTAAGATCAGAGTTTAGATGAAAATGTCACTCAAACAGAAGGTGAAGATCAGAGTTAGGAGAAAATGTCACTCAAACAGGAGGTGAAGATCACAGTTAGGAGAAAATGTCATTCAAAGAGGAGGTGAAGATCAGAGTTAAGAGAAAATGTCACTCGAACAGGAGGTGCTGGTCAGAGTTAGGAGAAAAGCTCACTCAAACAGGAGGTGAAGATCACAGTTAGGAGAAAATGTCATTCAAACAGGAGGTGAACATCAGAGTTAGGAGAAAATGTCACTCAAACAGGAGGTGAAGATCAGAGTTAGGAGAAAATGTCACTCAAACAGGAGGTGAAGATCAGAGTTAGGAGAAAATGTCATTCAAACAGGAGGTGAAGATCAGAGCTAGGAGAAAATGTCATTCATACAGAAGGTTAAGATTAGAGGTAGGAGAAAATGCCACTCAAGCAGAAGGTTAAGATTAGAGGTGGGAGAAAATGCCACTCAAACAGGAGGTGAAGATCACAGTTAGGAGAAAATGTCATTCATACAGTAGGTTAAGCTCAGAGTTAGGAACAAATGTAACTCAAACAGAAGGTTAAGATCAGAGTGATGAGAAAATGTCACTCAAACAGGTGAAGATCAGAGTTAGGAGAAAATGCCACTCAAACAGGAGGTGAAGATCAGAGTTATGAGAAAATGCCACTCAAACAGGAGGTGAAGATCAGAGTTAGGAGAAAATGTAACTCAAGCAGAAGGTGAAGATCAGAGTTTAGAGGAAAATGTCACTCAAACAGGAGGTGAAGATCAGAGTTAGGAGAAAATCTCACTCAAACAGGAGGTGAACATCAGAGTTAGGAGAAAATGTCATTCAAACAGGAGGTGAAGTTCAGAGTTAGGAGAAAATGTCATTCAAACAGGAGGTGAAGATCAGAGTTTAGAAGAAAATGTCATTCAAACAGGAGGTGAAGATCAGAGTTAGGAGAAAATCTCACTCAAACAGGTGAAGATCAGAGCTAGGAGAAAATCTCACTCAAACAGAAGGTGAAGACCAGAGTTAGGAGAAAATGTCACTCAAACAGAAGGTGAAGACCAGAGTTAGGAGATAATGTCACTCAAACAGGTGATGATTAGAGGTGGGAGAAAATGGCACTCAAACAGAAGGTGAAGACTAGAGTTAGGAGAAAATGTAACTTAAACAGGTGAAGATCAGAGTTAGGAGAAAATGTCACTCAAACTGTAGGTGAAGATCAGAGTTAGGAGAAAATGTCACTCAAACAGAAGGTGAAGACCAGAGTTAGGAGATAATGTCACTCAAACAGGTGACGATTAGAGGTGGGAGAAAATGTCACTCTAACAGAAGGTGAAGATCAGAGTTAGGAGATAATGTTAGGAGATAATGTCACTCAAACAGGTGACGATTAGAGGTGGGAGAAAATGTCACTCAAACAGGAGGTGAAGATCAGAGTTAGGAGAACATGTCATTCAAGCAGAAGGTGAAGATCAGAGTTTAGAAGAAAATGTCACTCAAACAGGAGGTGAAGATCAGAGTTAGGAGAAAATCTCACTCAAACAGAAGGTGAAGACCAGAGTTAGGAGAAAATGTCACTCAAACAGGTGAAGATCCGAGTTAGGAGAAAATGTCACTCAAACAGGTGAAGATCAGAGCTAGGAGAAAATGTCACTCAAAGAGGAGGTGAAGATCAGAGTTAGGAGAAAATGTCATTCAAACAGAAGGTGAAGATCAGAGTGATGAGAAAATGTCACTCAAACAGGTGAAGATCAGAGCTAGGAGAAAATCTCACTCAAACAGAAGGTGAAGACCAGAGTTAGGAGAAAATGTCACTCAAACAGGTGAAGATCAGAGCTAGGAGAAAATCTCATTCAAACAGGTGACGATTAGAGTTAGGAGAAAATGTCACTCAAACAGGAGGTGAAGATCAGAGTTAGGAGAAAATGTCATTCAAACAGGAGGTGAAGATCAGAGTTATGAGAAAATGTCACTCAAACAGGTGAAGATCAGAGCTAGGAGAAAAGCTCACTCAAACAGGTGATGATTAGAGTTAGGAGAAAATCTCACTCAAACAGGAGGTGAGGATCAGAGTTAGGAGAAAATGTCACTCAAACAGAAGGTGAAGATTAGAGGTGGGAGAAAATGCCACTCAAACAGAAGGTGAAGATTAGAGGTGGGAGAAAATTCCACTCAAACAGGAGGTGAAGATTAGAGGTGGGAGAAAATGTCACTCAAACAGAAGGTGAAGATTAGAGGTGGGAGAAAATGCCACTCAAACAGAAGGTGAAGATCAGAGTTAGGAGAAAATGTCATTCAAACAGGAGGTGAAGATCAGAGTTATGAGAAAATGTCACTCAAACAGGTGAAGATCAGAGCTAGGAGAAAAGCTCACTCAAACAGGTGATGATTAGAGTTAGGAGAAAATCTCACTCAAACAGGAGGTGAAGATCAGAGTTAGGAGAAAATGTCACTCAAACAGAAGGTGAAGATTAGAGGTGGGAGAAAATGCCACTCAAACAGAAGGTGAAGATTAGAGGTGGGAGAAATTGCCACTCAAACAGAAGGTGAAGATTAGAGTTTAGAAGAAAATGTCATTCAAACAGGAGGTGAAGATCAGAGTTAGGAGAAAATCTCACTCAAACAGGTGAAGATCAGAGCTAGGAGAAAATCTCACTCAAACAGAAGGTGAAGACCAGAGTTAGGAGAAAATGTCACTCAAACAGAAGGTGAAGACCAGAGTTAGGAGATAATGTCACTCAAACAGGTGATGATTAGAGGTGGGAGAAAATGGCACTCAAACAGAAGGTGAAGACTAGAGTTAGGAGAAAATGTAACTTAAACAGGTGAAGATCAGAGTTAGGAGAAAATGTCACTCAAACTGTAGGTGAAGATCAGAGTTAGGAGAAAATGTCACTCAAACAGAAGGTGAAGACCAGAGTTAGGAGATAATGTCACTCAAACAGGTGACGATTAGAGGTGGGAGAAAATGTCACTCTAACAGAAGGTGAAGATCAGAGTTAGGAGATAATGTTAGGAGATAATGTCACTCAAACAGGTGAAGATTAGAGGTGGGAGAAAATGTCACTCAAACAGGAGGTGAAGATCAGAGTTAGGAGAACATGTCATTCAAGCAGAAGGTGAAGATCAGAGTTTAGAAGAAAATGTCACTCAAACAGGAGGTGAAGATCAGAGTTAGGAGAAAATCTCACTCAAACAGAAGGTGAAGACCAGAGTTAGGAGAAAATGTCACTCAAACAGGTGAAGATCCGAGTTAGGAGAAAATGTCACTCAAACAGGTGAAGATCAGAGCTAGGAGAAAATGTCACTCAAAGAGGAGGTGAAGATCAGAGTTAGGAGAAAATGTCATTCAAACAGAAGGTGAAGATCAGAGTGATGAGAAAATGTCACTCAAACAGGTGAAGATCAGAGCTAGGAGAAAATCTCACTCAAACAGAAGGTGAAGACCAGAGTTAGGAGAAAATCTCACTCAAACAGGAGGTGAAGATCAGAGTTAGGAGAAAATGTCACTCAAACAGAAGGTGAAGATTAGAGGTGGGAGAAAATGCCACTCAAACAGAAGGTGAAGATTAGAGGTGGGAGAAAATTCCACTCAAACAGGAGGTGAAGATTAGAGGCGGGAGAAAATGTCACTCAAACAGAAGGTGAAGATTAGAGGTGGGAGAAATTGCCACTCAAACAGAAGGTGAAGATTAGAGTTTAGAAGAAAATGTCATTCAAACAGGAGGTGAAGATCAGAGTTAGGAGAAAATCTCACTCAAACAGGTGAAGATCAGAGCTAGGAGAAAATCTCACTCAAACAGAAGGTGAAGACCAGAGTTAGGAGAAAATGTCACTCAAACAGAAGGTGAAGACCAGAGTTAGGAGATAATGTCACTCAAACAGGTGATGATTAGAGGTGGGAGAAAATGGCACTCAAACAGAAGGTGAAGACTAGAGTTAGGAGAACATGTAACTTAAACAGGTGAAGATCAGAGTTAGGAGAAAATGTCACTCAAACTGTAGGTGAAGATCAGAGTTAGGAGAAAATGTCACTCAAACAGAAGGTGAAGACCAGAGTTAGGAGATAATGTCACTCAAACAGGTGAAGATTAGAGGTGGGAGAAAATGTCACTCAAACAGGAGGTGAAGATCAGAGTTAGGAGAACATGTCATTCAAGCAGAAGGTGAAGATCAGAGTTTAGAAGAAAATGTCACTGAAACAGGAGGTGAAGATCAGAGTTAGGAGAAAATCTCACTCAAACAGAAGGTGAAGACCAGAGTTAGGAGAAAATGTCACTCAAACAGGTGAAGATCCGAGTTAGGAGAAAATGTCACTCAAACAGGTGAAGATCAGAGCTAGGAGAAAATGTCACTCAAAGAGGAGGTGAAGATCAGAGTTAGGAGAAAATGTCATTCAAACAGAAGGTGAAGATCAGAGTGATGAGAAAATGTCACTCAAACAGGTGAAGATCAGAGCTAGGAGAAAATCTCACTCAAACAGAAGGTGAAGACCAGAGTTAGGAGAAAATGTCACTCAAACAGGTGAAGATCAGAGCTAGGAGAAAATCTCATTCAAACAGGTGACGATTAGAGTTAGGAGAAAATGTCACTCAAACAGGAGGTGAAGATCAGAGTTAGGAGAAAATGTCATTCAAACAGGAGGTGAAGATCAGAGTTATGAGAAAATGTCACTCAAACAGGTGAAGATCAGAGCTAGGAGAAAAGCTCACTCAAACAGGTGATGATTAGAGTTAGGAGAAAATCTCACTCAAACAGGAGGTGAGGATCAGAGTTAGGAGAAAATGTCACTCAAACAGAAGGTGAAGATTAGAGGTGGGAGAAAATGCCACTCAAACAGAAGGTGAAGATTAGAGGTGGGAGAAAATTCCACTCAAACAGGAGGTGAAGATTAGAGGTGGGAGAAAATGTCACTCAAACAGAAGGTGAAGATTAGAGGTGGGAGAAAATGCCACTCAAACAGAAGGTGAAGATCAGAGTTAGGAGAAAATGTCATTCAAACAGGAGGTGAAGATCAGAGTTATGAGAAAATGTCACTCAAACAGGTGAAGATCAGAGCTAGGAGAAAAGCTCACTCAAACAGGTGATGATTAGAGTTAGGAGAAAATCTCACTCAAACAGGAGGTGAAGATCAGAGTTAGGAGAAAATGTCACTCAAACAGAAGGTGAAGATTAGAGGTGGGAGAAAATGCCACTCAAACAGAAGGTGAAGATTAGAGGTGGGAGAAAATTCCACTCAAACAGGAGGTGAAGATTAGAGGCGGGAGAAAATGTCACTCAAACAGAAGGTGAAGATTAGAGGTGGGAGAAATTGCCACTCAAACAGAAGGTGAAGATTAGAGGTGGGAGAAAATGCCACTCAAACAGGAGGTGAAGATCACAGTTAGGAGAAAATGTCACTCAAACAGGAGGTGAAGATCAGAGCTAGGAGAAAATGTCACTCAAACAGAAGGTCCAGATTAGAGTTAGGAGAAAATGCCACTCAAACAGGATGTGAAGATCACAGTTAGGAGAAAATGTCATTCAAACAGAAGGTGAAGATCAGAGTGATGAGAAAATGTCACTCAAACAGGTGAAGATCAGAGCTAGGAGAAAATCTCACTCATACAGGTGAAGATCAGAGTTAGGAGAAAATGTCACTCAAACAGGTGAAGATCCGAGTTAGGAGAAAATGTCACTCAAACAGGTGAAGATCAGAGCTAGGAGAAAATCTCATTCAAACAGGTGACGATTAGAGTTAGGAGAAAATGTCACTCAAACAGGAGGTGAAGATCAGAGTTAGGAACAAATGTAACTCAAACAGGAGGTGAAGATCAGAGTTAGGAGAAAATGTCATTCAAACAGGAGGTGAAGATCAGAGTTAGGAGAAAATGTCACTCAAACAGGAGGTGAAGATCAGAGTTAGGAGAAAATGTCACTCAAACAGGAGGTGAACATCAGAGTTAGGAAAAAATGTCATTCAAACAGAAGGTGAAGATCAGAGTTAGGAGAAAATGTCATTCAAACAGAAGGTGAAGATCAGAGTTAGGAGAAAATGTCATTCAAACAGAAGGTGAAGATCAGAGTGATGAGAAAATGTCACTCAAACAGGTGAAGATCAGAGCTATGAGAAAATCTCACTCAAACAGAAGGTGAAGACCAGAGTTAGGAGAAAATGTCACTCAAACAGGTGAAGATCAGTTAGGAGAAAATGTCACTCAAACAGGTGAAGATCAGAGTTAGGAGAAAATGTCACTCAAACAGGTGAAGATCAGAGCTAGGAGAAAAGCTCACTCAAACAGAAGGTGAAGATCAGAGTTAGGAGAAAATGTCACTCAAACAGAAGGTGAAGATTAGAGGTGGGAGAAAATGCCACTCAAACAGGATGTGAAGATCACAATTAGGAGAAAATGTCATTCATACAGATGGTTAAGATCAGAGTTAGGAACAAATGTAACTCAAGCAGAAGGTGAATATCAGAGTTTAGAAGAAAATGTCACTCAAACAGGAGGTGAAGATCAGAGTTAGTAGAAAATCTCACTCAAACAGGAGGTGACATTCAGAGTTAGGAGAAAATGTCATTCAGACAGGAGGTGAAGATCAGAGTTAGGAGAAAATGTCATTCAAACAGAAGGTGAAGATCAGAGTTAGGAGAAAATATCATTCAAACAGGAGGTGAACATCAGAGTTAAGAGAGAATGTCATTCAAACAGGAGGTGAAGATCAGAGTTAGGAGAAAATGTCATTCAAACAGAAGGTGAAGATCAGAGTTAGGAGAAAATGTCATTCAAACAGGAGGTGAAGATCAGAGTTATGAGAAAATGTCACTCAAACAGGAGGTGAAGATCAGAGTTAGGAGAAAATGTCACTCAAACAGGAGGTGAAGATCAGAGTTAGGAGAAAATGTTATTCAAACAGGAGGTGAAGATCAGAGTTAGGAGAAAATGTTATTCAAACAGGAGGTGAAGATCAGAGTTAGGAGAAAATGTCACTCAAACAGGAGGTGAAGATCAGAGTTTTGGGAAAATGTCACTCAAACAGGAGGTGAAGATCAGAGTTAGGAGAAAATGTTATTCAAACAGGTGAAGATCAGAGTTAGGAGAAAATGTCACTCAAACAGGTGAAGATCCGAGTTAGGAGAAAATGTCACTCAAACAGGTGAAGATCAGAGCTAGGAGAAAATCTCATTCAAACAAGTGACGATTAGAGTTAGGAGAAAATGTCACTCAAAGAGGAGGTGAAGATCAGAGTTAGGAGAAAATGTCATTCAAACAGAAGGTGAAGATCAGAGTGATGAGAAAATGTCACTCAAACAGGTGAAGATCAGAGCTAGGAGAAAATCTCACTCAAACAGAAGGTGAAGACCAGAGTTAGGAGAAAATGTCACTCAAACAGGTGAGGATCAGAGCTAGGAGAAAATCTCATTCAAACAGGTGACGATTAGAGTTAGGAGAAAATGTCACTCAAACAGGAGGTGAAGATCAGAGTTAGGAGAAAATGTCATTCAAACAGGAGGTGAAGATCAGAATTATGAGAAAATGTCACTCAAACAGGTGAAGATCAGAGCTAGGAGAAAAGCTCACTCAAACAGGTGATGATTAGAGTTAGGAGAAAATCTCACTCAAACAGGAGGTGAAGATCAGAGTTAGGAGAAAATGTCACTCAAACAGAAGGTGAAGATTAGAGGTGTGAGAAAATGCCACTCAAACAGAAGGTGAAGATTAGAGGTGGGAGAAAATTCCACTCAAACAGGAGGTGAAGATTAGAGGTGGGAGAAAATGTCACTCAAACAGAAGGTGAAGATTAGAGGTGGGAGAAAATGCCACTCAAACAGAAGGTGAAGATCAGAGTTAAGAGAAAATCTCATTCAAACAGGAGGTGAAGATCAGAGGTATGAGAAAATGTCACTCAAACAGGTGAAGATCAGAGCTAGGAGAAAAGCTCACTCAAACAGGTGATGATTAGAGTTAGGAGAAAATGTCACTCAAACAGAAGGTTCAGATTAGAGTTAGGAGAAAATGCCACTCAAACAGGATGTGAAGATCACAGTTAGGAGAAAATGTCATTCAAACAGAAGGTGAAGATCAGAGTGATGAGAAAATGTCACTCAAACAGGTGAAGATCAGAGCTAGGAGAAAATCTCACTCATACAGGTGAAGATCCGAGTTAGGAGAAAATGTCACTCAAACAGGTGAAGATCGGAGCTAGGAGAAAATCTCATTCAAACAGGTGACGATTAGAGTTAGGAGAAAATGTCACTCAAACAGGAGGTGAAGATCAGAGTTAGGAACAAATGTAACTCAAACAGGAGGTGAAGATCAGAGTTAGGAGAAAATGTCATTCAAACAGGAGGTGAAGATCAGAGTTAGGAGAAAATGTCATTCAAGCAGGAGGTGAAGATCAGAGTTAGGAGAAAATGTCACTCAAACAGGAGGTGAAGATCAGAGTTAGGAGAAAATGTCACTCAAACAGGAGGTGAACATCAGAGTTAGGAGAAAATGTCATTCAAACAGAAGGTGAAGATCAGAGTTAGGAGAAAATGTCATTCAAACAGAAGGTGAAGATCAGAGTTAGGAGAAAATGTCATTCAAACAGAAGGTGAAGATCAGAGTGATGAGAAAATGTCACTCAAACAGGTAAAGATCAGAGCTAGGAGAAAATCTCACTCAAACAGAAGGTGAAGACCAGAGTTAGGAGAAAATGTCACTCAAACAGGTGAAGATCAGTTAGGAGAAAATGTCACTCAAACAGGTGAAGATCAGAGTTAGGAGAAAATGTCACTCAAACAGGTGAAGATCAGAGTTAGGAGAAAATGTCACTCAAACAGGTGAAGATCCGAGTTAGGAGAAAATGTCACTCAAACAGGTGAAGATCAGAGCTAGGAGAAAATCTCATTCAAACAGGTGACGAGTAGAGTTAGGAGAAAATGTCACTCAAACAGGAGGTGAAGATCAGAGTTAGGAGAAAATGTCATTCAAACAGGAGGTGAAGATCAGAGTTAGGAGAAAATGTCATTCAAACAGAAGCTGAAGATCAGAGTTATGAGAAAATGTCACTCAAACAGGTGAAGATCAGTTAGGAGAATATGTCACTCAAACAGGTGAAGATCAGAGTTAGGAGAAAATGTCACTCAAACAGGTGAAGATCAGAGTTAGGAGAAAAGCTCACTCAAATAGAAGGTGAAGATTAGAGGTGGGAGAAAATGTCACTCAAACAGAAGGTGAAGATTAGAGGTGGGAGAAAATGCCACTCAAACAGGATGTGAAGATCACAGTTAGGAGAAAATGTCATTCATACAGATGGTTAAGATCAGAGTTAGGAACAAATGTAACTCAAGCAGAAGGTGAAGATCAGAGTTTAGAAGAAAATGTCACTCAAACAGGAGGTGAAGATCAGAGTTAGGAGAAAATGTCACTCAAACAGGAGGTGAAGATCAGAGCTAGGAGAAAATGTCACTCAAACAGAAGGTGAAGATCAGAGTTAGGAGAAAATGTCACTCAAACAGGAGGTGAAGATCAGAGGTAGGAGAAAATGTCACTCAAACAGAAGGTGAAGATCAGAGTTATGAGAAAATGCCACTCAAACAGAAGGTGAAGATTAGAGGTGGGAGAAAATTCCACTCAAACAGGAGGTGAAGATTAGAGGTGGGAGAAAATGTCACTCAAACAGAAGGTGAAGATTAGAGGTGGGAGAAAATGCCACTCAAACAGAAGGTGAAGATCAGAGTTAGGAGAAAATGTCATTCAAACAGGAGGTGAAGATCAGAGTTATGAGAAAATGTCACTCAAACAGGTGAAGATCAGAGCTAGGAGAAAAGCTCACTCAAACAGGTGATGATTAGAGTTAGGAGAAAATCTCACTCAAACAGGAGGTGAAGATCAGAGTTAGGAGAAAATGTCACTCAAACAGAAGGTGAAGATTAGAGGTGGGAGAAAATGCCACTCAAACAGAAGGTGAAGATTAGAGGTGGGAGAAAATTCCACTCAAACAGGAGGTGAAGATTAGAGGCGGGAGAAAATGTCACTCAAACAGAAGGTGAAGATTAGAGGTGGGAGAAATTGCCACTCAAACAGAAGGTGAAGATTAGAGTTTAGAAGAAAATGTCATTCAAACAGGAGGTGAAGATCAGAGTTAGGAGAAAATCTCACTCAAACAGGTGAAGATCAGAGCTAGGAGAAAATCTCACTCAAACAGAAGGTGAAGACCAGAGTTAGGAGAAAATGTTACTCAAACAGAAGGTGAAGACCAGAGTTAGGAGATAATGTCACTCAAACAGGTGATGATTAGAGGTGGGAGAAAATGGCACTCAAACAGAAGGTGAAGACTAGAGTTAGGAGAAAATGTAACTTAAACAGGTGAAGATCAGAGTTAGGAGAAAATGTCACTCAAACTGTAGGTGAAGATCAGAGTTAGGAGAAAATGTCACTCAAACAGAAGGTGAAGACCAGAGTTAGGAGATAATGTCACTCAAACAGGTGACGATTAGAGGTGGGAGAAAATGTCACTCTAACAGAAGGTGAAGATCAGAGTTAGGAGATAATGTTAGGAGATAATGTCATTCAAACAGGTGAAGATTAGAGGTGGGAGAAAATGTCACTCAAACAGGAGGTGAAGATCAGAGTTAGGAGAACATGTCATTCAAGCAGAAGGTGAAGATCAGAGTTTAGAAGAAAATGTCACTCAAACAGGAGGTGAAGATCAGAGTTAGGAGAAAATCTCACTCAAACAGAAGGTGAAGACCAGAGTTAGGAGAAAATGTCACTCAAACAGGTGAAGATCCGAGTTAGGAGAAAATGTCACTCAAACAGGTGAAGATCCGAGTTAGGAGAAAATGTCACTCAAACAGGTGAAGATCAGAGCTAGGAGAAAATGTCACTCAAACAGGTGAAGATCCGAGTTAGGAGAAAATGTCACTCAAACAGGTGAAGATCGGAGCTAGGAGAAAATCTCATTCAAACAGGTGACGATTAGAGTTAGGAGAAAATGTCACTCAAACAGGAGGTGAAGATCAGAGTTAGGAACAAATGTAACTCAAACAGGAGGTGAAGATCAGAGTTAGGAGAAAATGTCATTCAAACAGGAGGTGAAGATCAGAGTTAGGAGAAAATGTCATTCAAGCAGGAGGTGAAGATCAGAGTTAGGAGAAAATGTCACCCAAACAGGAGGTGAAGATCAGAGTTAGGAGAAAATGTCACCCAAACAGGACGTGAAGATCAGAGTTAGGAGAAAATATCACTCAAACAGGAGGTGAACATCAGAGTTAGGAGAAAATGTCATTCAAACAGAAGGTGAAGATCAGATTTAGGAGAAAATGTCATTCAAACAGAAGGTGAAGATCAGAGTTAGGAGAAAATGTCATTCAAACAGAAGGTGAAGATCAGAGTGATGAGAAAATGTCACTCAAACAGGTAAAGATCAGAGCTAGGAGAAAATCTCACTCAAACAGAAGGTGAAGACCAGAGTTAGGAGAAAATGTCACTCAAACAGGTGAAGATCAGTTAGGAGAAAATGTCACTCAAACAGGTGAAGATCAGAGTTAGGAGAAAATGTCACTCAAACAGGTGAAGATCAGAGTTAGGAGAAAATGTCACTCAAACAGGTGAAGATCCGAGTTAGGAGAAAATGTCACTCAAACAGGTGAAGATCAGAGCTAGGAGAAAATCTCATTCAAACAGGTGACGAGTAGAGTTAGGAGAAAATGTCACTCAAACAGGAGGTGAAGATCAGAGTTAGGAGAAAATGTCATTCAAACAGGAGGTGAAGATCAGAGTTAGGAGAAAATGTCATTCAAACAGAAGCTGAAGATCAGAGTTATGAGAAAATGTCACTCAAACAGGTGAAGATCAGTTAGGAGAAAATGTCACTCAAACAGGTGAAGATCAGAGTTAGGAGAAAATGTCACTCAAACAGGTGAAGATCAGAGTTAGGAGAAAAGCTCACTCAAACAGAAGGTGAAGATTAGAGGTGGGAGAAAATGTCACTCAAACAGAAGGTGAAGATTAGAGGTGGGAGAAAATGCCACTCAAACAGGATGTGAAGATCACAGTTAGGAGAAAATGTCATTCATACAGATGGTTAAGATCAGAGTTAGGAACAAATGTAACTCAAGCAGAAGGTGAAGATCAGAGTTTAGAAGAAAATGTCACTCAAACAGGAGGTGAAGATCAGAGTTAGGAGAAAATGTCACTCAAACAGGAGGTGAAGATCAGAGCTAGGAGAAAATGTCACTCAAACAGGAGGTGAAGATCAGAGTTATGAGAAAATGTCACTCAAACAGGAGGTGAAGATCAGAGTTAGGAGAAAATGTCACTGAAACAGGAGGTGAAGATCAGAGGTAGGAGAAAATCTCACTCAAACAGAAGGTGAAGATCAGAGTTATGAGAAAATGCCACTCAAACAGAAGGTGAAGATTAGAGGTGGGAGAAAATTCCACTCAAACAGGAGGTGAAGATTAGAGGTGGGAGAACATGTCACTCAAACAGAAGGTGAAGATTAGAGGTGGGAGAAAATGCCGCTCAAACAGAAGGTGAAGATCAGAGTTAGGAGAAAATGTCATTCAAACAGGAGGTGAAGATCAGAGTTATGAGAAAATGTCACTCAAACAGGTGAAGATCAGAGCTAGGAGAAAAGCTCACTCAAACAGGTGATGATTAGAGTTAGGAGAAAATCTCACTCAAACAGGAGGTGAAGATCAGAGTTAGGAGAAAATGTCACTCAAACAGAAGGTGAAGATTAGAGGTGGGAGAAAATGCCACTCAAACAGAAGGTGAAGATTAGAGGTGGGAGAAAATTCCACTCAAACAGGAGGTGAAGATTAGAGGCGGGAGAAAATGTCACTCAAACAGAAGGTGAAGATTAGAGGTGGGAGAAATTGCCACTCAAACAGAAGGTGAAGATTAGAGTTTAGAAGAAAATGTCATTCAAACAGGAGGTGAAGATCAGAGTTAGGAGAAAATCTCACTCAAACAGGTGAAGATCAGAGCTAGGAGAAAATCTCACTCAAACAGAAGGTGAAGACCAGAGTTAGGAGAAAATGTTACTCAAACAGAAGGTGAAGACCAGAGTTAGGAGATAATGTCACTCAAACAGGTGATGATTAGAGGTGGGAGAAAATGGCACTCAAACAGAAGGTGAAGACTAGAGTTAGGAGAAAATGTAATTTAAACAGGTGAAGATCAGAGTTAGGAGAAAATGTCACTCAAACTGTAGGTGAAGATCAGAGTTAGGAGAAAATGTCACTCAAACAGAAGGTGAAGACCAGAGTTAGGAGATAATGTTACTCAAACAGGTGACGATTAGAGGTGGGAGAAAATGTCACTCTAACAGAAGGTGAAGATCAGAGTTAGGAGATAATGTTAGGAGATAATGTCACTCAAACAGGTGAAGATTAGAGGTGGGAGAAAATGTCACTCAAACAGGAGGTGAAGATCAGAGTTAGGAGAACATGTCATTCAAGCAGAAGGTGAAGATCAGAGTTTAGAAGAAAATGTCACTCAAACAGGAGGTGAAGATCAGAGTTAGGAGAAAATCTCACTCAAACAGAAGGTGAAGACCAGAGTTAGGAGAAAATGTCACTCAAACAGGTGAAGATCCGAGTTAGGAGAAAATGTCACTCAAACAGGTGAAGATCAGAGCTAGGAGAAAATGTCACTCAAAGAGGAGGTGAAGATCAGAGTTAGGAGAAAATGTCATTCAAACAGAAGGTGAAGATCAGAGTGATGAGAAAATGTCACTCAAACAGGTGAAGATCAGAGCTAGGAGAAAATCTCACTCAAACAGAAGGTGAAGACCAGAGTTAGGAGAAAATCTCACTCAAACAGGAGGTGAAGATCAGAGTTAGGAGAAAATGTCACTCAAACAGAAGGTGAAGATTAGAAGTGGGAGAAAATGCCACTCAAACAGAAGGTGAAGATTAGAGGTGGGAGAAAATTCCACTCAAACAGGAGGTGAAGATTAGAGGTGGGAGAAAATGTCACTCAAACAGAAGGTGAAGATTAGAGGTGGGAGAAATTGCCACTCAAACAGAAGGTGAAGATTAGAGTTTAGAAGAAAATGTCATTCAAACAGGAGGTGAAGATCAGAGTTAGGAGAAAATCTCACTCAAACAGGTGAAGATCAGAGCTAGGAGAAAATCTCACTCAAACAGAAGGTGAAGACCAGAGTTAGGAGAAAATGTCACTCAAACAGAAGGTGAAGACCAGAGTTCGGAGATAATGTCACTCAAACAGGTGATGATTAGAGGTGGGAGAAAATGGCACTCAAACAGAAGGTGAAGACTAGAGTTAGGAGAACATGTAACTTAAACAGGTGAAGATCAGAGTTAGGAGAAAATGTCACTCAAACTGTAGGTGAAGATCAGAGTTAGGAGAAAATGTCACTCAAACAGAAGGTGAAGACCAGAGTTAGGAGATAATGTCACTCAAACAGGTGACGATTAGAGGTGGGAGAAAATGTCACTCAAACAGGAGGTGAAGATCAGAGTTAGGAGAACATGTCATTCAAGCAGAAGGTGAAGATCAGAGTTTAGAAGAAAATGTCACTCAAACAGGAGGTGAAGATCAGAGTTAGGAGAAAATCTCACTCAAACAGAAGGTGAAGACCAGAGTTAGGAGAAAATGTTAGGAGATAATGTCACTCAAACAGGTGAAGATTAGAGGTGGGAGAAAATGTCACTCAAACAGGAGGTGAAGATCAGAGTTAGGAGAAAATCTCACTCAAACAGAAGGTGAAGACCAGAGTTAGGAGATAATGTTAGGAGATAATGTCACTCAAACAGGTGAAGATTAGAGGTGGGAGAAAATGTCACTCAAACAGGAGGTGAAGATCAGAGTTAGGAGAACATGTCATTCAAGCAGAAGGTGAAGATCAGAGTTTAGAAGAAAATGTCACTCAAACAGGAGGTGAAGATCAGAGTTAGGAGAAAATCTCACTCAAACAGAAGGTGAAGACCAGAGTTAGGAGAAAATGTCACTCAAACAGGTGAAGATCCGAGTTAGGAGAAAATGTCACTCAAACAGGTGAAGATCAGAGCTAGGAGAAAATGTCACTCAAAGAGGAGGTGAAGATCAGAGTTAGGAGAAAATGTCATTCAAACAGAAGGTGAAGATCAGAGTGATGAGAAAATGTCACTCAAACAGGTGAAGATCAGAGCTAGGAGAAAATCTCACTCAAACAGAAGGTGAAGACCAGAGTTAGGAGAAAATGTCACTCAAACAGGTGAAGATCAGAGCTAGGAGAAAATCTCATTCAAACAGGTGACGATTAGAGTTAGGAGAAAATGTCACTCAAACAGGAGGTGAAGATCAGAGTTAGGAGAAAATGTCATTCAAACAGGAGGTGAAGATCAGAGTTATGAGAAAATGTCACTCAAACAGGTGAAGATCAGAGCTAGGAGAAAAGCTCACTCAAACAGGTGATGATTAGAGTTAGGAGAAAATGTCACTCAAACAGAAGGTGAAGATTAGAGGTGGGAGAAAATGCCACTCAAACAGAAGGTGAAGATTAGAGGTGGGAGAAAATTCCACTCAAACAGGAGGTGAAGATTAGAGGTGGGAGAAAATGTCACTCAAACAGAAGGTGAAGATTAGAGATGGGAGAAAATGCCACTCAAACAGAAGGTGAAGATCAGAGTTAGGAGAAAATGTCATTCAAACAGGAGGTGAAGATCAGAGTTATGAGAAAATGTCACTCAAACAGGTGAAGATCAGAGCTAGGAGAAAAGCTCACTCAAACAGGTGATGATTAGAGTTAGGAGAAAATCTCACTCAAACAGGAGGTGAAGATCAGAGTTAGGAGAAAATGTCACTCAAACAGAAGGTGAAGATTAGAGGTGGGAGAAAATGCCACTCAAACAGAAGGTGAAGATTAGAGGTGGGAGAAAATTCCACTCAAACAGGAGGTGAAGATTAGAGGCGGGAGAAAATGTCACTCAAACAGAAGGTGAAGATTAGAGGTGGGAGAAATTGCCACTCAAACAGAAGGTGAAGATTAGAGTTTAGAAGAAAATGTCATTCAAACAGGAGGTGAAGATCAGAGTTAGGAGAAAATCTCACTCAAACAGGTGAAGATCAGAGCTAGGAGAAAATCTCACTCAAACAGAAGGTGAAGACCAGAGTTAGGAGAAAATGTTACTCAAACAGAAGGTGAAGACCAGAGTTAGGAGATAATGTCACTCAAACAGGTGATGATTAGAGGTGGGAGAAAATGGCACTCAAACAGAAGGTGAAGACTAGAGTTAGGAGAAAATGTAATTTAAACAGGTGAAGATCAGAGTTAGGAGAAAATGTCACTCAAACTGTAGGTGAAGATCAGAGTTAGGAGAAAATGTCACTCAAACAGAAGGTGAAGACCAGAGTTAGGAGATAATGTTACTCAAACAGGTGACGATTAGAGGTGGGAGAAAATGTCACTCTAACAGAAGGTGAAGATCAGAGTTAGGAGATAATGTTAGGAGATAATGTCACTCAAACAGGTGAAGATTAGAGGTGGGAGAAAATGTCACTCAAACAGGAGGTGAAGATCAGAGTTAGGAGAACATGTCATTCAAGCAGAAGGTGAAGATCAGAGTTTAGAAGAAAATGTCACTCAAACAGGAGGTGAAGATCAGAGTTAGGAGAAAATCTCACTCAAACAGAAGGTGAAGACCAGAGTTAGGAGAAAATGTCACTCAAACAGGTGAAGATCCGAGTTAGGAGAAAATGTCACTCAAACAGGTGAAGATCAGAGCTAGGAGAAAATGTCACTCAAAGAGGAGGTGAAGATCAGAGTTAGGAGAAAATGTCATTCAAACAGAAGGTGAAGATCAGAGTGATGAGAAAATGTCACTCAAACAGGTGAAGATCAGAGCTAGGAGAAAATCTCACTCAAACAGAAGGTGAAGACCAGAGTTAGGAGAAAATCTCACTCAAACAGGAGGTGAAGATCAGAGTTAGGAGAAAATGTCACTCAAACAGAAGGTGAAGATTAGAAGTGGGAGAAAATGCCACTCAAACAGAAGGTGAAGATTTGAGGTGGGAGAAAATTCCACTCAAACAGGAGGTGAAGATTAGAGGTGGGAGAAAATGTCACTCAAACAGAAGGTGAAGATTAGAGGTGGGAGAAATTGCCACTCAAACAGAAGGTGAAGATTAGAGTTTAGAAGAAAATGTCATTCAAACAGGAGGTGAAGATCAGAGTTAGGAGAAAATGTCACTCAAACAGGTGAAGATCAGAGCTAGGAGAAAATCTCACTCAAACAGAAGGTGAAGACCAGAGTTAGGAGAAAATGTCACTCAAACAGAAGGTGAAGACCAGAGTTAGGAGATAATGTCACTCAAACAGGTGATGATTAGAGGTGGGAGAAAATGGCACTCAAACAGAAGGTGAAGACTAGAGTTAGGAGAACATGTAACTTAAACAGGTGAAGATCAGAGTTAGGAGAAAATGTCACTCAAACTGTAGGTGAAGATCAGAGTTAGGAGAAAATGTCACTCAAACAGAAGGTGAAGACCAGAGTTAGGAGATAATGTCACTCAAACAGGTGACGATTAGAGGTGGGAGAAAATGTCACTCAAACAGGAGGTGAAGATCAGAGTTAGGAGAACATGTCATTCAAGCAGAAGGTGAAGATCAGAGTTTAGAAGAAAATGTCACTCAAACAGGAGGTGAAGATCAGAGTTAGGAGAAAATCTCACTCAAACAGAAGGTGAAGACCAGAGTTAGGAGAAAATGTTAGGAGATAATGTCACTCAAACAGGTGAAGATTAGAGGTGGGAGAAAATGTCACTCAAACAGGAGGTGAAGATCAGAGTTAGGAGAAAATCTCACTCAAACAGAAGGTGAAGACCAGAGTTAGGAGATAATGTTAGGAGATAATGTCACTCAAACAGGTGAAGATTAGAGGTGGGAGAAAATGTCACTCAAACAGGAGGTGAAGATCAGAGTTAGGAGAACATGTCATTCAAGCAGAAGGTGAAGATCAGAGTTTAGAAGAAAATGTCACTCAAACAGGAGGTGAAGATCAGAGTTAGGAGAAAATCTCACTCAAACAGAAGGTGAAGACCAGAGTTAGGAGAAAATGTCACTCAAACAGGTGAAGATCCGAGTTAGGAGAAAATGTCACTCAAACAGGTGAAGATCAGAGCTAGGAGAAAATGTCACTCAAAGAGGAGGTGAAGATCAGAGTTAGGAGAAAATGTCATTCAAACAGAAGGTGAAGATCAGAGTGATGAGAAAATGTCACTCAAACAGGTGAAGATCAGAGCTAGGAGAAAATCTCATTCAAACAGGTGACGATTAGAGTTAGGAGAAAATGTCACTCAAACAGGAGGTGAAGATCAGAGTTAGGAGAAAATGTCATTCAAACAGGAGGTGAAGATCAGAGTTATGAGAAAATGTCACTCAAACAGGTGAAGATCAGAGCTAGGAGAAAAGCTCACTCAAACAGGTGATGATTAGAGTTAGGAGAAAATGTCACTCAAACAGAAGGTGAAGATTAGAGGTGGGAGATAATGCCACTCAAACAGAAGGTGAAGATTAGAGGTGGGAGAAAATTCCACTCAAACAGGAGGTGAAGATTAGAGGTGGGAGAAAATGTCACTCAAACAGAAGGTGAAGATTAGAGATGGGAGAAAATGCCACTCAAACAGAAGGTGAAGATCAGAGTTAGGAGAAAATGTCACTCAAACAGGTGAAGATCAGAGCTAGGAGAAAATCTCACTCAAACAGAAGGTGAAGACCAGAGTTAGGAGAAAATGTTACTCAAACAGAAGGTGAAGACCAGAGTTAGGAGATAATGTCACTCAAACAGGTGATGATTAGAGGTGGGAGAAAATGGCACTCAAACAGAAGGTGAAGACTAGAGTTAGGAGAAAATGTAATTTAAACAGGTGAAGATCAGAGTTAGGAGAAAATGGCACTCAAACTGTAGGTGAAGATCAGAGTTAGGAGAAAATGTCACTCAAACAGGTGAAGATCAGAGCTAGGAGAAAATGTCACTCAAAGAGGAGGTGAAGATCAGAGTTAGGAGAAAATGTCATTCAAACAGAAGGTGAAGATCAGAGTGATGAGAAAATGTCACTCAAACAGGTGAAGATCAGAGCTAGGAGAAAATCTCACTCAAACAGAAGGTGAAGACCAGAGTTAGGAGAAAATGTCACTCAAACAGGTGAAGATCAGAGCTAGGAGAAAATCTCATTCAAACAGGTGACGATTAGAGTTAGGAGAAAATGTCACTCAAACAGGAGGTGAAGATCAGAGTTAGGAGAAAATGTCATTCAAACAGGAGGTGAAGATCAGAGTTATGAGAAAATGTCACTCAAACAGGTGAAGATCAGAGCTAGGAGAAAAGCTCACTCAAACAGGTGATGATTAGAGTTAGGAGAAAATGTCACTCAAACAGAAGGTGAAGATTAGAGGTGGGAGAAAATGCCACTCAAACAGAAGGTGAAGATTAGAGGTGGGAGAAAATTCCACTCAAACAGGAGGTGAAGATTAGAGGTGGGAGAAAATGTCACTCAAACAGAAGGTGAAGATTAGAGATGGGAGAAAATGCCACTCAAACAGAAGGTGAAGATCAGAGTTAGGAGAAAATGTCATTCAAACAGGAGGTGAAGATCAGAGTTATGAGAAAATGTCACTCAAACAGGTGAAGATCAGAGCTAGGAGAAAAGCTCACTCAAACAGGTGATGATTAGAGTTAGGAGAAAATCTCACTCAAACAGGAGGTGAAGATCAGAGTTAGGAGAAAATGTCACTCAAACAGAAGGTGAAGATTAGAGGTGGGAGAAAATGCCACTCAAACAGAAGGTGAAGATTAGAGGTGGGAGAAAATTCCACTCAAACAGGAGGTGAAGATTAGAGGCGGGAGAAAATGTCACTCAAACAGAAGGTGAAGATTAGAGGTGGGAGAAATTGCCACTCAAACAGAAGGTGAAGATTAGAGTTTAGAAGAAAATGTCATTCAAACAGGAGGTGAAGATCAGAGTTAGGAGAAAATCTCACTCAAACAGGTGAAGATCAGAGCTAGGAGAAAATCTCACTCAAACAGAAGGTGAAGACCAGAGTTAGGAGAAAATGTTACTCAAACAGAAGGTGAAGACCAGAGTTAGGAGATAATGTCACTCAAACAGGTGATGATTAGAGGTGGGAGAAAATGGCACTCAAACAGAAGGTGAAGACTAGAGTTAGGAGAAAATGTAATTTAAACAGGTGAAGATCAGAGTTAGGAGAAAATGTCACTCAAACTGTAGGTGAAGATCAGAGTTAGGAGAAAATGTCACTCAAACAGAAGGTGAAGACCAGAGTTAGGAGATAATGTTACTCAAACAGGTGACGATTAGAGGTGGGAGAAAATGTCACTCTAACAGAAGGTGAAGATCAGAGTTAGGAGATAATGTTAGGAGATAATGTCACTCAAACAGGTGAAGATTAGAGGTGGGAGAAAATGTCACTCAAACAGGAGGTGAAGATCAGAGTTAGGAGAACATGTCATTCAAGCAGAAGGTGAAGATCAGAGTTTAGAAGAAAATGTCACTCAAACAGGAGGTGAAGATCAGAGTTAGGAGAAAATCTCACTCAAACAGAAGGTGAAGACCAGAGTTAGGAGAAAATGTCACTCAAACAGGTGAAGATCCGAGTTAGGAGAAAATGTCACTCAAACAGGTGAAGATCAGAGCTAGGAGAAAATGTCACTCAAAGAGGAGGTGAAGATCAGAGTTAGGAGAAAATGTCATTCAAACAGAAGGTGAAGATCAGAGTGATGAGAAAATGTCACTCAAACAGGTGAAGATCAGAGCTAGGAGAAAATCTCACTCAAACAGAAGGTGAAGACCAGAGTTAGGAGAAAATCTCACTCAAACAGGAGGTGAAGATCAGAGTTAGGAGAAAATGTCACTCAAACAGAAGGTGAAGATTAGAAGTGGGAGAAAATGCCACTCAAACAGAAGGTGAAGATTTGAGGTGGGAGAAAATTCCACTCAAACAGGAGGTGAAGATTAGAGGTGGGAGAAAATGTCA
The DNA here is from genome assembly GCA_034401795.1 of Chaetoderma sp. LZ-2023a. Lineage (NCBI taxonomy): Eukaryota > Metazoa > Mollusca > Caudofoveata > Chaetodermatida > Chaetodermatidae > Chaetoderma > Chaetoderma sp. LZ-2023a. The sequence goes on along the minus strand of CM067370.1, from coordinate 43,858,182 downwards.
CTCAAACAGAAGGTGAAGATTAGAGGTGGGAGAAATTGCCACTCAAACAGAAGGTGAAGATTAGAGTTTAGAAGAAAATGTCATTCAAACAGGAGGTGAAGATCAGAGTTAGGAGAAAATGTCACTCAAACAGGTGAAGATCAGAGCTAGGAGAAAATCTCACTCAAACAGAAGGTGAAGACCAGAGTTAGGAGAAAATGTCACTCAAACAGAAGGTGAAGACCAGAGTTAGGAGATAATGTCACTCAAACAGGTGATGATTAGAGGTGGGAGAAAATGGCACTCAAACAGAAGGTGAAGACTAGAGTTAGGAGAACATGTAACTTAAACAGGTGAAGATCAGAGTTAGGAGAAAATGTCACTCAAACTGTAGGTGAAGATCAGAGTTAGGAGAAAATGTCACTCAAACAGAAGGTGAAGACCAGAGTTAGGAGATAATGTCACTCAAACAGGTGACGATTAGAGGTGGGAGAAAATGTCACTCAAACAGGAGGTGAAGATCAGAGTTAGGAGAACATGTCATTCAAGCAGAAGGTGAAGATCAGAGTTTAGAAGAAAATGTCACTCAAACAGGAGGTGAAGATCAGAGTTAGGAGAAAATCTCACTCAAACAGAAGGTGAAGACCAGAGTTAGGAGAAAATGTTAGGAGATAATGTCACTCAAACAGGTGAAGATTAGAGGTGGGAGAAAATGTCACTCAAACAGGAGGTGAAGATCAGAGTTAGGAGAAAATCTCACTCAAACAGAAGGTGAAGACCAGAGTTAGGAGATAATGTTAGGAGATAATGTCACTCAAACAGGTGAAGATTAGAGGTGGGAGAAAATGTCACTCAAACAGGAGGTGAAGATCAGAGTTAGGAGAACATGTCATTCAAGCAGAAGGTGAAGATCAGAGTTTAGAAGAAAATGTCACTCAAACAGGAGGTGAAGATCAGAGTTAGGAGAAAATCTCACTCAAACAGAAGGTGAAGACCAGAGTTAGGAGAAAATGTCACTCAAACAGGTGAAGATCCGAGTTAGGAGAAAATGTCACTCAAACAGGTGAAGATCAGAGCTAGGAGAAAATGTCACTCAAAGAGGAGGTGAAGATCAGAGTTAGGAGAAAATGTCATTCAAACAGAAGGTGAAGATCAGAGTGATGAGAAAATGTCACTCAAACAGGTGAAGATCAGAGCTAGGAGAAAATCTCATTCAAACAGGTGACGATTAGAGTTAGGAGAAAATGTCACTCAAACAGGAGGTGAAGATCAGAGTTAGGAGAAAATGTCATTCAAACAGGAGGTGAAGATCAGAGTTATGAGAAAATGTCACTCAAACAGGTGAAGATCAGAGCTAGGAGAAAAGCTCACTCAAACAGGTGATGATTAGAGTTAGGAGAAAATGTCACTCAAACAGAAGGTGAAGATTAGAGGTGGGAGATAATGCCACTCAAACAGAAGGTGAAGATTAGAGGTGGGAGAAAATTCCACTCAAACAGGAGGTGAAGATTAGAGGTGGGAGAAAATGTCACTCAAACAGAAGGTGAAGATTAGAGATGGGAGAAAATGCCACTCAAACAGAAGGTGAAGATCAGAGTTAGGAGAAAATGTCACTCAAACAGGTGAAGATCAGAGCTAGGAGAAAATCTCACTCAAACAGAAGGTGAAGACCAGAGTTAGGAGAAAATGTTACTCAAACAGAAGGTGAAGACCAGAGTTAGGAGATAATGTCACTCAAACAGGTGATGATTAGAGGTGGGAGAAAATGGCACTCAAACAGAAGGTGAAGACTAGAGTTAGGAGAAAATGTAATTTAAACAGGTGAAGATCAGAGTTAGGAGAAAATGGCACTCAAACTGTAGGTGAAGATCAGAGTTAGGAGAAAATGTCACTCAAACAGAAGGTGAAGACCAGAGTTAGGAGATAATGTTACTCAAACAGGTGACGATTAGAGGTGGGAGAAAATGTCACTCTAACAGAAGGTGAAGATCAGAGTTAGGAGATAATGTTAGGAGATAATGTCACTCAAACAGGTGAAGATTAGAGGTGGGAGAAAATGTCACTCAAACAGGAGGTGAAGATCAGAGTTAGGAGAACATGTCATTCAAGCAGAAGGTGAAGATCAGAGTTTAGAAGAAAATGTCACTCAAACAGGAGGTGAAGATCAGAGTTAGGAGAAAATCTCACTCAAACAGAAGGTGAAGACCAGAGTTAGGAGAAAATGTCACTCAAACAGGTGAAGATCCGAGTTAGGAGAAAATGTCACTCAAACAGGTGAAGATCAGAGCTAGGAGAAAATGTCACTCAAAGAGGAGGTGAAGATCAGAGTTAGGAGAAAATGTCATTCAAACAGAAGGTGAAGATCAGAGTGATGAGAAAATGTCACTCAAACAGGTGAAGATCAGAGCTAGGAGAAAATCTCACTCAAACAGAAGGTGAAGACCAGAGTTAGGAGAAAATCTCACTCAAACAGAAGGTGAAGATTAGAAGTGGGAGAAAATGCCACTCAAACAGAAGGTGAAGATTAGAGGTGGGAGAAAATTCCACTCAAACAGGAGGTGAAGATTAGAGGTGGGAGAAAATGTCACTCAAACAGAAGGTGAAGATTAGAGGTGGGAGAAATTGCCACTCAAACAGAAGGTGAAGATTAGAGTTTAGAAGAAAATGTCATTCAAACAGGAGGTGAAGATCAGAGTTAGGAGAAAATCTCACTCAAACAGGTGAAGATCAGAGCTAGGAGAAAATCTCACTCAAACAGAAGGTGAAGACCAGAGTTAGGAGAAAATGTCACTCAAACAGAAGGTGAAGACCAGAGTTAGGAGATAATGTCACTCAAACAGGTGATGATTAGAGGTGGGAGAAAATGGCACTCAAACAGAAGGTGAAGACTAGAGTTAGGAGAACATGTAACTTAAACAGGTGAAGATCAGAGTTAGGAGAAAATGTCACTCAAACTGTAGGTGAAGATCAGAGTTAGGAGAAAATGTCACTCAAACAGAAGGTGAAGACCAGAGTTAGGAGATAATGTCACTCAAACAGGTGACGATTAGAGGTGGGAGAAAATGTCACTCAAACAGGAGGTGAAGATCAGAGTTAGGAGAACATGTCATTCAAGCAGAAGGTGAAGATCAGAGTTTAGAAGAAAATGTCACTCAAACAGGAGGTGAAGATCAGAGTTAGGAGAAAATCTCACTCAAACAGAAGGTGAAGACCAGAGTTAGGAGAAAATGTTAGGAGATAATGTCACTCAAACAGGTGAAGATTAGAGGTGGGAGAAAATGTCACTCAAACAGGAGGTGAAGATCAGAGTTAGGAGAAAATCTCACTCAAACAGAAGGTGAAGACCAGAGTTAGGAGATAATGTTAGGAGATAATGTCACTCAAACAGGTGAAGATTAGAGGTGGGAGAAAATGTCACTCAAACAGGAGGTGAAGATCAGAGTTAGGAGAACATGTCATTCAAGCAGAAGGTGAAGATCAGAGTTTAGAAGAAAATGTCACTCAAACAGGAGGTGAAGATCAGAGTTAGGAGAAAATCTCACTCAAACAGAAGGTGAAGACCAGAGTTAGGAGAAAATGTCACTCAAACAGGTGAAGATCCGAGTTAGGAGAAAATGTCACTCAAACAGGTGAAGATCAGAGCTAGGAGAAAATGTCACTCAAAGAGGAGGTGAAGATCAGAGTTAGGAGAAAATGTCATTCAAACAGAAGGTGAAGATCAGAGTGATGAGAAAATGTCACTCAAACAGGTGAAGATCAGAGCTAGGAGAAAATCTCACTCAAACAGAAGGTGAAGACCAGAGTTAGGAGAAAATGTCACTCAAACAGGTGAAGATCAGAGCTAGGAGAAAATCTCATTCAAACAGGTGACGATTAGAGTTAGGAGAAAATGTCACTCAAACAGGAGGTGAAGATCAGAGTTAGGAGAAAATGTCATTCAAACAGGAGGTGAAGATCAGAGTTATTAGAAAATGTCACTCAAACAGGTGAAGATCAGAGCTAGGAGAAAAGCTCACTCAAACAGGTGATGATTAGAGTTAGGAGAAAATGTCACTCAAACAGAAGGTGAAGATTAGAGGTGGGAGAAAATGCCACTCAAACAGAAGGTGAAGATTAGAGGTGGGAGAAAATTCCACCCAAACAGGAGGTGAAGATTAGAGGTGGGAGAAAATGTCACTCAAACAGAAGGTGAAGATTAGAGATGGGAGAAAATGCCACTCAAACAGAAGGTGAAGATCAGAGTTAGGAGAAAATGTCACTCAAACAGGTGAAGATCAGAGCTAGGAGAAAATCTCACTCAAACAGAAGGTGAAGACCAGAGTTAGGAGAAAAGCTCACTCAAACAGGTGATGATTAGAGTTAGGAGAAAATCTCACTCAAACAGGAGGTGAAGATCAGAGTTAGGAGAAAATGTCACTCAAACAGAAGGTGAAGATTAGAGGTGGGAGAAAATGCCACTCAAACAGAAGGTGAAGATTAGAGGTGGGAGAAAATTCCACTCAAACAGGAGGTGAAGATTAGAGGCGGGAGAAAATGTCACTCAAACAGAAGGTGAAGATTAGAGGTGGGAGAAATTGCCACTCAAACAGAAGGTGAAGATTAGAGGTGGGAGAAAATGTCACTCAAACAGGAGGTGAAGATCAGAGCTAGGAGAAAATGTCACTCAAACAGAAGGTTCAGATTAGAGTTAGGAGAAAATGCCACTCAAACAGGATGTGAAGATCACAGTTAGGAGAAAATGTCATTCAAACAGAAGGTGAATATCAGAGTGATGAGAAAATGTCACTCAAACAGGTGAAGATCAGAGCTAGGAGAAAATCTCACTCATACAGGTGAAGATCAGAGTTAGGAGAAAATGTCACTCAAACATGTGAAGATCCGAGTTAGGAGAAAATGTCACTCAAACAGGTGAAGATCAGAGCTAGGAGAAAATCTCATTCAAACAGGTGACGATTAGAGTTAGGAGAAAATGTCACTCAAACAGGAGGTGAAGATCAGAGTTAGGAGAAAATGTCACTCAAACAGGAGGTGAACATCAGAGTTAGGAAAAAATGTCACTCAAACAGGAGGTGAAGATCAGAGTTAGGAGAAAATGTCACTCAAACAGGAGGTGAACATCAGAGTTAGGAAAAAATGTCATTCAAACAGAAGGTGAAGATCAGAGTTAGGAGAAAATGTCATTCAAACAGAAGGTGAAGATCAGAGTTAGGAGAAAATGTCATTCAAACAGAAGGTGAAGATCAGAGTGATGAGAAAATGTCACTCAAACAGGTGAAGATCAGAGCTAGGAGAAAATCTCACTCAAACAGAAGGTGAAGACCAGAGTTAGGAGAAAATGTCACTCAAACAGGTGAAGATCAGTTAGGAGAAAATGTCACTCAAACAGGTGAAGATCAGAGTTAGGAGAAAATGTCACTCAAACAGGTGAAGATCAGAGCTAGGAGAAAAGCTCACTCAAACAGAAGGTGAAGATCAGAGTTAGGAGAAAATGTCACTCAAACAGAAGGTGAAGATTAGAGGTGGGAGAAAATGCCACTCAAACAGGATGTGAAGATCACAATTAGGAGAAAATGTCATTCATACAGATGGTTAAGATCAGAGTTAGGAACAAATGTAACTCAAGCAGAAGGTGAATATCAGAGTTTAGAAGAAAATGTCACTCAAACAGGAGGTGAAGATCAGAGTTAGTAGAAAATCTCACTCAAACAGGAGGTGAACATCAGAGTTAGGAGAAAATGTCATTCAGACAGGAGGTGAAGATCAGAGTTAGGAGAAAATGTCATTCAAACAGAAGGTGAAGATCAGAGTTAGGAGAAAATGTCATTCAAACAGGAGGTGAACATCAGAGTTAAGAGAGAATGTCATTCAAACAGGAGGTGAAGATCAGAGTTAGGAGAAAATGTCATTCAAACAGAAGGTGAAGATCAGAGTTAGGAGAAAATGTCATTCAAACAGGAGGTGAAGATCAGAGCTATGAGAAAATGTCACTCAAACAGGAGGTGAAGATCAGAGTTAGGAGAAAATGTCACTCAAACAGGAGGTGAAGATCAGAGTTAGGAGAAAATGTTATTCAAACAGGAGGTGAAGATCAGAGTTAGGAGAAAATGTTATTCAAACAGGAGGTGAAGATCAGAGTTAGGAGAAAATGTCACTCAAACAGGAGGTGAAGATCAGAGTTTTGAGAAAATGTCACTCAAACAGGAGGTGAAGATCAGAGTTAGGAGAAAATGTTATTCAAACAGGTGAAGATCAGAGTTAGGAGAAAATGTCACTCAAACAGGTGAAGATCCGAGTTAGGAGAAAATGTCACTCAAACTGGTGAAGATCAGAGCTAGGAGAAAATCTCATTCAAACAGGTGACGATTAGAGTTAGGAGAAAATGTCACTCAAAGAGGAGGTGAAGATCAGAGTTAGGAGAAAATGTCATTCAAACAGAAGGTGAAGATCAGAGTGATGAGAAAATGTCACTCAAACAGGTGAAGATCAGAGCTAGGAGAAAATCTCACTCAAACAGAAGGTGAAGACCAGAGTTAGGAGAAAATGTCACTCAAACAGGTGATGATCAGAGCTAGGAGAAAATCTCATTCAAACAGGTGACGATTAGAGTTAGGAGAAAATGTCACTCAAACAGGAGGTGAAGATCAGAGTTAGGAGAAAATGTCATTCAAACAGGAGCTGAAGATCAGAGTTAGGAGAAAATGTCACTCAAACAGGTGAAGATCAGAGCTAGGAGAAAAGCTCACTCAAACAGGTGATGATTAGAGTTAGGAGAAAATCTCACTCAAACAGGAGGTGAAGATCAGAGTTAGGAGAAAATGTCACTCAAACAGAAGGTGAAGATTAGAGGTGGGAGAAAATGCCACTCAAACAGAAGGTGAAGATTAGAGGTGGGAGAAAATTCCACTCAAACAGGAGGTGAAGATTAGAGGTGGGAGAAAATGTCACTCAAACAGAAGGTGAAGATTAGAGGTGGGAGAAAATGCCACTCAAACAGAAGGTGAAGATCAGAGTTAGGAGAAAATGTCATTCAAACAGGAGGTGAAGATCAGAGGTATGAGAAAATGTCACTCAAACAGGTGAAGATCAGAGCTAGGAGAAAAGCTCACTCAAACAGGTGATGATTAGAGTTAGGAGAAAATCTCACTCAAACAGGAGGTGAAGATCAGAGTTAGGAGAAAATGTCACTCAAACAGAAGGTGAAGATTAGAGGTGGGAGAAAATGCCACTCAAACAGAAGGTGAAGATTAGAGGTGGGAGAAAATTCCACTCAAACAGGAGGTGAAGATTAGAGGTGGGAGAAAATGTCACTCAAACAGAAGGTGAAGATTAGAGGTGGGACAAATTGCCACTCAAACAGAAGGTGAAGATTAGAGGTGAGAGAAAATGCCACTCAAACAGGAGGTGAAGATCACAGTTAGGAGAAAATGTCACTCAAACAGGAGGTGAAGATCAGAGCTAGGAGAAAATGTCACTCAAACAGAAGGTTCAGATTAGAGTTAGGAGAAAATGCCACTCAAACAGGATGTGAAGATCACAGTTAGGAGAAAATGTCATTCAAACAGAAGGTGAAGATCAGAGTGATGAGAAAATGTCACTCAAACAGGTGAAGATCAGAGCTAGGAGAAAATCTCACTCATACAGGTGAAGATCAGAGTTAGGAGAAAATGTCACTCAAACAGGTGAAGATCCGAGTTAGGAGAAAATGTCACTCAAACAGGTGAAGATCAGAGCTAGGAGAAAATCTCATTCAAACAGGTGACGATTAGAGTTAGGAGAAAATGTCACTCAAACAGGAGGTGAAGATCAGAGTTAGGAACAAATGTAACTCAAACAGGAGGTGAAGATCAGAGTTAGGAGAAAATGTCATTCAAACAGGAGGTGAAGATCAGAGTTAGGAGAAAATGTCATTCAAGCAGGAGGTGAAGATCAGAGTTAGGAGAAAATGTCACTCAAACAGGAGGTGAAGATCAGAGTTAGGAGAAAATGTCACTCAAACAGGAGGTGAACATCAGAGTTAGGAGAAAATGTCATTCAAACAGAAGGTGAAGATCAGAGTTAGGAGAAAATGTCATTCAAACAGAAGGTGAAGATCAGAGTTAGGAGAAAATGTCATTCAAACAGAAGGTGAAGATCAGAGTGATGAGAAAATGTCACTCAAACAGGTAAAGATCAGAGCTAGGAGAAAATCTCACTCAAACAGAAGGTGAAGACCAGAGTTAGGAGAAAATGTCACTCAAACAGGTGAAGATCAGTTAGGAGAAAATGTCACTCAAACAGGTGAAGATCAGAGTTAGGAGAAAATGTCACTCAAACAGGTGAAGATCAGAGTTAGGAGAAAATGTCACTCAAACAGGTGAAGATCCGAGTTAGGAGAAAATGTCACTCAAACAGGTGAAGATCAGAGCTAGGAGAAAATCTCATTCAAACAGGTGACGAGTAGAGTTAGGAGAAAATGTCACTCAAACAGGAGGTGAAGATCAGAGTTAGGAGAAAATGTCATTCAAACAGGAGGTGAAGATCAGAGTTAGGAGAAAATGTCATTCAAACAGAAGCTGAAGATCAGAGTTATGAGAAAATGTCACTCAAACAGGTGAAGATCAGTTAGGAGAAAATGTCACTCAAACAGGTGAAGATCAGAGTTAGGAGAAAATGTCACTCAAACAGGTGAAGATCAGAGTTAGGAGAAAAGCTCACTCAAACAGAAGGTGAAGATTAGAGGTGGGAGAAAATGTCACTCAAACAGAAGGTGAAGATTAGAGGTGGGAGAAAATGCCACTCAAACAGGATGTGAAGATCACAGTTAGGAGAAAATGTCATTCATACAGATGGTTAAGATCAGAGTTAGGAACAAATGTAACTCAAGCAGAAGGTGAAGATCAGAGTTTAGAAGAAAATGTCACTCAAACAGGAGGTGAAGATCAGAGTTAGGAGAAAATGTCACTCAAACAGGAGGTGAAGATCAGAGCTAGGAGAAAATGTCACTCAAACAGGAGGTGAAGATCAGAGTTATGAGAAAATGTCACTCAAACAGGAGGTGAAGATCAGAGTTAGGAGAAAATGTCACTCAAACAGGAGGTGAAGATCAGAGGTAGGAGAAAATGTCACTCAAACAGAAGGTGAAGATCAGAGTTATGAGAAAATGTCACTCAAACAGGAGGTGAAGACCAGAGTTAGGAGAAAATGTCACTCAAACAGGAGGTGAAGACCAGAGTTAGCAGAAAATGTCACTCAAACAGGTGACGATTAGAGGTGGGAGAAAATGTCACTCAAACAGAAGGTGAAGATCAGAGTTATGAGAAAATGTCATTCAAACAGGAGGTGAAGATCAGAGTTAGGAGAAAATGTAACTCAAACAGAAGGTGAAGAACAGAGTTAGGAGAAAATGTCACTCAAACAGGTGACGATTAGAGGTGGGAGAAAATGTCACTCTAACAGAAGGTGAAGATCAGAGTTAGGAGAAAATGTCACTCAAACAGAAGGTGAAGACCAGAGTTAGGAGATAATATCACTCAAACAGGTGACGATTAGAGGTGGGAGAAAATGTCACTCTAACAGAAGGTGAAGATCAGAGTTAGGAGATAATGTTAGGAGATAATGTCACTCAAACAGGTGAAGATTAGAGGTGGGAGAAAATGTCACTCAAACAGAAGGTGAAGATCAGAGTTATGAGAAAATGTCATTCAAACAGGAGGTGAAGATCAGAGTTAGGAGAAAATGTAACTCAAACAGAAGGTGAAGAACAGAGTTAGGAGAAAATGTCACTCAAACAGGTGACGATTAGAGGTGGGAGAAAATGTCACTCTAACAGAAGGTGATGATCAGAGTTAGGAGAAAATGTCACTCAAACAGAAGGTGAAGACCAGAGTTAGGAGATAATATCACTCAAACAGGTGACGATTAGAGGTGGGAGAAAATGTCACTCTAACAGAAGGTGAAGATCAGAGTTAGGAGAAAATGTCACTCAAACAGAAGGTGAAGATCAGAGTTAGGAGCAAATGTCACACTTTCGAAAATGAAGTTCTGACATGAGAATGACATTTTCTCCTAATGCATCCAGGGAATAGGGGTCCTTTATAATAATACTCCAAAATGCAATATGGGCCCCCAGATATTGGGGCAATGGGTTTCATGTGACGCCTGAGAATGTTGTATAATTGTTAAATATTAATTAGGGCGTTTTGCACAGAAATACCTACATGTCTAGCATGGGACTTCCATAATGTTTTATTATTTTTCTACTTGTTCTAATTCTTTGAAAGAATAGTACTATTGAAAGCGTTAACAGTGCAAATAAACCCATTTAAATTGTGATGTACTTAATTTTCCCCTATAGGGCGGGGTGATATATGTGGACACAATTTTGGAAATAACTGCCCAGTGATTTAAAAATCCACATGAGTGTGTGTGTGTGTCCAATATGTGGTACATCAATAAAATATCATCAAGAGGTAGATTCTTGAAAGTTCATATTTTAGCCATAGAGGACTCAATTGTCAGGCAACCTTGTGCACATAACCCTATATCATCGCCTTAACGCGGTTGCAAAAATCAAAGGATTCTACCCAGGGATTCTAAAGATATCACAATTTCCATAATATCTGTAGATCAATGTCCGTATGTTAAAACATTTCCAACAAGATTGGTTTATAATATTGGTTTTCGTATTAACTTTTACATTTGAAATTGGCAAATAACCTTCATTAAATTTCAGAAAACTCCACCATGACAACCACCACCATCACCATCACCATCACCATAAGCATCATTATCATCATCATGTATGACGGTTGAGGCATATATAGCTATTTGTAGATCTGAAAGCTTTGCTTGTTAAATAGAGAGTGAAATGGCTCTAATAGTGTTGGCGGAAACAACGGTGTGACAGATGGGACCAGACCCGGCAAATCACAAACAGATATTTACAGGGTTACGAGATATTATAATATTACGGAAACTGTGCATTGTACTTAGATCGCATACAAATTGGACAATACAACATTTGATTAAACTGGCATAGTGCCCAATGGATAAATAGATTCGGATCTATCATTTCTAATTATTTTTTCTTTATTTTTTGCTCATTTATTAAACACCGACGCTGATACACAATGAAAAGAACTGGAGCGGGCTGGCAGGACAATCCCGATACACTATTTATACATATTCCTATTTTTGGCCCTGATATCTCTAAAAACAATGATTTTAACCAAATTCTATGTATTTGAACCATTTTAGACGTCCATGTTTCTAGCTTGGAGTCCCAATAGCCTTAAGCAGGAAGTCTTAGACTTCCTGTATTTAGAAGTTAGTTGAAGCCCTGGTATAGGTGTGTGTATGTATATGTATATGTGTATATCTACGGATATATATGTTTATGTATGGATATATGTACGTGTATGTGTATATATTTATGTGCCTATGTTATATATATATATATATATATATATATATATATATATATATATATATATATATATATATATATATATATATATATATATATATATATATATATATATATATATATATATACACCTGTGCAAAAGTTAAGCACCACCCTATTTTACGCACATGCGAGGGTATATTCATGTGCTATGAAGAAAGCAATAGCATAAACATTTATGTACCCATCCATCTTAGTGCAAGAGGTAATAATGCAACTAGAGGAATGCTGATTATGATGGTGGGGAAACACTGTATGTTTTTGTTTGAACTTGAAAACGAGGCCTGAATATGGTTACGTTGACACAACTGAAAACTATTGCCCTACAGTTGACACACGTGGCTAGATTGTCATTACTGGTGTCTGAAAACGAAGTTTAACATCTGTGCACGAGTTTGAGACTGTCATTATTAATACCGGGTATATCCACCTTGTGCCTGGATGACGGCCTGGACACGACGTCTCATGCTGGTCACAAACCGACTGATACGCCATTGTGGTATTCGTTGCCATTCAAGATGGAGTGCGTCTGTTAATTCCTGTAGGTTCTGCACAGGAGGATCCCTCCTTCTCACCATGTTTCCCAGAATGTCCCAGATATACTCAATAGGGTGCATGTCAGGGCTCCTTGCTGGCCATGGTAGGGTTTCGATGGCATTCTGGCGGAGGTATTCATGCACAGCTCTAGCACGATGTGGTCGGGCGTTGTCATCCATAAATATAGGGTGGGTTCCAGGTGCATGATTTACAAAATGAGGGACCACAACTCTATCCAGTATGGAATCTTGATATCTTTGTCCATTTAGTGTTCCAGGTACAGTCAACAGATCCAGCTTACAATCAAATGAGATGCACCCCCATATCATAACGGAACCTCCACCAAATGGAACTTCTTCCATGATGTTACGTTGGTCGTACGCCGTGCGTCTGGACCTCCATACACGAGTTCGACCATCTGTGGCATGAAGCAGGAACCGACTTTCATCGGACCAGTGTACCCGTCTCCAGGATCTCATGTTCCAGTGTCTTCTTTCGTTGCACCACCTCAGACGCTCCTCTTTGTGGTGTGCAGTGAGGAGAGGACGTCTGACAGGTCTCCTAGCTTTCATGCCAGCAGCATACAGTCTCCTTTTGACGGTAGACATTGACACTCTAATGCGCGTTTCCCATTGCTGGCTGAGCACTCTGCTGTTGGTGAATGGAGATCTCCTAACAACTCGTACTAGGGCTCGATCATCACGGGCAGTAGTCTTCTTCGGTCTTCCAGATCTAGGCCTGTCGTTCACCTCGTTAGTTTGCCCATGTTTTGCAATCAAACGACTGATTACAGTATGGTTAATGTTCAGCTGTCTGCCAATCTCTCTGCATGACATACTAGTGGTATGCATGCCTATGATTTGCCATTTCACACGATCACTTAACCTTCGTCTTGCCATAGCGGTTCACAATCAAGAGCTAATTCTCTCTGTACAAATAAACCACGGTCATGAACACAAAATTCCTAATCTTGTCGCCTAAATCTGTATGTAATGTTCTACACCTGAAACTGGACTTTTACAAAACTGAACACGTGTGCTGTTTCCCGCCACGCACGGACATCAAGCGGCGTGAAGTCATGCATGCATGTGCATTTCGTACTTGGAATTATGTCAGCTAACGCAGGGACAAAAAGTATGGCAGCCTAGTTGTACCATCATGTGTCTACGTTCTATTGTTATTGCTGGTGCTTAACTTTTGCACAGGTGTATATATATATATATATATATATATATATATATATATATATATATATATATATATATATATATATATATATATATGTATGTGTGTGTGTGTGTGTGTGTGTGTGCGTGCGTGCGTGCGTGCGTGCGTGCGTGCGTGCGTGCGTGCGTGCGTGCGTGCGTGCGTGCGTGCGTGCGTGCGTGCGTGCGTGCGTGCGTGCGTGCGTGCGTGCGTGCGTACGTACGTACGTGTGGGTGCGTGCGTGCGTGCGTGCGTATGTGTATATGGGCCTAGTTATATGATCCATTGTACATCATAAGTCTGAGGCGAGACCGAAAGTCTGTATGGCTAATAACATCCCCAAATAGGTTAATTTACTGGCTAATAATTCCAGAAGGGTAGTCAGGTCCCTGTATAAGTATTCATATCAAGGTAGCGTTTTAGCATTCTGTCACTGTGCCATTGTCATGTGTCATATATATGTTAATGTACAAATGTTTTGTAATATGTGTAAGAAGTCCATCGCTCAATAGGCCATGATGTTGATGGACTGCGTGTTTAGAGTTTAGAAAAATCATGAAATAAAAAGCAACTTTGACTCTTGGAATGGAAACAATGCACAGCTTAAATGATGCCGGTTGTCCCGTATAAATAAAGAGCTTCAGATCTCTCTTTTCTTTTTCTCTTTCATTATTTTTTTTTTGAAGACTGTGTCATTTGCAACCAATGATTGATTAGGGTGTGAATCTTATTTTCATAACAATAAAAATAAAATAACTTATGCAGGTACAATGCAATATTATCTTGACAATCCTTTGTGGGATCTTGGTACAGGCTGACAGGACAATCCCTACCAGTCTCTCTCATAAACAGTGACTACGTGAGAAGTGTGCAGTGGCAGATGCTAATGGCTAGCGAGGTTGCCCGAGATCCGTGCTGTAGCCTACAGAAGGTGTGACTACAGCTTGGCAAGGCGATTCGTAAGAGTTTAAGGATGGGGAATGTACAACGTCTTCCCTTATAGAGTTTCAGTGGTCTATCACTATGTTACAGAAGTATTGACGGAGCGATATGTTGTATTGGAATTTGTATATCCTAAGTTCATGACGTCTGGTTATCTGAGATACTTGAAGGTCTCGATCATATCGCTGCGTAGCCATCTGGAGGCTTTTGCATGGTAATCTAAGGGTGTGTAGTCTGCCTTCAAAGGACAAGTCTCTCATACCAGGCAGACACACAGTTGCACGTCTTAGAAAATTTTCAATCGGATTTATATCTTTGATTAGACTTTTAAAGTTTTTATATTCAAGTAAGGGCTGTACACGTGACTTAAACAGAAATACGAATGTTGCCCCCCCACCCCGCGACGCTCCACCCATCCACCGCTTACACGCTACCAATGTCCATTAATCTTATTTTCAAAACAAACATGCCTGCAAGCTGTTGAATACTGTGGATGTAATTTGCATGGATGTCGTTGCTGCAATATCGCTTTCAAACGAACTACTTTCAAAATATCTAACAGAATAATTCGTACATTGTAAATAACCATTCTGTCTGGCCATTCTGCTGGTTAAACTTAAGTTGTTTTCCAGAATCATAGGCCTGATTTGACGTTTTCCATCCTTGACTTATCAGAAACAAAACAATAAATAGACTTTGAAAACAAGCAGTTAAACTTAAAGACATGTCTGTCTAGGCCTAATCGAGTGCTCCATCTCTATATATGCACGGCTATTTCTAGATAAGCTCTGCCCATTTCTGTTGGAATCGATTTGAAACTGTGAACCGGGTTCTATATTTTAAGGTAACTATACAGCTAATGTTTATGTTTATGTTTATGTTTTAGATTGTAGCCTAAGCTCATCAAAGACATACAATTCGTACAATTTTGTGATAGGCGTTTCGACTTTCGTGAGGGAGCAGTCTGTCGTATCGTGTCATCAGCTAACATGTGACGTACTCGACTATGACATAGGATACTTGAGTATTAGTTCGGATCCCTCTTGTTGGCAGTATAATTAACTATACAAGATTTGCATCAGACGTGTCGTCTGGCAAATAATTTACTGTATGCTAAGTGTTAGAAATCAGTTCATACGTCCTTAATCCATATAACATGTGACTGTGTTATCTATGCACTTTGAACTATACACACCATGTGTTAGGAGTGCAACACTATATTTGCATACTAATATATTGCTGCACAACACAGCTATCCCAAAGCGAAGTATTGCAATACACATATTGTGTACTAGTCTTTAGCTCATCTGGGCGAGCTTCTACAATTGTGTTTTTTCTGACAACAATTCTGGCACTTTCTGTAAACAATTCTGGCACTTTCTGACAACAATTTTGGCTCTTTCTGTCAACAATTCTGGCTCTTTCTTTCAACAATGGTGGCTCTTTCTGTCAACAATGATGGTTATCTGTCAAAAATTCTGGCTCTTTCTGTCAACAATTCTGGAACTTTCCAACAACAATTCTGGCTCTTACTGTCAACAATTATGGCTCTTTCTTTCAATAATGCTGGCTCTTGCTGTCAACAATTTTGGCACTTTCTGTAAACAATTCTGGCTCTCTGTCACCAATTTTGGCTCTTTCTGTCAACAATTTTGGCTCTTTCTGTCAACAATTCTGGCTCTTTCTGTCAACAATTCTGTCACCAATTCTGGCACTTTCTGTCAACAATTCCGACTTTCTGTCAACAATGCTGGCACTTTCTGTCACCAATTCTGGCTCTTTTTGTCAACAATGCTGACTCTGTCAACAATTCTGGCTCTTTCTGTCAACAATGATGACTCTCTGCCAACAATTCTGGCTCTTTCTGTCAACAATTCTGGCTATTTATGTAAACAATTCTGACACTTTCTGTCACCAATTTTGGCTCTTTCTGTCAACAATGTTGGCTCTTGCTGTCAACTCTGCTGATTCTGTCAACAATCCTGGCTCTTTCTGTCAACAATTCTTGCACTTTCTGTCAACAATTCTGGCTATTTTTGTAAACCATTTTGACACTTTCTGTCACCAATTTTGGCTCTTTCTGTCAACAATCTTGGCTCTTGCTGTCAACTCTGCTGACTCTGTCAACAATCCTGGCTCTTTCTGTCAACAATTCTTGCATTTTCTGTCAACAATTCTGACACTTTCTGTCAACAAAGCTGGCACTTTTTGTCACCAATTTTGACACTTTCTGTCAACAATTCTGTCTCTTTCTGTCAACAATTCTGGATCTTTCTGACAACAATTCTGACACTTTGTCAACAATTCTGGCATTTCTGTCAACAATGCTGACACTTTCTGTCAACAATTCTGACACTTTCTATCAACAATTATGGCATTTCTGTCAAGAATTCTGGCTCTTTCTGACAATTCTGGCACTTTCTGTCAACAATGCTGGTTCTTTCTGTCTTTTGTTGATGGATTAACATCAAATCGTGCATATATGCTTCATTTGGCAATATCTAATTGGAGCAATGGCTATGGAGTGTTCATATATAAAGAACGAAGTTTATTGCCCTTTTTCTATGTATTGAAAACCTATGGGGAAATCATTTATGGCACGTTTCGCCATCTGTTGATGGATTAGAACCAAACTTGGTAAACCTTTTCCGTTCGACATCGTTTATGACAATGAACATATCGCTTGAATTACTAGAGCTATTGCCCTTGGCAGATTTACATTTTAGTGCATTAGCTGTATGTGTTAGGAGACAAAAGATTAGAGCATTATTCTGTGTATCATGTTCAATAGCTATAAATATTTAGTATATATATATTAAGATTTGCATATAAGAAATTGTCCATGATATGGTTTGTCTTGTATTCTAATCTAGCATCGACCCACCGTCACCCTCATTTGCATTAATCTAGTAGTCTTATACTCGTATTTTAACAACGTAGGCCTACACACTCTCTTAAATAAACTAATACAGCATATAGCTGCCACTTTTTAATGAGCGAGCATTGCATACAATGCGGCATGCACTCGAAAATCTTCATATGTTGGCCGTATAGCTCTCCAGCTGCTTTCGCAAACCCTTACTTGCTAAGTAGTTATAAACTTAACATCAGTGTTACACTTCCGCTAATCTTTGGACATTTTCTTATGTAGCAGGGAGATCACAGGAGTGCAACGGTATGCACATGCGTGTAGATGGCAGCTAGTTATGTAAATACAAGTTCGACTTCAAGTATATCAAGCAGGTGGAACTAAGAAATAATGACCATAGAAAACTATCAAGTATTGTCAACCAGCCATGTATGTCACGCATTTAGGATGGAGGTGGGGTGGAGGCGGGGCGGGGGTGGGGGTGTTCTACTGCATCACATGCCCCACAATATTCACCCCTATCATGTGTGCATAATACGGCCATATTTAAGCATCGAGCAGTTAGAGCCACACTGGGATATATAAATATGCACCCACCTCCCGATTTTGCCTGAGTGGTGTGGTGACTGAGTACATTTCACTTGATCCATATTGAAAATAGCAGCTTAGTTAAGAGTTGGAAATTACGGATGAGTCACTGACAGTGCAAAATATTGACTTTTAAAACTGTAAGCCTCGAATATGTTGAAATTTAAAATGTCTATTTGCAGACCAAGGGAAGATTATTTGTGATGTTTGTCAAACTGGTTAGGCATCTGGTGCAAGCGCCTACATGCCCAAATTCTCGTAAATCAAGTCCAATCAAATTTTTATCCAGGCAACGTGTGCAAAATATCGAACAATTGTGCATTTTGTCAACGAAGGATGAAACTTGCATACGCCTAGATTGTGCCTTTTTAAAGATTTTCATATACAGACCCATTACGCAAATGCCCTATGTGGACTGGAGGGCCATCTCACGTCCGATAATGTGGACAAACGTGATTTCCTCAATAAATCCGCTCGTAGACCTGTCAGAGCTTAAATATGGCACCTATCTCGATGCTAAAAATGTTTTCTAGCTTTATTATACTGCCAGTTAAAACACCGTACAATCTGCTGCTACAGCAGCTACACGATAGCAACCGGATTCAGGCTACCATTAGCAGAAGGACGCGATTTCATTCCGTTAGTCTAGTAGATAAACCCAAAACAGTGCTACTTAAGGAGTAGTGGTAACCAGTCGATAGGAAACTATCATTAATAGCCTACAAGATGTTATGTATTTCTATGATGATTATCGCCAGGGAGGATATAGATAGGGTAAAAATAAACGACAAAGCGACATGACACACCATATAGTTGTTGAATGTACATCAATAGTGCAGCTCCAAGCACATGATATTATTATTCTTTTGCCAGATCATATGTAACCTCTTCAACAGTGTGCTATTCGACCTGTCTGCACAAGAACACACACAGATTGCTGATTTTCTCTGATTTCCAACACATTTGAAAGAAATGTCAAAGATTTGACAGACAGACAGACATGCAAACAGACAGACAGGCAAACAGAAGAAAGGACGGACGGGCGGCAAGACGGTCGGACCGCCAGACAGACAGACAGACAGGCAGGTAGGCAGGCAGGCAGGCAGGCAGGCAGACAGACAGACAGACAGACAGGCACTCACGCACGCACGCACGCACGCGTATCCGAATGCAATACCCTCTTTCCTGACAGGCCAAGATAATTAGGTTGTGTAGGAGTTTACCTGGAGATCCAGTTACGGAGCCTGCTGTCATTAGAAGCATCACGTACAGAACCAACGCGCCTGCGCACACGCCTGACGTCATCCTCGTGATGCGCTTAATAATCCAACTTAATTAAGGTGCCATTTTATGACTTAATACAGAAATCTCTACGAGAATATCACTTATAATCTACAAATAAACCCACATGCTCTCATCATGTGTACGATGGACCTACACATACGTCGGCATTTAAACATTGTATTATTCTGTATTTCATTGGGGTGGAACACTCGAAAAATTAGTTTAAATTGGACGATATCCTAGGTCCAAATACAGATAACAAATACTCGTTTACTTAATTCTAAGCGTTCGTTTTTAGGATGAGCGTAACTTGACAAAAATACTGAAAACGTCCATATAACATGTAACGATAACAATACGGTGAATGTCGGGTCCATCTAGCACGTTTAGTTATTTGGAATACATGTATATAATAGACGTAAAGGAAGTCCGAAGTATGGGCCCCGGGTGGACACGTGATACACACCTTTAGAATTCTTTTATTCAGTCGTTTACTCACACAACATGCCCTATTTGATCATATCATCATAAAAAATCCAAATGACATCTGGAGAGATGAATGATCTTATGTTTGAGAGTTGCTGAATATTGTTGCTGTCGTTGACAGTAAGTTTTCAAGCTTACGTTTGGATAGACTAATATTTTGAGGAATTGAATAATATCAGACCACATCAGTCTTGTCAGTAAGGGTTGAATGTTTGCTGCGCAGATTTTGCATACGATAAATCCCGTTCTAAGTCACTCACTATATGAAACGCAAACGTCTGAAGTTTAAAATCACAGCCGGACGTTTATTACAGGTGACATGCTATACCATATGCCTTGTGGGGCCTAGATCTAGTACAGTAAAGCCGATGTTCTGTCAATCAGGTGTCTTAAAGAAGGGCCGTCATTTTATTCCAGAGGCAGGTGGTCACTTTTGCAGTTCTGACTGAATAAGCGGGGTGTCTCACTGTGTCAACTCTACCTGAATACAAATAAAGAAATATGTATAGTCATATCTCTGTGCAGTCGTCTCATAGACCAATCTCACAAACTGTTAAGGAGATAATTGACCTAAATGCAACTGAATAAGCTTAAAATTACATAAATTGCAAGATTTATTTACTAAAGCAAGTTTGCTGGCAACAATATTAATTGTGGTGTGACGAATACTTACGCAAGGAACGCTAGAAAGCATTAGAATAAGACTAAGTGAGCTGATATGATACGATAGGAAGTCAACTGCTGCTGTACCATAATATTACTACTGTCCTACGAGCAACATAACAAGATAAAATATCACAATAGTAATGATAAATGAAAATGAAATACTGTGATACTGGAGTTCAGTGTTTAAAGGGTAAAATTACAGTTCGTGTGGCATGAAGTGTCCCATTATGGTTGACTGAAATGGTTTTACTTACACCCAGACCATATCCTAATGGTATATGGTAGGGGGTGGTGGTGGTGGGGGGGGGGGGCAGCTGCTGCTGCTATTAGTGTTCTTTTCGCCGTTGCCAGTGGCTATTGTCAGAAAGACGCCAACACTGCAAGTGGTTATTGTAAAAAAAATGCCAGCACTGTCAGTGGTTGTTCTTTTTTTTAACGCGAGCACTGTCAGCGGTTATTGTCAAAAAGACGCCAGCACTGTCAGTGGTTATTGTCAAAAAAGACGCCAGCACTGTCAATTGTTATTGTCAATGAGACGCCAGCACCGCCAATGGTTATTGTCAAAAGTACGTCAGCACTGTCAATGGTTATTGCCAAAAAGACGGCAGCACTGCCAATGGTCATTGTCAAAAAAGACGCCAGCACTGTCAATAGTTATTGTCAATGAGACGCCAGCACTGTCAGTTGTTATTGTCAAAAAGACGCCAGCACTGTCAATGGTTATTGTAAACAAAGAGTTCCGCAAACGGCGCATAACACCCCGCCATGAGGACAAACCAATGAATGAGAGCCATCAGAAAATATTTATTTCTTCCTCAGACCCAGACCAGTCATCCTTATGACGTGTCAAAGCGATTCGTTAAACGGTCAAGGAGGTATCGTCCGTAAACCAATTTTCAAGATGGCCGCCGCTGACTGGCAGCCATATTGGATTTCGGATTATCGTAAATTTCGATAAATTTCTTCACCAGGCATTTTTCAACGACCATATGAATTGATCCGATAAGTGTTAACGGAGATATCATCCAGAAACCAACCTTCAAGACGGCAGCCCGTGGCTGGCGGCCATCTTGGAGTTCGGATCATCGTAAATTTCGATAGGTTTCTTCTCCAGACCTAGTCCAACCACCCTATGAAGTTTCAAAGCGGTCCGATAAACGGTAACAGTTATCATCTGGAAAACAATTTTCAAGCCGGCCATCGGTGGCTGGCAGCCATCTTGGATTTTGGATCATGGTCCATTTCGAGAGGTTTCTTCCCCAGAGGTAGTCGAACCACCCTATGAAGTTTCATAGCGATCCGATAAACGATAATAACAGAGTTATTATCTGGAAACCAATTTTCAAGATGGCCACCGGTGTTT
Organism: Chaetoderma sp. LZ-2023a; assembly: GCA_034401795.1. Lineage (NCBI taxonomy): Eukaryota > Metazoa > Mollusca > Caudofoveata > Chaetodermatida > Chaetodermatidae > Chaetoderma > Chaetoderma sp. LZ-2023a. Next base: position 43,836,819 of record CM067370.1, on the reverse strand, counting down.
GGCGGCCATCTTGGATGTCGGATCATTGTTGATTTCGATAGTTTCTTCCCCAGACCTAGTCCAACCACTCTATGAAGTTTCAAAGTGATCCGATAAACAGTAACGGAGTTATCATCCGGAAACCAATTTTCAAGATGGACACCGGATGCACTATACAGGATGTGTAATAGGTCGCCGCTGTCTGTAAATGTCGCCCAGCAAAAATGGTCCATGTTTAGCCATGTCCTAAGGATGACAGAAGAGGCACCAGCATAGAGAGCCTTGGAATTCGCCTTACTCGGTGCCAGCAAATACAAAGCCAGGAGAGGACGTCATTGCATAAATTTGCTAAGCGTGCTACGAGGTGACCTCAAGAAAGCAGGACTCGGTACACTCAAGTCAAGAATGGACCTGAGGAAGCTAAGGATTTCGGCTGAGGACAAGACACAGTGGGCGAAAGCGAAGAAGAACTGATTGCAGCTGTAGGCCGTTTCTACTACTACAGCCGCAGAATACAGTAATCATGCATACACTGGTGGCTGGCGGCCATCTTGGATTTCGGATCATTGTCAATTTCGATAGGTTTCTTCCGCTCCAACCATTCTATGAAGTTTCAATGCGATCTGACAAACGGTAACGGAGTTATCATCCGGAAACCAATCTTCATGATGGCTGCTGGTGGCTGGCGGCCATCTTGGATGTCGGATCATCGTCGACGGACGGCGCCATTAAGACGGGGGGGGGGGGGGGGGCAACACTACACTAAGATCGGCGGCCAGGGCCAACTGTGCCCATCTGAAGATCCCCACCCCACCCATGAGTACGCCACTGTATCAGTATTGAGCCACGAGAAGCGTTTTAGGACATGTTCGGTGTATTCCATTTCTAGTTGATCTATCAGCTATTGAGAGCATTATTTGTGTGGAGTTGCCAAACATTGTTCACCCACACGCTGTGGTTGTCTATGTATCCAGGCGGAGATCAGTAGCTTCATGAAAAGCGAGTGAAGACACTTACCCATGTCACCTCTCGCTTTACCACATCCGCTTAGTCCATGCTCGTATTAACCCTTTCACCGACAGATAATGTTATTCTCTACGATATAAAACTTATTCTGCTGAATATTTTGAAATTAATTTGACAGGAAGTCCTGTCCAATTACTTTCAAAATATTCAACAGTTTCCTGTATGGTAGGGTTGAAAATGAGATATGGGAAATTCATCGATGAAACTATCTTTGACGTATTTGCATCTACTCATAACAGGCTTTACTTGAGATTCGAAACTTGTAAGCCTTTAAGTCGGTAGGACTGGGATTGTTTTTCAAAGACACCTGTGTAGTAGTTATAGCCGGTCGCGCTTGTTTATCTGGACTAGCGACATATAAATATACACCTAAAAAAGTATGTTACCCCCTAAATATGGGCTAATATTTTCTTGAGATATGTAATATGGTTGCAATACAAATTCGCACACATCACCACCCCGGACTAGAGGAACGATGTGTAAAATTGTTTTCCCCAGAAACGGTGTTATCTATGAATGAGCACGGATCAAATGAAAAATTGAGCAATTTCAAAAATATCAAAATGATGATTTAATTCAGTATGAATTCAAATCATAACAACAATACAAATTTCATCGAGTCACAATCAAATAACAACGAATGAGAATGCATTCACTCTATCACAGTTTTAATATGGCTAATACCGCATATATACACCCCGGATTTGGATCACTTGAAGGCACCGATTTCGCATGGAGGTGATGGGCCGAGTGACACGATGCTGTGGAATAGCCATCCATTCCTCTTCTAACAGGTCGGGAATATCTGCAATTGCCCGATGCGCGTTTGATAAGCGGGCCATTGCTAATTTAACACAAAACTGCTTAAATACAGAATTAATTTTGTGCACACACTGGAACTGACCTTACAGTTACAGAGAATTGGTCAAAATGCCTGATAGTCCTCCAGCAATAGTCATGCATGGTTTCAAGATTTTTTAAATGGGTCAATCTTTCATTCAATCCAAGCTCATTCACGCATAACGCCGTTTCTGGGGTAATCAATTTGACACATTGTTCTTCTAGTCCGGGTGGTGCTGTGTGACACGTTTTATTGCAGCCAAGTACATATTACCAAAATATTAGCCCATATTTAGGGGGGAACTTACTTTTTTTAGGTGTATAGATAGAGAAATGGCGTCAAGTCAAGTGTTAATAACGGACGCTGCATAACAATTAAAAAGTGTTCATTAACCCTTTCGTGACGAAACCGGCCAACCCGGCCTCTGTAGTGGTTTTGAGTAATGTCCATTTGCAGGCCAAGAGAAGACTATTTTTGAAATTTTACCACTGAAATGACTGGCTCGGTTACTGTGGTAAATTTACAAAAATAGTCTTCTCTTGGTCTGCAAATGGACATTAAATAAGTAAATATTTTAACTTTTCGAAGAAATTTAGTCATTAAAGGGTTAAAGACAGGTATTTGATTAATGCACGTTATGTTATGCTAAAAAGCTTTTAGAACCACAGGATGGTGCTTCCTTAGACACGTCATATAAACAAGAGGCACAAGGGCCTGTAACGCTCAGCTGAACCATTAGCATTTGCACCATTTGCATAATTCTCGTTTAATATGCTGCAGCTTAAACCACTGGAGTTTCGTTGAAATCGCGTCATTAATTAAAGAGTAGCACTTTAAATGGTTCCGGGTTCCAAATTTTGTTTAAATCCAAGATGGTCGCTAAAAATCGATCAACCAAAATTCTGAATAATGATCTACAGCCAATCAATATAGAATCCTTCCAGCTAAATTTGGATAAAATCCACTAAGCTGTTTTGACAATTTCCGGTATATTTTTCAAAAAATCTTATGGTTTTCACTACAGAACTTGACCAAGCAAAACTCGAAATAGAAGCTACCGTGATGGTGTCCGTTCAAATCTGCCAAGCCGCTAAGGAGAAGCGTTTTGACAATTTCCAGTAAATCTTTCATAAAATCTAAAATTTTCACCCAAACATCAACCCATCAAAATTCTAAATAAAAGTTCTGGAGCCTAACCCGAAAGGGTCTGTCCAGCCTACTAGGGTTGAGATCCGTTATACGGTTATTAAGGATTATCGTTTTGATAATGCGCGCTAAATATTTCATAAAATCTAAGATTTTCATCCAAAATATTGAGCAATCAAAATTGTGTCTGCAAGTTCTGAAACTGCCAAGCAGTTAATGTGGGGTAGCGTTTTGACAATTCCCGGTTAATTTTAGTAAATCTAAGATTTCCACCCAAATGATTGTTCGGAAGCCTACCATCAAAGGGTCTTTCCGGATAAATTAATTTGAAATCCGGCAAGCAGTTAATGAGTAGGGTTTTGACAATTTCTAGTAAATTTTTCAAAAATCTAAGATTTCACCCAAAAAGTTGAGCAATCAAAATTATGTATACAAGTTCTGAAGTCCACTCCATAGAGTCCTTCCAGCTAAATTATCTTGAAATCCACCAAGCCATTAATGAGGAGTAGCATTTCAAATCAAGGGTTGGCGAACGGGCGGACAACAGACGACGGACAGTCGCCATGACATAGGATCAATTGGCCATTCTGAGCAGGTGAGCTAAAACGGTCTTAAGTAATCAATCAAATCAAGCGCTCGATGTAGATAGGATTGACAGACAGCATATGTTGGCTAAATAGGCTAACGATATTGACACCAAATTCCGAGTTTTCTAAATTCTACTCTGTGTAGACTCTGAGCTAATGGGCCATCGTGTCCGAACAAATACAGGACAGACAGTGCTCGGATTACATGACACGGCGCAGACGCTCACTCGCACATAAACACGCGCGCGCGCGCGCACACGCACGCACTCACCCACTCACGCACGACTCACGCACGCTCGTCTCGATTTGACATGTCAGAACTATAGACTCTTTACGAATTGAGGTGTTATGTTTTATAAGTGAGTAGGCCTATGTTTACGGAGAACTTGTTTACTTTAATATTATTGTAGTGTAATGAAAGAACGGCAACTAATATTAAATTATGTCTATGTAGAGATGTAGGTACACTACATCCAGTGTTAGTTACCAGTGTTAGCTACCCTTTCAGGTGTGCTTACCACTCGCCAGATCGACGTTTGCCTCGATAGGATTTGAAAGTTTGTTGAAATACATAATATATATATATATATATATATATATATATATATATATATATATATATATATATATATATATATATATATATATATATATATATATATATATATATATATATATATATATATATATATACATAGATCTTAGGTTAGAGTCGCATACATGTGCTGGAAAAGCTAGTAGTATCGGGATGTTCTCTAAATATACCAGTCATACGGTTAGTTTGGGGAACCTCAACTCATCAGGTTTCTTGGCTGAAAAGGTGATGGATCCTGTTTATATCGCTGTCTGTCTGATAGCACGAATGAAGTGATTTACTGTTTAGTAACTACTCTGGGGGCATAGCTACCGTAATAGTGTGTAACCTCGGCACCATACGGTAATTTCGCCACTAACTTGACCGAACCTCAAATCAGCTTTCAAATGAACTTGTTTGTTGCCATTTGACCAAGTGTGTGTCCTGAAACACCTCCCAACGGTACAGTCCCCAATGAAAGTGTTATTGATCTAATCAAGGGAGATGATGGCCAACCACAGCAATAAACCAAACCAAAGCGGGTGTGGGGTGGGTAGAGAAATAGCTAAACGATCCTATCATCAAAAGAGGCTGCGGGTCAACCAGGATCATTAGGTCATAGCAGCTCTTGATATAGCGCTGCGGTTGATGTGTCTGGTAATGTGGATGAGGATGTGGAGGAGGATGGTATGTGTGTGCAATGTGATATGTCGTATTCCATTTACAGTGGAGCCGATTGCTTACAATATCTGCAATACCTCAACTACTACAGCCGATGTTGTCACAGATATGACCCGTTGTTTGTACTTAACACTTGTGATGACTGAGCTATGGACATACGATGCATAATCTGTGAATTTGTGATGACTGAGCTATGGACATACGATGCATAATCTGTGAATTTGTGATGACTGAGCTATGGACATACGATGCATAATCTGTGAATTTGTGATGACTGAGCTGTGGACATACGATGCATAATCTGTGAATTTGTGATGACTGAGCTATGGACATACGATGCTTAATCTGTGAATGTGTGGTGACTGAGCGGTGGACATACGATGCATAATCTGTGAACTTGTGATGACTGAGCTGTGGACATACGATGCATAATCTGTGAACTTGTGATGACTCAACTGTGGTCATACGATGCATAAACTGTGAACTTGTGATGACTGAGCTGTGGGTATTCAATGCATAATCTGTGAACTTGTGATGACTGAGCTGTGGGCTTGCGATGCATAATCTGTGAACTTGTGATGACTGAGCTGTGGACATGCGATGCATAATCTGTGAACTTGTGATAACTGAACTGTGGGCATACGATGTATAATCTGTGAACTTGTGATGACTGAGCTGTGGGTATTCAATGCATAATCTGTGAACTTGTGATGACTGAGCTGTGGACATGCGATGCATAATCTGTGAACTTGTGATAACTCCCCAGGAAACATTGTTTTGTTGGCACGCCGTAAGTTGTATTCATTGGCTCAACGTAGTTTTGCTCGTTTGCTTTACGTTGGCCCAATGTGTGGTTTCGTTGGCCCAACTTTGGCCTTACGTGTGGATGATTAATAGAAAATTAGTTACGTTGGGCCAACGTTGTATTTACGTTGGCTGGCTGATTGTAAGTTAGTTACGTTGGCACAACTTTGTTTTTACGTGGGCAAACTACGTGATACGTTGGGCCAACATAATCCCAACGAGCAAAACTATGTTGGACCAATGACTAAACATACGTTGGTCAAACGTTGGGCCAACATAGCATTGCTTGCAGGGTAAACAGATAACTTTATTCACACCGCAGTGCGTGACACGTTATATATACTTTCGAAATGACGCTGTAATCAATGGACATTTAAGCGACTTCTTGGTACAAAATGAATTAATACTTTTTTGTAATGTTGAAGGCCATTGTGTTCACTATTTGCCAAGATTTAATAAATGTGGCGATGATTCAATATAGCATGGTTAATTTGATCATTACGGGATAGGAACTGGGTATGTTAATCCATGCCAGTTCATAAACTTGGAGGAGCATGGTCCGGGTGTGGAACCGGATCAGTCCATGTTATAATTACACTTGTATTGCCATTTATTGTATGTTAAAATATTGATAGCACACCGGCTCATCTATAAGAAAGTTCTGTAAATACTACTCTGGGTTATCGCTAAATTCCAGAATGAGTTATGACCCAAACATATACTAATGTAAATACTATACGTTAGTGGAGATTTGTATTAAGTTATGAATGCTATGACCAGCTGACAGGCTTCCACATGCCTAATATATTTCATCTGTAAACGATATCATATCATGTATCATGATATCATGTATCTGTTACAATACATGTCTATTATATTCATGAATTAGATTAATTTAATGACTAGACATGTATTATAGACTAGTATTGATGGACAGACGGACGGAAATAATAAGAAGCAACATGTTTGCTAAAAAATCATCCCTCCATTTATTCTGTCGCCATTCATTCTCCTCTTACCCCCCCCCCCCACCCCCATCCCTTACTCTAGCCTAATATCATTGATCATCGATTCCCTAATCAAAATACTGGCTGATTGCGGCCGCTATATATAATTAGCATATCAGTTGAATAGAGGCGAGGCGTACGCTCTCAATGATCAAGTGATCAGGTTGACCTGATCCAGAGCGGTAAAATATAGTTAGAAATAACTACGTCAGGTGGTTTGGTGAGGGAAGCGTGCAAAAAACACGATGGTGCTAGAGTGAGTTGTAGGACGTGTTCACATTAGATAAGCTAATCTGAAGGAAGTCCAATCGATAACAAATTTGTGTTTTACTCGTGTATGTGTTCACGCTTACATACGGAGTCGTGGAGGTGCCATGATGTCAAAAAATGTATTGCGTGGGAACGAAGTAATATTGCGTTCCCACGCAAAATATTGCGTTCCCGCGCAATATTATAATATATACGTGCAAAACGCGTTTCAAAAGCATTATTGCTCCAGCATGTGGTTTGGGCGGTTCTGCTCCACAGAAACGTAAACGTAGGCCCTAAGTTTGACCAAATATAATTTCAATGTAAAATAGAGTAGCAAACTCTTTAACGAATTTACACGATTCAACAAAGTCTATCATACAAGGTCACGCGGACTTGTGATCGTACAAAGTCAGGCGACTTGCGACACCGACCACGCCCCCCACCCCACCCACGATAGACACTGATTGAGAAGGAAAGTGCAGCCGAGTGTATAATAGTAGGCCCACTCCTATCGGCGACATTCAATTGAAGTCAAGTTTCAGTTTTCTTTATTTCACTCAGGCCATTATACAACACGATACATTATACTGCACTGCACTATAGTGTATTGTACTTTATTGTACTGCACTGTACTGCACTTTACTTTACTGTAGTGTACTGTTCTGCACTGTACTGCACTTTACTTTACTGTTGTGTACTGTTCTGCACTGTACTGTACTCTACCGGTCTGTACCGCACTGCACCGCACCGCACCGCACCGCACCGCACCGCACCTCACCGCACCGCACCGCGCCGTGCTCTGATGTGATGTACTGTGCTGTACTGAACTGCAATACACTATAATCTACTGTACAATACTAAACTGTTCTGTACTGCACAGTACTGTACTGTATTGTCCTGACATCGCCTCCCAGTTAAAGTTAAATAAAAGAAATAACGATAAAACACTCAAAACAGAATTCCACAATGCACAAGATCACCGACAGATGGAAGCTGCGCTACCAAACTAGGTCTATTGACCTTACAGAAGTAGCATAGCGAAATGATGTTCGGTTCTTGTGCTTGGCGAAAGGTGCTGGTTGTGGGTTCGAATCCCGTTCAAATCTCATATCGTAATGTCGCGAACAAATGAATACAATATACTATAATATTAACTCTTCTCTTCTTTTTTCAGATTGATACAGATATAATACCTCTAATGAGTGACGATGCGCTAAGCAACTGCTTACACAGGTATGGTGATAGGATAGCAGCTGTAACTTTCTCACAGAAGGATACGACTGGTGCATCTGAGCAAAAAAAGATGAGCCTTCCCGAAAAAATCAAAGAACGCATCGAGGCGCCACATACGTCCAGAACCAAAAGATCCCGATGTGAACATACAGCACGATTTTCTGTGCAACAAGGTAACCGAGACGCAGTGAGAGAAGTCCGAAGAGTGGAGCATGGATGGCTTGATTTTGATGATAAAGAAAACGCATTCAAACAGCTTAAAACCCCAAATGGTTGTGGAACGCGACACCAGAAATATAATGTAGAGGTTGACATGGATACTATCTTAGCCGATGCAAAGAAACTATTTTTTCCTAAAGGAAAATCCAAGAACGGCCCGTTGTTTGAATTTACCTGTTTTATGGCAAGGATTAACAATGACAAAATAGACCCTTCAGCTACTGTCGGTATGCTATACGTGAAAATGAAATTAAAAATTCTTAGACTATATCTTGCAACAAAGAGAGTCAGAGACCCTAGCCCGGCAGTCGATGAAAAAGACCAGAAACAGGACGCTGAGTTACCTCCCTATGGCTGTGTCTTGAATCTTAATAAAGATGTTTCAAATTGCTGCTACACAGATGGAAGATCATCTAATCGCACTTCTGCATCATTGGAACCAGAAGTTGATGTATCAGCTGCAGTCAATGATTTGGATGAAGGTACAAATCTAGTTAACGGTAGTCAGTGTGCGACCAACCTACTTGCGTGTATTATGGAAGAAACCGGCATACCCACGGTTCGTGACACTGTTAATTCATTTGACGAGACAGCAGAATTCATCGATTTAGTGGATTATGTTGTAGTCGGCGACGATGATGATGACGTCGTCGTGAGATTCCCCCACGTAGACAGAGATGTTTTCAGTGAACAAATTAAAATACAATATCTGCGCTTGCACAGAGGGCAAGTATTCCAGGATCTCATTGATTTCTTTAGGGAAAATTGCAACCAGCTGCGTAATCTTAAAATAGAAATTGTGATGGTTCTCCCAAATGGGGAGGTCGAACAAGGCGAGGACAATGGAGGCGTGGTGAGAGACGCTTTGGCGGAGTTCTGGGAGAGTTTCTTCCAGAACTATACAGTAGGTTGTAACATAAAGGTACCACTGCTACGACATATGACTGGGGACCACTGGGCAGCCTGTGCAGCCATTCTGTTCTATGTATGTAAATATGAGGACTACTTCCCGATTCAGCACTCGGAATGCTTCCTGAGAAGTGTAGTTGGCCAAGAAATCACATTAGATGAGCTTCTGCGAGACTTTATACAATTCTTACCAGAAATAGGCAATGATCTAGTGACACGTGCATTAGAAAATCTCGGATCAGTTGACGAGGAAGAACTATTAGATGTTTTAGATAGCCACGACGTGCGAGTGAAACCAACACCGTTAAAATAGTCAGTGAACTTGCTCATAAGGTGCTGGTCCAAGGACCAGCATATGTTGCCAAATGCTGGGCCCCGATCACAAAAGCATTTACACAACCGTTGATGGTAGCCAAAGGAACTGATTTTATTAAGATTGCGTCCGACTTGATGCCGATGACAAGAAAGGTTCTAAACAGTGTGGGTTTTTTCAGGACTCATCAAGCGAGCAGGAAGCGCACGTTATCAGCAATTTTAAACGCTTCATAAAAGTGCTCAACCCAGATATGTTAAAGGCTTCTACGATTTTGTACAGGTACCCACACGCACACGGACATGAACACGCATGCACGCCCCAAAACATCGCACAGTCCCAAACATGTGGCAATTTGGGGGTCAAAATGCCAGAGGTCAAGGTCACAGTGACCAGATTAAAATATATATCAACGACGCATGTATTGAACACATTTGTCCTTGTTTCAAGAGGCCGAACAACGAGCTAATACAAAAGTTAAGCATTATTGTTTTGATGGCCTATTAGATTTTTACCTCAACCAACGAAGGTGGAGGAGGGCATGTTTTCATCGGTGTCTGTTTGTAAGCAGGGTATCTCGAAAAGTTACAGAAAGATTTTGCTGACACTTTTTTATTAGGATCTATGGAAATGATTAAACTTTGGATCGGATCCGATGACCTGAATCCGGATCCTGATCCCGATCATAATTGGCAGGAGGATACCTGGACAAGTAATAAAAGGATTTAGCGGATATTTTAAGGAATATTGATACCTTATAGAATGATTAAAATATAGTACTGATTCGACAGACCTGGATCTAGATCTGGATTAGATTCTGATCGTATTTCTTATCTAATATATGCTAATATTAGGTACGGATTTGGATAAAGCTTTGATGGCATGATGCATATTGGCAAAGTACACCTTGATTAGCTTTTGTTGAACATCAGGGTGACCTGGCTCCAGAGTGGGATTTCAATCTGAATCTGGATCTGATATGTTAGCCGCCTACTGCATATGTTTAACGAAAATGAAGTATCTCTAGATGACATGGTGTTCGGGCAAACGCCTGTGGCGGAGGTATGCACTCACTCTGCCAGTGCCCTTCTAGTTATTTACATGAAAATTAGTTACGTACGAGTAATAATGGTGGCTATACTTACAGAAAAGATATATGCAGCTATCTGCTGGCCTAACACTGGCAATGCCTCTGGTGTGGATTTTCTCTGTCCCTCCCCAGCCTCCCCCCCCCCCCCTCTCTCTCCGTACGCGCGTGTGGGTTGATGTTCATGTGTCTGTGCGCGTGTACCTGCGTGTATGGATGCAAACATGCATTCGTCAGTTTGCATGCGTGTGCATGTCAGCGTGTGTGTTTTGCTATTGTGCTAACGGTTTCATAGGACAAAGGATGCATATAGGGTCATTCCATGCCATACCCTGAAAATGGGGTTAAAACATGAAATTATTTAAGGTTGAAGGAATTGAGTCACAAATATATAACTTGGTACATATACAGCTAATATATGTATGTTAATCATATTCAAAGCTTCTGATGATAGATAATTGCCCGCATGGGTAAACCATCCCTAATATGAAGGCCAAATTTTCAGATTTTTTTGTTCTCATCTGTTATGTGGACACGTGACCTGCCACACTAATATTGTACCTGATTCACATAAGCTTTCTTCTACAGCAACACCTATATGTACATACTTCAAAACAACTTATATTTAGTGTTTGTGATAAAGAGTCAGGTAGTACTGGTTCACTGAAATCTGATAAAATTGTTTTTGAATGGATAAACGCCCAACTTTAGAGTCTTCCACCTCTGGAACTGGCAGAAATATCCAGGAAATGCGTTCATTTCCAGTCTTATCATGCATCAATTAGGTGGCACAGCAAATTTCAGCGTAATATCTTCAATATTAAGAAAGTTATCAGCGTTTACAATGAAATTGTGCATGCAGTCATCATTTCCATATATGTGCATCTGGGTGAAATTTAATAAAAATCAGAGATGGTCACCCGGGAAGATTTTTATATTCTGGGTGATTTGGTATGGAATGACCCTATAGGCCTAATGCATATAATTTATTTCTCTTTATTCACAGGCCGTTTTGTTCATTACCAAACAAATACACGTGCGACTGATAACACCAAATTCGGATTTTCAGAGGAGGCCAGTGGTACATACTTGTGGCTGTGTGCTTGAACTGCCTAATGACTAGTGTGACTATGTGGAGCTGAAGAGCGAGTCCATGGTCATTCTCAGTAGCTCTGTCTGGATTATGGACATTGCGTAACATGCAAAATTATTCTTTTGAACATGCGTCCATCCGCCCATGTATTTGTTGACACCGTATTTGGAAATATGAGTTAAGCTACGATTTCATTTACGTAGTTGCGGTTGTGGTTACCGTTATGGTCATTTGACATTTTTAGATCCAGAACGTAGTGACGGATCTCTAAAACTTGCTCCTGTTCTTGTTGGTTTCTTCTTGTTGGTGTGGACATTTCGCCCTTTCTACTACTACTCACATAGTTTTCATCCAATCTCGCCGAAACTTCACAGATGCATTCTAGCGATGACTCGCCACAACTTACCGGAGACAGATTTTTTATTGACCCCTGATTGAATTTGGAATGGCGACACATCATTAACCATTTAAATCGCTACTCATTCGTTATTAATGGACGGATATTGCTAAACCATCACAGAAATATTCTAGGGATAACTCCCCACAACTTACCAGAGCCAGATTTTTTATCGACCCCTGGTTGAATTTGGAAGAGCGTCCACCTTTAAATATTTAAATCGCTACTCATCCATTATTGATGAGCAAATATCACTAAAACATGACACACATATTGTAGGGATAACCTCGAACAACACACCGGAGACCGATTTTCCATTGACCCCTTGGTTGCCTTTCTAAGGGCGCCCACGCCCTTAAATATTTAAATCGCTACTCCTCCGTTATTAATAAATGGATATCGCTGAAACATCACACAAGTGTTCTAGTGTTAACTCTCCACAACTTACCGGAGCCCGATTTTTTATTGACCCCTGATTGAATTTGGAATGGCGACACATCATTAACCATTTAAATCGCTACTCATTCGTTATTAATGGACGGATATTGCTAAACCATCACAGAAATAGTTTAGGGATAACTCCCCACAACTTACCAGAGCCAGATTTTTTATCGACCCCTGGTTGAATTTGGAATTCTTCAGTGTGAGAACCATTCAGCACTTTCACCATTTGTGGATAGATTAAATCTAAATTTGGTGGATGCCTTCTCTTTGGCAATATCTATGGTCATTAGGAAAATTACCTTTATAAGCTTTCAAATGCCAGAGTAATGGCACTTTGAAATGTGTCCATTGTGGGAGTCCGTCAGCACTTAACATTTGTCGATTGATTAAATCCAAATTTTGTGGATTTGCTCTCTTTGTTAATATCTATGGGCATTATGAAAATTACCATTATAGGTCTTGACATGTCAGAGTTATGGCCCTTTGAGATTTTCTACAGTATGTGAACCAGTGACAACGATTGGGTAAAAATAATAATGCTGTGTCAAATGTGTCCTATTTATTAGGAAATACAGGTAAAATAACTAAATAGAGAAGGAAAACTTGCACATTTGACCAACCAGGTTAAGCCCTCTTATTGCACTTTTGACGATCAATTTCAAAGACCTTTGTGCATTTGAACAGTTCTGGCAGGAACCCTGCAAATTTGACCCGTAGTGCCAGGGACAGTTGTCTAGTTTAGCCAACAGTGTTAGACACACGCATGGTTGACCATTCATTTTAGGGGCGCACGTGTGTGTGGCCAATAACGTACGGTGCCCCTTGCACTTTTAAGCAATCATGTCAGAGATGCTTGCGCATAAATTTGATCATTTATGTCAGACGTGCTTGCGTGTTTATTTTTAGTAATACTTATACATTTGACCAATCATGGGAGGGACCTTTGACAATTTGATAAATATTGCTAGGAACGTCCCTTCACATATATGATGAATTGTGTAAGGAACACTTCCATCTTTGATCAATCATATCAGGAATGCTTGTTCATGTGTGTGCCTTGTTGCAGTTCTCCATGAACCATTAAGCATTAGGTCTATTGGGCCATTTTTGGCTTGAAGCAATGACTTCCCTATCCGATGTTATCAGATTTGACGGAGGAATCGCTACATGTTCCGATCGAAATTTAAAGGACAATTCCGGGATTGGTAAAAGTGTACTTTATTTGAATAACTATTATATGACTAACATATTGGATCCTAAATAAGAACAATAGACAAATAATACGAGTAATTATACCATCGTAAACATGGGATTATTTTATCTCCCGGGCGGCGCCATTTTCTTGCAACGAGAGCGAGATTTCACGAGATCCTGACGTCATCCCCTCACCAACGCTATCTTTGCCGAGCACGAAGGCTGTGCAGTAAATATGTATATATGCGTAGAGCCCTAACATGAGCTAATTTGTAATCGCCTTAGAAGGTTGTCCAGTTAAGCTAGTAAGCTTTTAAAGTAATTCTAGTATCCGAAGTCGGTGGGGAATCGTTAACCCCTAAACCGCTGAAGCATTTTCTCTATCCTGTCAGAATGTGTTCATTTTGGTAGCAATGCTGCTGTAAGTCATTGCTGTGCACGACAGCAACACGTTTCAGCAACATTTTTTCCCAAAATGTATCCCGGCAATATCTCTGTAAGTAGGCTATTACGCATTTTACGCCATGCGATAAGGGTTAAATGAAGTGGCACCCTTGACAAGGGCGTATTGTCAAATTACTCAGCCGACTCAAGATACCGGTATAGCATGTGTCGCAGGCAGCGTCAATATATATTCCAAGAAAACATATATGATAATATTGCCGGAACCACAGAACCGATTGTAATAATTCTGATACATACCTGTAGCTGCAAATGTGAAGATTTATCCAATACTAGGGATGTTAGAAACGGCCTAGTGGTTCAAAAGATACACTCTGCATGCGGGGGAAACTAAGCCAGCAAAATTTCAAACACAAATTTCAGGATGCGCTCTATCCATCATCCCATATCAGAATGAGTATTACAGCTACAATGACAGAATTTGCTGTGCCGAAGCGTTACAATGTTATCACATAACGGGAAAAATTCCATCAAAATATTGTAATTATTAAAATTATTACAGCTTGTCGGGCAATATTGTCGGCGATGAAAGTTCCCAGATTTTGTCAAAATGTTAATTCATTTGGTGATATCTCTGGCAATATTCACGTGAGAAAAATTATAATTGGTTAGGCAAATAGCCATTTTTTCAGCATCTGCGAGACAAAAACCATCTCACGCTGAATTTTACCAAAAAAGGATAACATATTCTCAGCTCGAATCTTAGATGAATAATTGTTTTAAATATTTATTCCAGTCTTTTGAACCTCTTGTCCGATATTAACATCCAGTATATCATATTAATCCCGAGGTCGGCAGCTATTTAGAGATCCTAGAATCATTGGAATCGCTTCAGCGGTTCGTTTGCTATTATCATTTACGTATACTTCCTTAAAATATATATCCGCATCTTATTGGCCTCGCTCCTCCGGTTATAGCAATAGCGGCGAGGCGGGGCTGGCGTGGCTAGACGCGATAGAATGGCAGCGCCCTGACGTGCGAAAAATTGTCAACTTTATCGACTTTATCTAGCGATAGTTGGTTACGGGATTTCTATCTGGTTATTATTCTGGCGCAATTTCATTAAACATGTAATAATCTTTCAAATAAAGCACACTTTTTATCATCCCGGAATTGTCCTTTAATGTACGTAAGTTCGGATGACGTGCAACTACCGCTATTGTGCATATGAAATCACCTCAAAGTAAAATCAATACATTCGATTTTGCCACTACCCCCAACCACAGCCGCGACTACGTACATTGAATCGTAGCTTTAATCGGTAGTGCCAAGAACATATTGAATTACATTAGGGTGCACGGTAGTGATAGCGGTATGTCGTCCGAACTGTGCATGAAATTCCGATCGGAACATGTAGCAATTCATCTGTCAAATCGGATAACATCGGATTGGGATGTCATTGCCTTAAGCCAAACTGATTATCGTGCAACTTACCGCATATATGGAAGCTCCCACATACGAATCCGACTTCATTTTTTGCCGCATACGACTACCATTTCCGCAACTGCAACTGCAACCGCAACCGCAACCGCGTAAGTTGAATTGTAAGTTTAGCGTTACTTTAGTTTTTAGATGGAAGAAGCTCAGCTCACAAGCTTATTAGTTCCAAAATTTGTCTAAATGGGTTTTGACGCTATTCGTGGTTCTAGGCCTCACCAAATTATCTGACGGACAATTCTCCCAAAAAATTATTCTTTAACTTAAAATTATTGTCTTAACTTCAAAACTGGACTGGGTCAATTTGTTCTGTACCTGTTATAATTGTATGTTTTAATCATATCTCCGTTAAATCTACACTACATGAGTGATGTAAGTCATAGTATCTTTAACCGATTTTTATAATCTTTGTATCTTAACCCAACCACAGATAAGGTATCCATTGAACACGCTCTAGAGATTCGATGTCCTTGATTAAGTATGCCGACCATGAACTCAATATTCAAGATGTCGTCTAACATAAATTTTATATAATATTCGAAACGATTCTTGGACCAACATATTAACGCCCTTCTTAATAGATCACATTACTGGCATAGCTGTGTTCGCACCTTTACTGCACAGGTGGGTGGTTTTAAATCATTACTAATCCAAACCCCTAAGTTCTCCTCAGCCTCAATTTTTTCTATAGTTTTTCATAGTAGATGTGTCTTGCATGTACTATTTATGACTTTGGTCCCATTTCTTAGATGCAATACCTTACACTTTCAGTATCTAATTTGAGAAGTCGTGTTTCTGGCAATTCCGACACGTGCCCAACAGAGACCACCGCTGTTCTATTGTTTAAAGATTCTCTTATCAAATGTAAAAATTTCCGTCTGATTCGATATGCATATAATTTATGAAAATGTATGTTATAGTCCAGATAAACAATAGCCTGTCATTAATCTCGAGTGTTGCCACTAGGTTAGCAAACAAGTTCTGCCATTTGTAAAGAGACATGCTTCTGACTTGTTTAAACGTTACAGGCGAAAAAGTGGTGTATCAACTTGTCTCTAATGAGTGATTCCATTACCTTACATATTATACCTGTAAGGGGAATTGGTCTATAATTCTCTGGTAATTTTTAAGTGATTCCATTACCGTACATATTATACATGTAAGGGGAATTGGTCTGCAATTCTCTGGTAATTTTTAAGTGATTTCATTACCTTACATATTATACATGTAAGGGGAATTGGTCTAATTCTGATTCTCTGGTAATTTTTAAATGATTTCCTTACCTTACATATTAATAATTTGAAGTGTTTTCGTCACCTTACATAATTTTTTTATTACAGCCTAATTCCATTAACATTTAACATATTGTACTTGTTAATGAAATTGGTCTGTAATTCTCTGGTAATTTTTAAAGTGATTCCATTACATTACATATTATACATGTAAGGAGAATCGGTCTCTAATTATCTGGTAAGTTTTAAATGATTTCCTTACCTTACATATTATGCAGTTATTTTCCTAGTTCCGGGTCACATGAAGATGAGAAGTGCTTTCACGAATACTCTTATTGAAAGCAATATGATTATGGCATCAAAAGAAGGGCACATATGTACTCTATATCATATATGACTATCTGTCGAGCCAGTCATTCCAGTGGTACATTTTCCAAAATAGTCCTCTATTGGTCTGCAAATGGACATTTGCATGAGAAGGTTTTGTATGTTCTTGACAAACCTAGACAATACAGGGTATGAAGATATTGATTGCCAGGGTATTCACTTTATCCCTCTACTCACCCGTGACACTTTTACTTCACTTATCCATTTAACACTCAAGTTGACGACAAATGGTTCATGCAGTTCAATAACTTGGGCAGTCATTCTAGTGAAATATTTTTTAAAAAAAAGTTTTCATCTGCAAATTGACATTCTTAACCCTATGGTACCGAGTACTGCCTCTAATAGTGGTCTTTAGAAATGCCCAATTGCAGACCAATAGAGGACTATTTTTGAAAACGTACCCCTGGAATGACTGGCTCGGTAACAGAGTGGTAAATGTCAAAAAATGGTCTTTTCTTGGTTTGCAAATGGACATTTGCATGAGAGTTTTGTATTCTCTTGACAAACCTAGATAATAAAGTGTATGAAGATATTGATTGCCTGGGTAATCAGTAACAATATTAATAAGAGGTGAATAAACAATAGTGATAAAGCTTATGGCGCATGTTTCATATATAATTACTCAACAATAAATCAGAGTTAATGAGTTTTGTTTTTCATATTCCACTCTTCAACCTACATCGTACTGTACATGTACTTGGTCAATCACATTATCCTTTTTTGAATATCTGAAAATAATTTGATTAGAAGCGATATCTGCTTATGGCAGCGACAGCTTCGAGTCAGAATATTTTCAAAATATTCAGCACATGTTTGTTCCATCATATGCAGTGATGTGAAAATAATTTAGCAGCTATACACCTGTGCAAAAGTTAAGCACCACCCTATTTTTACGCACATGCGAGGGTATATTCATGTGCTATGAAGAAAGCAATAGCATAAACATTTATGTACCCATCCATCTTAGTGCAAGAGGTAATAATGCAACTAGAGGAATGCTGATTATGATGGTGGGGAAACACTGTATGTTTTTGTTTGAACTTGAAAACGAGGCCTGAATATGGTTACGTTGACACAACTGACAACTATTGCCCTACAGTTGACACACGTGGCTAGATTGTCATTAATGGTGTCTGAAAACGAAGTTTAACATCTGTGCACGAGTTTGAGACTGTCATTATTAATACCGGGTATATCCACCTTGTGCCTGGATCACGGCCTGGACACGACGTCTCATGCTGGTCACCAACCGACTGATACGCCATTGTGGTATTCGTTGCCATTCAAGATGGAGTGCGTCTGTTAATTCCTGTAGGTTCTGCACAGGAGGATCCCTCCTTCTCACCATGTTTCCCAGAATGTCCCAGATATGCTCAATAGGGTTCATGTCAGGGCTCCTTGCTGGCCATGGTAGGGTTTCGATGGCATTCTGGCGTAGGTATTCATGCACAGCTCTAGCACGATGTGGTCGGGCGTTGTCATCCATAAATATAGGGTGGGTTCCAGGTGCATGATTTACAAAATGAGGGACCACAACTCTATCCAGTATAGAATCTTGATATCTTTGTCCATTTAGTGTTCCAGGTACAGTCAACAGATCCAGCTTACAATCAAATGAGATGCACCCCCATATCATAACGGAACCTCCACCAAATGGAACTTCTTCCATGATGTTACGTTGGTCGTACGCCGTGCGTCTGGACCTCCATACACGAGTTCGACCATCTGTGGCATGAAGCAGGAACCGACTTTCATCGGACCAGTGTACCCGTCTCCAGGATCTCATGTTCCAGTGTCTTCTTTCGTTGCACCACCTCAGATGCTCCTCTTTGTGGTGTGCAGTGAGGAGAGGACGTCTGACAGGTCTCCTAGCTTTCATGCCAGCTGCATACAGTCTCCTTTTGACGGTAGACATTGACACTCTATTGCGCGTTTCCCATTGCTGGCTGAGCACTCTGCTGTTGGTGAATGGAGATCTCCTAACAAGGCGTACTAGGGCTCGATCATCACGGGCAGTAGTCTTCTTCGGTCTTCCAGATCTAGGCCTGTCCTTCACCTCGTTAGTTTGCCCATGTTTTGCAATCAAACGACTGATTACAGTATGGTTAATGTTCAGCTGTCTGCCAATCTCTCTGCATGACATACCAGTGGTATGCATGCCTATGATTTGCCATTTCACACGATCACTTAACCTTCGTCTTGCCATAGCGGTTCACAATCAAGAGCTAATTCTCTCTGTACAAATAAACCACGGTCATGAACACAAAATTCCTAATCTTGTCGCCTAAATCTGTATGTAATGTTCTACACCTCAAACTGGACTTTTACATAACTGAACACGTGTGCCGTTTCCCGCCACGCACGGACATCAAGCGGCGTGAAGTCATGCATGCATGTGCATTTCGTACTTGGAATTATGTCAGCTAACGCGGGGACAAAAAGTATGGCAGCCTAGTTGTACCATCATGTTTCTACGTTCTATTGTTTTTGCTGGTGCTTAACTTTTGCACAGGTGTATATATTGCGAATAATGCTGATGGAGGGTTCCGATCTGTCAAACAATCATTTGAATAGAATTAAAATATGTCACAATTTCACAAACCATGGGAGGGAAAGGTCTGTCACTACTCACTATCAGTCTGAATGCATGCTTTTCCCATATTACTGCAATTTATTAATTAGTCTGCGATAGTTGAGCAACAGCATCCAGTCAAATTAGTTTCGAGATATTTAACAGCTTACCAAATTTTATATTCTGGGAATCCAGGTTTCAGTTTTAAATTGATTCCAACATGAATAAAAAGGTTCCCGGAGCATAGCTAAACTATATCCATGATTATTATTAGGATATTAGCCCAAAAAATCAGATAATGCGTCAGTCTGTTACCGTAGTCGTCTCTGTGTTTGTACAGTGAGCATACATTAGCATACATTACATTGCATTCCCTCTGCAATCGGCTTCTCGCATATTCCTAACCGTTTCAGCACTACTGGAGATCCCAACACAAGAGCATAATACCTCTGGTTATTTTGTTCAATAATATGAATAGATGATTGTTTTGTAGTGTAATTCTATCACATATCAATGTAATTTGCAGACATGATATATATGCAGTAATAAGGCAGCTCAAGTAAAATATGTTCCTCCGCCTAGCACCGCCCACCTCAGCACTTAGTAGTAGCTGTAGTGTGAAAGGGTATGCATGACAAATGCACAGCTCGATACTATTGACCTGTGACAGCAGTTAAACACTGACCAGCTCAACCAAATGACCAATATATGACTTTCAGTAAGTTGTCATAAATGGTTGATTACATGACCATCTTCATGCTGATGATGTTGGCATCAAACCAGGGTTTTCAGTACTAAGGAAACTGTGCCTACGTCTTGATAGCTATGACATCCAATCACTCACATGTGTTCGACCCCATCAGTACACAGTACCTCGTGATCTTGTGAGTTAAAACGAGAAGAGAAATTTGAGCCATAAAGTTACCACAAGAGATGAAGTAACTAAAGAGGAATCGTGAGGACGTCTTTCTCTTGGGACCAAGCATATATTTCTTGCCAATCGCTTTCAGTAATTGCTGAAGAATCAGTGTATCCGGTTGGGTATGTGCATGCTCATTGAAGTAGTAACCGTTGATCTGGATGTGATAGATGATAACCAGCTGGTAGCTACAATTACCGTAGAAGTTCTCAAGCAAACCATGAGTGAATATAGATTATGAGTGAATATAGATTCTAGGCTAATTGTGACCCTGAATCGCGTTAAAACATGTCGAGATTCCTTTATGGATGGATGTTAAATTCCTTGGATAACATGTTCCGGATAACGGTCAAAGAGCACCCGACCGACATAATAGTCAACCATCACGCACTCATGTGTTTGCAGGATGGTTCTCGAAGACAAGAAAGGTCCCCAAATGGTTGACTATTTTTCATGTTTTGAAACTGAGTCAATGCATCAACATTGAAAACTAGTGTTGGGTGATCCATCGGAGCTATATCGCGAAGAGGGTCAGATTGAAGTGGTCGAGTCATCGCTTGTTCAACAGTGTGCATCAGACTGGCCATATCTGTTGGGAGATTGAAGTGGTCGAGTCATCGCTTATTCAACAGTATGCATCAGACCGGCCATATCTGTTGGGATATGGAGAAAGCCGTCAACAATACACTGGGCATCATACTCACCAATTATCTCCTCTAAATTTGGCCAACTCGAAGATCTTATCACACGCATGGACATTGCTTTTCTCCACCCAGTTTGGAAGTTATCTTCGGTTTCAGCACCTTCATTAGTGAAACCTGGCTTAATTTTTGGAGTGAGGGTATCTCGTCAGTGAACTGATCTACCCAAGGCCCTCAAAAAATAGATAGATATATATTACATTATGTACAGACAGATAGATATTATGTACAGATAGAAGAAACAATCGATTTTAATAGCTATATACAATAAGCACTATAAATGGCATATGCCCCCATACACGCACGCACGCACGCACGACTCCTCTCACTCGCTCTGTCTCTCTGTCTATGAAACTTTCTCTTTCTTGTTTGTTCGCCCACTCGCTTGTAGTGCTGCATAAGAGATTCAGTGGCATCTCCCATCTTCATGTAGCGTGATATTATGATATCTCCTGAGTATTGGACTGGATGTCATTGTAAATCACATCCACGTCTGCACATCTTTTTAATGGAGAGCCTTCTCGAAACACACAGGCAAGGGCAATGGTCGAGTTCTTGAATATTGGGGAAATGCGTCTGTATGAGAGGAATGTGAAAACAGTAGAAATTTAGTAACAGCCCAAGTTGACACCACCGAACACGTCCATTACTATTCTCCCAACATTACAGATTCGTTCTTTCACCATGTCATCAGGATTTTTGCCATGCTGGCCCGTGATTCATCATGTATCTGTTATTATTCACACTGTTGGTATGGATGTAGTTGCTCTAGTTGTGGCATATTTTCATTCGCGTAAATAAAAGGATCTTATGTTACATGTGGTGTTGGTAAAGCTTTCCGGTACCTTCCCTGTCGTGAGATTGCTGAATTCTTACGTCCTGAGAAATGCAAAGTAATTCCTTTGTTCCACACATTAAGAGGATGTGACACCGCATCTAGCTTTGTCAACAGAGGCAAGAAATCAGCTTGAGAAGCTTGGAATGCATTCCCTGACGTAATAGATGCAATACTGATACACTCCAATAGACCACACACATTGACAAGCAGAGGGAATCACGGGACAAATTAAACGATTTATTGTTGTACTATATAACAAGAATTGTTCTGTATGTATATGCGACGAAGCAAAGAAATTTACAAGTGATGGCAGGAATATTGAGAACATTCCACCAAAAAGAACAGGACTTTGTCAACAAACAAAAATGGCAGTATTCCATGCATGGTACTGATGGGCCGATACAATGTCTTATTCCGGGTCCATAGTTACCAAGCCCGCGTGATTGGGGATGGACATTTGGCCGCGGACAATGGGAGCCCTTCTGGACAACAATTCAAGAAGCAGCAAACGTTTTCAAGAACTAATACACTGCAAACGCAAGACAAACTACAGACCACCATGTAACTGTGTCACAAGTAACCTCAAATGTACGGAATTATGCTATCGTAAGGTTAGCTTTCGAAACTGAAATCTTTCCCCGAAGGTTATATCACTTTTCACTAAACACCAAAGGAATCTTTAATGCAGACCAATTATCACTTTTATATACAATTTTAATTCATGCATGTTCGTGTCAATCCCTTTTTTTATCATAATTTGTCAGAAAGAAGATCCTATACAGATAATTTGTATTTAGATGGAGCAGTGTGTCAAGAGACATGCATATGTAGTATTTGATAGCGTAGTTGTTCAAAATACCTGGAAATATGTTGAATACATATTTTACTATTGGCTACAGTGAGGTAACATTTTTAAACCGGCCATTTTGAGTAATTAGGTCACAGTGACCTAATTCTTTCCTGGCATGCAGCACATGCCAAGAAACATTAACACACAAAGTTAGACGGAAATATATCTACATATGACAAAATTAGATACCAAACTATTATCCTTCCCTATTGGTAGGATACTTTGAAAACTTCCATGGGAAATAACTCTGGTAAATAACACTAGACCACTCCAATCATTTGTATGTAAATAATCTACACCAATAGCAGTTGCGTCACCAGCTTTGGTTTCAGTTCGCCGTGCAATAGACAAATAATTAATGTTTGTTGATGGCATTCAAGGGAATAGTCAAACAACCAGATCACGGAATTAAAGGAAAATGGCATCTAGAATCAAGAGAAAATTCCATAACTATAATATGGTCATAAATTTGTAATTATATGGTATGTAGACTCGACCGTTATGATTCTTATAACAGAATTTATAGGCAAAACGAAATTGCATTGTAATTTAATTTTCTGGGAGGCCATTTCATGGCGGCACTTCCGACTACTTTTCAAGGTGCGCCCTAATCTTATTTGAAAGGCCACACTTTAAAATATCTGCAACAAATCTCTAATGGCAAAAAACAAACTCGCCAGCCCCTCTCCCGAAACTCTTCCAACAACTCCTGGTACTTTGGTTTCTCGCGCTCGTATGTTTCCTCCATTCGCTCTTCCCATGAAACGGTTAGCTTCAACATCACTATTTGCTTTGTACCTCGAGACCACAGTACCATTTATTGCAGAATATAGAAGGTACAGGAAATATGTCCTATTATTAGCCAAGTGAGAAATACATTGGCAAGCAGATGGACCTATAACTAAATGGAGAAGAGACACGCATTTGATCAGTCATGTAAAACCACTGGACCAATTAAACGTTTGACTAATCACATTAGCGACCATTTTAGCCCGCTTCCCAATTATAAACACGGTCCAACATCTCAGGCGAATATTGCTCCTGCCCGTTTGGTTCCTCTTTACTAATGGCTGAGCTTGCATCGGGAATTAAACAAGAGGCTCAAGGGCCATGACGCTCAGTTGCCTAGAGGCTTTAGCCTATGTGTTTTAGTTTAGAGTTTAGAAGTAAGTATGTCAATGGAGCTACATGTGTACAAACAATGGCAAAACATGCCAGCAAACCATATAAATTGAACGTCTCCCTATACTTTCCAACAGGTCAAGCTGACTCAATTTTGACAGCGACAGAGTGGCACACTAAGATGTACTCCACTCCTACTAAGGCCAGACTGGGAAGAAGTGAAGTAAAGCAGACTTATACGCTGCTAGGGTTGAAGGTACAAGTTTGTCAATCGTATAAATGAGAGATAAAATCTGATACGTGTTGAACAGTTGCAGAAAAGGGATTCATATTTCTTCCCTTACACCTCTGCAAACTTGTTGATTCTATAATTATATGTCCTGGTGGTTCACCCCCTTCTGGCTGAAGCGACAAACTTCGCTGCTTGCTCAGAAAAGCCACCCTCAATTGCTTGCTGCTTGATAACATCCGTCAATTGGAGCATCTCCGGTCTGTTATGGTGATACACACCCTTGCTCTGATAAAATCAGGTCCCTTCTGTCTGGAAGAGGGATCGGATTACAGACCAGAAGGTCCAGCGCATCTGTAAACCATGATCGGTCTGGCCAATGAGAAGCGATCAGTGGTATGCAGTATGTGCCATCTCTTATCTTTGCCAGAACTTTTGGGATGAGAATTGGTGGAGGATACGTGTAAGCGTAAATCCCTTACCCTAACCCTTTCCAACCTATCGCCAGTGCGTCTACTGCTAAAGCTAGCAGGTCTGGGATCGGAGACACGTATGTGACCATCTTTGAGTTTCATTTCATTGCAAATAGATCAACATTTGGCTTGCCCCAATGTTTGAATAGAACCTCCCCTACCAATTGGTTGAGCTGCCATTCCATCGGACGGCAAACCGCCCTTCAACTGAGAGCATCCGCTAAGATGTTCAATCTCCCTGGAATGTGTGCTGCCCCAAGAAAACATTCCTCTCTTGGCACCACAGCATAATGTTCCAAATCATCATGCACAACTCCGGCGACCTTGTTCCACCCGGGCGGTTCAAATAAGAAACCACTGTGGAGTTGTCTGTCCTTTTCGAAGGGCTAATGCCACCGCTAATAATTCGAGAACATTTGTGTTTCTGCGCATTGGTCCGACCATTCCCCTGACTCTAACAGATCGTCCAATACTGCTCCCCAACCCGATGCATCCGTGAAATGGACATCTGCGGTTGAGGAGGTTGTAGAGGAACACCAGGAGATTCTGTTCTGGTAACCACCATTGAAGGTGGAACATCAAAGGTTCTTTTACTGGTATCCTCAGAGTTAATGGATCCGTTCTCAGAACTCTATTCAGTATTCCGAGAAACTGACGCACCATCAGATAGGCTCCTAGAGAAATTGACTTCAAGACTGTTTGCAAACTCTTGACTCTGCCCTCCGCCGGAAAAGCCTGAGATTGAAAAGAATTCCCAGATAAACAAACTCCTGGGATGGAGTCAATTCCTATTTCTCTAGATTCACAAGCCGTCCTTTAGTAAGGCCAGGACCCCCTTCATATTGCTGCGCAAAGTGACTGGATTCCCCGCCTTCAGCAGCCAGTCGTCTATCTAAGTATGAACAGCTATGTTTCTCCTGCGAAGCTAAGAAGCCATGGCGAGAACTACCTTGGTGAAGACTCTGGGGGTGGCCGTAGTCAGGCCGAAAGTTAACGCATTGAACTCCCAGACCTTGTCTTGGAACACAAAGCGAAGGTATTTCTGGAAAGGAATTGACATTGATATATGAAAATAAGCATCCTTCAGATCTATCGACACTGCCCACATGCCCTTTCATATCCCTGTCATCACCGCTGCTACAGTCTCCATCTGAAATTTTGGTGAATGAATGAATTTGTTCAGCAGCTTGAGGTTGAGAATCGGTCTCCAACCTCCGGTAGAAGCCCAGGGAGGACTGATTGCAGACTAAATGAATCGTATTCTTCTGCGGAAGATCTTCGATTTCTGAGCGAATGCCCTCTAGACAATCAGTTTCCCTTGGACCGTACAGTAATCGAAGTTAACGGAACTAACGATTGACGGATGAGCCAGTCCGGTTCGTAGCCTTTTCTTAGCCAATGACAGACTAAACAATCTTGCACGACCTGTTCCCACTGGCTTGAGAACATCTGAAGTCTGCCTCCTGCACACAGCTCACAGTCGATGTTGCGCAACAAGATGTTAATTGGTTTTGGCGCCACCAGTATGGGTCTCGCCGGAAGCCCATCAGGAACGTCCCCACGAGGCTTCTTGGAGTATGACGGCCCGGAACCACCACTCCGGTTACCCTTACGGTAACTGAATCATCACCACCCTACCTGTCTCTTATTAGAAGCTTTGTATGAAGACGACCGGCCGATGGGCATCACGGCCAGATGGATGGAAGGGCGATCTGTCGCTGCTGCGCCTGCCGGTGTTGCTTGTAGGACTGTTGCGACTGAGTCCTCTTCGTCAACTTCCACGACTTGTCCACTACTTCTTGCTCTGCAACCATAGACGCAACGTTGGAGAGAGCTTGTCGTACCGAACCGCCAAACAAGCACAGACCAATGAAGGGCACAGAAGACAATGCAGCCCTAATCTCTGGTCCTGGTTCTATGCAATCGAGAACCATTCACTTCCGCTCCGCCAATGATCTGGTGATCACCCTGGCCAGACAATCTTGGGACAAGCGTATGCTGTTCCAGACAACTCTGGGAGCAACCTCTGGCACTTCCCCACCTTCTGCCAAACAGGTCAGCATCCCCTGCAGGGGAGTACGGCCATGCGAGAGAACAGCCATGGCTGCTCTCACCGCATCTTCAATGAGCGTAAGCTCATTGAACGCAACTTTATTGGTCTGAGATACCAATGGTCGAGAACGAACCTTGGACTTCCCAGCCAATGGCCTATTGAGGGCCTCACATTCCTTGACCAAGAGACGAGAAACGCAGGCGTACAGATGGTAGGCCTGCTCCGGAAAATGGACGCAACTCCTTATTCCCTTAAGGGCCTTCGGGAGAGTATACTCTGGCTGAGCCAAACAGTACACCGCCACTTCTAACATGTCAGAAGACAGAGTATCCATAGGCAGAGTAGGCATGGCCGAAGAGCCACTTGACAGAGCGCTAGCCGCATGCTCTGACATCCGCTCCATTGCTGGATCGCGCTGAGACCCTTGGTCTGATGCCAACCCGAGACAGTCGGACATCCAGGCAAGGACCTGCACCCACTCAGCCTCCATGCAGAACTAGGATTCGTCCATTAGACTGCCATTCTCGTCCTCCTTCCCACCTCGTTGATGAGAAGGTTGCCGGCGATCCCTGCTGAGAGCTACAGATCAAACTTCCAATTTGAAGTGTATTCGGCTGCTCGCGGCACCAGTGTCCAATGGCTTGCGGCACCCATGTCCAACGAATCAGCAGGCACGGAATCACTGCAATCAACCGTGATCATGTCCACTATTTTTGCAGGATGGGCGGCGGGAGCCATAAAAGAGATGGTCCGGACGGCAATCCAGATGGGACAAAATCTGGATGGAATATGCCCGACGGAACGTTGACATCCCCATCTGGCTGGCAAACCCGTACGTATCCCAGAATCTACCATCTGTGAACGCTCTGGCATACCAGTCTTCCCATCAGGAGGAAATCTTCCTTCTCCGCCGTCGGCTCATGAGCTGCCATGAGAGAAGGGGCGGGTGCATGTTCCTTCACAAGCCCAGCCAGACCACCGATTGGTTGTACTGCACCAGGTTGCATTGTCGGAACGGTGGACTGTAAGGACTCAAACATGGTCTTAAACTGAGCCGCCCAGACACCCAAGGCAAAGTCCATGCGCTCGTTCAATCGATCTTCCAGGCCTCTGGAATCCCTCACGATTCTCTCCACACACGCACGACATTCACCATCAAACTCGGTCACCAACTCTGACAACCACCCAATGCAAACATTACATGGGGAACCCAGATTTACACTTGGCACAGGCGACACAGTGACGGCCCGCAAACTTTTGCTTCATGAGGCGATTGCAGCGGGAACAGAGCGTGTCTGGAGGAGCTTTGCCCGGCCCCTTGACCTTCTGTGAACACCGAATAAAAAATTAAAACGTTAAACATGGCAACAAGACGAGCACAACGCACAAGCTCTTGATTGCAATCATTGATTACGTTAAAACATTAACTTTCTATTAATTTAACGTTAATCAAGATTTAGGCAGGAAAATATTTGAAACTTTTTTTGAGTGAAAATTTTAAACACAATTTTGAGACTAACTAATGTTAAGAAATCCAAGCAATTAAGCCCGATCGCTACATACACCCTTGACAATGAAGCAAGAGCTAAATAACCGGATTAAACTGAGTGCATAGATACGCCAAACCAAAACAAAACGTTAATCATGGGCGCCGCCATCTTGGCTAAGGGGGCATCCATCTTGGAAGGAACCGAGTCGCAAGAGAAATTAACCGAGTACCCGGATAAGATTAAAAAGTTAACGGGTAATGGAGCGACTCCAATAATAGCTACCATTTTAAAACAATGTGCCAATTTAAGGAAAATTGAAACAGCAATTATGGCATGAATGTATAAATTCTAGATTGATACAACCTGCCCCTGCGACGATTTTCCTTTTCCTTCCATTAACCCACGAATGAATAGTCTGAAGAAGGATCACTCAATAAGCAAAATGAATCGAAAATTTTAGAGCTAGAAAATGTGACTGCTTTGTAGAGAAAAATAGACGAACCTGATTGTTCTGGGGAATTGACTCAGTACCTGGAGGCTATGGTAATTCCCGGACACAGTATGGGCAGGACTATGGAGTGCAGAGTTTTAATTGTTTATTTTGAGATAGACTAGATAATAGACATTATCATAATAGTACATCAGGTAAGTATTATTCGAAGTAGAATGATTAAGCAAACAAGATATAAACAGAGATTTGAGTTAAATACAAAAGGTTACTATTGAAAAACCCAGCTTTTCTCAAGAGCACACTGACATTTGACCTTTTGACCACAAAGGCCATTGTGTCATGCTCTCTCATTATAAGGAAGCATGTGTTTAAGTTTGGGTCCAGTATGATCAACCAAACATCAGATATTTACTAAGTTGAACTAGATGCAAAATGTTAATGCTAAAAACCAAGTTATTTACTAATATCACAAAAATACTGACCTTTGACCTTTTGGCCCAAAGGCCGTTTTGTTGTGCCCTTTCACTATAAGGAAGTATGTGTACAAGTTTTGGTCCAGGGAGATTAAGAAAAAATTAGATATGAACTGCTAAGATGAGCCAATCACAAAATGTTAATGTTAAAAAAAAGCCAATTTCATAATAACCTTGACCTTTGCCCTTTTGACACCATTATCATTATATGATGTCCTCCAATTATAAGAAAGTATGTGTCCAAGGTTGGATCCACTATATTTAATCAGAGATGAGATATGACCTGCTAAGTTGAGCTAAATGCAAACCATTAATATTGAAAAGGTGATTGTGTGATGCTGTATCATTATAAAGAAGCACGTGTCCAAGTCCGAGTCCAGTAAACTACTAAGTTGAGCTAAACGGATAATGTTTATGCTGAAGAAACAAGGTTTTTACCAGTCATGGTGACCTTGATCTTTGACTTTCTGACACCAAGGTCTTTGTGTCATGCCGTGTCATTAATTATAAGGAGCCATGTGTCCAAGTTTGGTTCCATATGATTAACCAACATGAGAGATAACCACAAGTGTTGAGCTAACGGAAAATGTTAATGTTGAAAAAAGCAACGGTTTTACCAAGGTCACAGTGACCTTGACCTTTGTACCCCAAGCTAACAGGATGATGCCATGTCATTATATGGAAGCGTGAGTCCAAACTTGGGAATTATTAGCTCGTAGATCACTTAAGACAGATTTTGTAGGAACGCATTTTCCAGATTGTCGCAGATAACCCGTGACTGATCAGGGAACATAGTTCAACTTTCCTGATTTGTCACAGATTATTTGTGATAATCTGTGGCAAACGGTAGTTTTTTTCCAACTGGGAAAACTGTCCCCAATTGTCCTCGCTTGTCTGTAGTGAAATGCAGAAGTGAAAAGATGTTCTAGAGGATACCATGATAGGGTGATACCATGATAATCCTTCTACACAAATAGTCGAAATATATTTTCAGCAACTAAGAAGAATAAGCGTTTTAACAATTTCCACTAAATGTTTCATTTTCAAAGATTTTCACACAAAGAATTTATCAAACAAAATTCTGAATATGCATAGGGGCACTTACGAGCACATGATCCTTTCAGGCAAATTTGGTTCAAATCCAGCAAGCAGTTAAGTAGCAGATGCATTTTGACACTTTCCAATAAATTTTTCATAATCTGATCTAAGGTTTACTGACAATCACGGACAATCGGCGACCGTGCTCCCATTGGGAAAGACACTAAAATCTGGAACATTTTCTAATTATATCTGCATTGCATTCTGGGAAAGCATTTCACTACAGACAAGCGAGGACAATTGGGGACAGTTTTCCCAGTTGGAAAAAAACTACCGTTTGCCACAGATTATCACAAATAATCTGTGACAAATCAGGAAAGTTGAACTATGTTCCCTGATCAGTCACGGGTTATCTGCGACAATCTGGAAAATGCGTTCCTACAAAATCTGTCTTAAGTGATCTACGAGCTAATAATTCCCATAGCCAGACATATACAAGCACCGAGAAGGCTCAACTAGGTCAATCACAAGTATTAAGTACAGTTATGTGTTTAGTCATTCTTATTATTCACATATTTATACATTATTTAGAAAGACTAACACATTTCAATAAATGAGATTTAATTTTTAAAACAAGGTATTGCAAGCAATTACAAGTCCCCTCGATTCCCTGCTTTTGTTGATATGATATGCAAGTAAACAGGCAATACATTTGTCTGCTGTGCATAACTGATATATATGTCCTTACAATGACATTTCTTGCAAGGAAATGACCATTCCGTAAAAGATGTTTTGTATTTCTGAAGGGGAATAACTCTGCCAAATATGAACAAAAATTAACAAAAGAACAAGCATCAGGCACTACCAAAAGATCATCCATTTACAAGACTCTGTTGTTATTACATCTTAGGTTAAATATTCAAAATATGGTTTAAATCGGTTTAGTCCAACTCCAGTTACAGCCTGGAAAAGAATGAATTACTGAATTTTGTATTTTTAAAGGGCAGTAACTCTGGCATATATATAGGAAAATTAACTGAACACGAACTCATCCGCCGTCTTACTAGTATTAAGTTTGTGTCCAAATTTGGTTCAATTCAACCTAGTCTAACACAAGTTCTTTTATGGAAACAAACAAAAATATAAAAAATTTCCAGGAGAATAACTCTGGAAAAAGTTACGGAGAATTAACCGAACACAAGCTCAACCTCTGGCTTCCTAGTATTAACTGATATTTCGAATTTGCATCAAATCCATTTAGTCTAACACAAACTATTGCATGAAAATCAATTAGTCACGAATATATGTAGTACCGTAGTACAAATGGGAACATTCCTATATCCCCTCAACCATCATTTTCCAGGGGATAACAAGTGTGACATGAAATCTGTTTGACTGACAGACCAATTTATACCAGTTGTGAATCGCATATAAAAATAAAATTCATTTGTATAATGAATGGTACAAGATTGAGTAGAAATCCTCACAACATTTAAAAGTACACATGATCGTTGAAATATTGTAATAAATATTTTATGATCACTGAGGCATCTGTTCATTATTTTAGAAAACAGTTTGACTGAAAATCAATCCCGCCTCTAACAACTGAATTTCCAAATAATTCTCGATTTACATAAACAATTCTAGTATATATGAAATAAGATGCTAGAGACTGATAAATTAATCCTTTAATCTCACAGATCAAACAATAAAACATGAATATTCAGAAACTACCCTGAACGGAGTAACTGTTACAGGTGAAATTAGATTAAAGATATTCACCAACTTATTTGCATGATTCGTAGAAATGTGGTTGCAAAGAAACCGTGAAGCCCAACTGTTCAAATGATAAGGTCTGCATATGGATGAAGGTTAGCTACAGTAGGCTATCAACTCAAATTACAATTTAATAAAATTCATATAGGCACACATTAGGCTTGCACGATTTATTTTTTTTTAAATTGTGGATGATTTTTTATTTAATCACGATTTCTTGCTATATATATATATATATATATATATATTGGGACAGCGGTATTGCATGGAGCATGGGAAATTGAAATTATGACATTCAAGGCAATTTTAATCTTTCTACAGCTTACTTCTGTCAAGCCAAATGTGAAAATGATAAATATGTATATATTGACAGCTGGCAGGTAAGTACTGACCATGCAGTCTCTAGCAAACCAGTTCTATTTATCGGATTGGCTAACGTGTCTTTCAATGGGAAATTGCAGTTATACAAATATTTTGTCAATGAAAATTTTAGTACTTCTTTGTTCATGTGATGCTTTGTTGATCAAATTTGCCAATGTGAAACTAGACATTTATTTCACCAGAGGCATATAATTATCGTTTTAGGCGAATTCTCACAAAGAATGTATGAGTATATGAATTCTGTCTCGCAAAATACCTGAGATACACAGTATTCACACATGCCCATTACATAAGCACATGTCATGTTACTACATTTAGAGCAAGGAATGAAGTTGTCATAGATCTCAATACAGAATGAAAATAATATGATCATAAATCATCTATTAGTAACCGCATCCATAATAGATGTTGCATGCACATATTTCAGGTTGAGCCATTTTAATTTCTTAGCAGTTTTAAAACAGCAAATATATTGGAAGTCGCATCCAAATTTCAGCAGTTTGTATAAAGAAAAAATGTTTTTGTGAGTTAAATAACTTATAAATGTAAAATAAAAATAAAATTGAAAAGAAATTTTTCAATAACTACATGGCACAAACAGCATCGAAATTAAGCCACTTCATTATATGAAACAACAACTATCAATGAAAAATGTGATCAAATAGGTACCCATCATTATGCGGAGGTAATCGGATCAAATGTATAATACTCATTCATTATCAAATAATGATTAATATATGTATACCTAGTAATTTCCGTGTTCCTGAGTCTAGTATATTAGATCTGTAAATTGGAGCCGATTCTACGGAATAACTTGCTCTTAGTATTGTTTGATACTTCTTAATTTTGTGAGTTTAAGCTGTGACTCTTGTAGCTATTTGGGTAGGTGGTACTCGAGGCTACCCTCCTATTTACACGTATTGCACAGGTATCTCACGGGGTACTAATATTAGGGTTTTTGCGCTAATCAAGTAACACACGAGTCACAACCTAAACTTGTCCTGTAACGGATGTGGATTCATCACGTGATTTATATTTTTCTCGACATTTTATGTCAAAATTAGGATTAATTTTGCTGAAATAAACAATGTTTATAAAAAACCTACACAATATTTAGGTGGTCCAATTCAATAATTTCACTCCAGCGATGATGGATATATGGTATACATTAAGCATAATCGTAAGATAGTAAGAATTTGTGTCGTGAAATTGTGCTCTATTTTTGTACTATTTTTTTCATCATTTTAGAGAATCGATTCAATTTTTTCTTGAATTATACCTTATAGAAGTCGGCCCCTTTCTCAAAGATTTGGATTTAGAGAATTTAAAGCCTTTGTCATATTAGAAGACTAATAGGCGACTTACGGTATTACATCTCTCTTGAAACTTATAATGTATGCCGCTTTGGTACTAGATTCGGTCTGATAATTGCCTATAGGGAAGAATTCAGATCATCTGCCAAGCTTAAAATTGAATCTGAAAGATCAACCATTTTTACACTTGTCAGTGAAACCTGACGCAGATTATAAACCTTGTCTTAACCCTCAAATTTGTTCAAGAAAATTTTAATCTTTTCATGTCCATTTGCAGACCAAGAAGTATTTTTGAAAATTGACCACTGCAATGACTGGCTTGGTTATCTAGCCAGCCATTCTAGTGGCCTATTAAAAAATACTCTTCTCTTGGTCTGCAAATGAACATTTCTTAAAAACCATTGCTGAAGGCATTTTTGGCTGATATGCGTGTTAAATGGTTAAAGCTGTGATTGAATTCTAGTGACTTAGATATTCTCAGTCACATTCTGAGAATATTACACTCGATGGAGAACATATTTCCCATTCAAATGTAAAAAAGCGATTATGATTAAAAACAAGAATTCTGCAGAATTAAATTTTTCCAATCTCCTCTGTCACAGTGACATTGACCTTTGACCTGAATGTCATCATGGTGCTTCCTAATAAGATTAGTTCCAATAGGATTAACTAATCCTGAAATGTAAATGCAAAAACTTAACATTGGAAGACCAGTAGCCAAATAGCAAGATCACAAAGACCTTGGTGACCTCACTATCATCATGCTGCCTCATGCTATAGGCAACCATGTGTCCAAGTTTGATTCCAATAGGATTAAGCAATCTTAAAATATCGGCAAATACGAGTTGGTAAACGCAGAAACGTAAGATCGACGCTGCCGTCGCCGTCGGAAAAGTCATACGTATGCAAGTGCTTTCTGCGTCACAGACCAGACAAAAATGATGGCGATAACAATTTAACAAGAGTATATAAATATTTCCTGACATAGCTACACCTTTAGCCTGATTCTGGTATTCAGTGTGAGACTCAATCTGAAGGTTTTTATTTCATAAAGAGAACCAATAATGAATCTTCTCTCCAGATATTTGTCCATTTATATATCATAGTGGCCTATCTCCGCTCCAACACCCCCCCCCACCCCCACCCCCAACCCCTCATTGGCACATGTGACTGGTAAACCCCAGACACGCTTCAGTCTTCTGGAGCTATTGGTAGTTTTGCCAGTATTCTTTCCACAGCAACTTGCTAAGTACTATGCTAGGAATTCCAAAAACTCTGTTCTAAAAACCCTTCGGGCTTCCCAATATAGCCCCGATTTCGAAGACACTTTTCAAGAAACACTTGCAACCTAGAAACTGGGCCACCAGAAACAGCAGCCTGTTGAATACGCTGCATAAAGTCTGTTAATAAAACGCTGAGTACTTTAAGAAATTGTCTGCTATAAGAAGTATGCATTGCCTGGCCGGTGACCTGTAACATATCACAAATGAGTGTAGCTGTGATGTCCGGCTGTGGCTCCATGTTCAGGATATCGCATAGCCACAGCCATGCATGCGATACGTCATATGGGTGACGATGATGATTGCTTTTTGGTGGAGGTGTCGAGACAATGA
Source organism: Chaetoderma sp. LZ-2023a (assembly GCA_034401795.1). Lineage (NCBI taxonomy): Eukaryota > Metazoa > Mollusca > Caudofoveata > Chaetodermatida > Chaetodermatidae > Chaetoderma > Chaetoderma sp. LZ-2023a. The sequence goes on along the minus strand of CM067370.1, from coordinate 43,801,223 downwards.
TTGACGCGTATAGATATACCAGACCCGACATACGTTTGAGAAACTTGTCCTGTTGTTCACACTTGCCTCCATCAAATTTGTACCCAAGCATTCTGGAAGATAACACCAAGAAACATAATTCACATATAAGCTATCATTAACCTTTTCAACACACTAACCATTACAAACAAGAGATCTGACAATTTCTTTGTAATGCGGGAGATTCTGTTAAATACTTTGAAACTAATTTGACTGGGAGCTGTTGGTGCAGCAACAGAATCAGTCAAATTAGTTTGAAAATATTCAACAGCTTTCTTGCATAGTAGACAGGAAAAAACAGAAATCACAGATTTCTTTTTTCATGAGAGAGTTGATACTTATGACCCTGATACTCTGATATTTCCAAATATCAACCTAGCTTCAATAAGACTCAGAATTAAAAAGAAACCGCCCCCACTGGGCAAGTTACTCAACTGACAGTCCAGCGGATGTGCAGCCCAAACTCACACATGCGCGGGGGCTGTCTCTTTCTATTCCAAATTATTGGCAGACATAATTGCAACATAAAACGCCGATAGACCGAGCCTCTGTGGGGCGGAGAGGCCAGGATCGTATCAGGGTGGTAAGTATCAACTCTCTCGTGAAAAAAGAAATCTGTGATTTCGTTTATTTCACATCAAGAGTATATTTACCACCCTGATACTCTATGATATAGCCAGAATTCATAAGAGAATTCGGCGGGAGGGAGGCGAAGGTCAGAAGACAGTCTCATCCATGGAAGAGCAAGCTCTTTTGCTTCTGGAGCACAGAAAACATCTGAAATTGCATATGTAAACACAATCAGAATCATGAAATGACTTGGACAAAGGATAACACGACCGATGTTGAGAGTAATGACCGTTTAACACTCACTCTCCCCCACCCCCTCTTTTAAAGAGGGAGCGATGACCTCGATGTCCTATACGCTCTCTATGTACTTATGCTAAAGTACTAAAGACATCGGACGAAAGCTTCATTTTGTATACTCTCCAATGGAACCACAAAGAACACAAACCATCACCATTTCAGTAAGTAATAAAAATCGTGACAAAACATAACCATCTCCAAATACAGGACTAACCTATTTTGACGAGATTCCCTTTAATCACTGCTGGCGATGATAGGTACAGTACAGGATTCCCCACAAAATTGCTCTGTGTGTGACTCAACAGCCTTATATACAATATTTACAAATATATACAGATTAATGTTTATGTCACGGAGGTAATGATCTGTAAAACTAGACTCACAGTGCCATTGTGCTACTGACATGTCATCCACTGGCACTCCGTTAAACAGAGACGTGGATGTCACTATGCCACGGACACTGTGAGCCTTGGCAACTTGTTTTCCTGTGGCGACTTTGGGGCAATGCTGGATGCATTCCACAATCCACTTAGAAATGGTATCTTTAAAAGCTCTCCCATGGGGTTCAATGTAAGATAGCCATAAAGCACTAGGGTATGTTCGCCATTCCTGTGTACGTTGTTTATAACGTGTTAATGCACGGGCAGGACACCAAGCCTTTGAATTAGGATCAAACCTAGTCAAAGCGGGTAAAACTATAGGCTGACGAGGATATTTTAGACTAATTTTTCGCCATAAAGTTAACTCTAGGTGGAAGCCTAAGGCCTTCCCCCTGTAACCACAAAACGGTCTGGCTCTGCTGACAAAGCATGTATTTCACTTCTTCGTCTGGCTGAAGCTGCAGCAATCAGAAAAACTGTTTTAAGCGTCAACATTTTCATGGAAATGGAGCTTAGTGGTTCAAAGGGTTTATCCACTAATACTTGAAGTACTAACGATAAACTCCAAGATGGTATCACTGGAGGATTCCTAGGTCTTAGATTACCCATGCCTTTGATTAAAGTATTTAGATTACATACTTCATCACTTCCCCTATTAGCCATGCGAGGGATATCTGACATTAAAGCTGACTTGTAGCCTGCAATAGAGTTAGGCTTGAGGCTATAGGCATCAAAAAGATGATAGAGGAAATCGGCTACTACCTGAATAGATGCATCCATTGAATTAACACATCTTTTTGAACACCATTCAGCAAATCTGTTGATTTTATAATTATATGCTCTGGAGGTTGACCCCATTCTGGCTTTTGCCATAAACATGGCTGCTTACTCAGAAAAGCCCTCCTTAACTGTTGATTCTGTGACAACATCCACGCAGTCAATTGGAACATCGACGGGTTGTTGTGCAAGGCCTTGCCCTGGAAGATTATGTTGTCCATCAGAGGCAAAGGAACAGGATTGCAGACCAGACGGTCCAGCAGATCCGTATACCATGATCGGCGTGGCCAATTTCGGGCAATCAGAAGCACTTGGCTTCCTGCTGCCTGATTTTCTGGAGAACTTTTGGAATCCTGATTGCTGGCAGAAATGCATACGCATACATTCCCTCCAAGCTGATAGCTAACGCATCTATTGCGATAGCGCTCGGATCTGCAATTGGAGAGACGTATGTCGTCATCTTCACATCCTTGTTCGTTGCGAATAAATCTATGTTGGGCTTGCCCCAGTGGTTGAACAGATGGTCCGCCACACATTGATTTAGTTGCCATTCCATGGGAAGAACGCTCATTCTTCGGCTCAATGAGTCTGCTAATAGATTTAGCCCGCCCGGAATATGAACTGCTTTCAGGGAAATCCCATGATCTAGGCACAAGCAAAGCAGTTTCCATGTCATCATAGAGACTGGGCGACTTCGTTCTGCCATGGCGGTTTATATGTAAGTCACTACTGTTGTATTGTCTGATCGAACCAGAACAATCTTGCCCTTGACCTTCTCTAGGAAGTGTTCCATGGTTAAGACTTTCCAAAGCCCTGATAATTTGTCGTCTTCCAGGCAAGCTCCCAATCCCTCTATTGATGCATCTGTGTACATCGTTAATTGAGGATGGGGAGGTGACAACGTCCAAATAAATCATCAACCCCAGCATTCTCAAGGAAACCCATGCCAGGACATGACGACTGTTGCACACTGACTGTATGAACGAGATGAGTACTTCTACTCTCTCCTGAGATGGGTAAACATACCCTATCGCTACATCGGAGAACATGCTCAGGTAAACAAACTACTGAAAGTTTATTATCCAGCCTAGATCTGTAAGAGTTTTCAAAACTATCTCCAGAATTGCTGATAAACTTTCCTGATTGTGTGCTATTAACAACCAGCCAGTCATCTGTGTACGTGTGGACTGCTATGTGTCTCCTGCGGAGGTATGATGTCACAGCTTAGACCACTCGAGTGAAGCCCCGAGGAGCCATCGGTATACAAAATGGGAGAACCCTGAATTCCCATTGGCAGCCCTGAAATGCAAATCTCAGGAACCAACGAAAGCTCCTCGCGATGGGAATGTGAAAATAAGCATCCTTTAGATCTATTGATGCTGTCCACATTCCTTTCTCAATCCTGCTAACAGTTCTTAGTTTCCATTTTGAAACTTGGTGTGAGGATAAACCTGTTGAGAGGCTTGAGGTTGAGAATTGGTCTCCACCCTCCAGTGCTTTTTGTCACCTGGAAGACAGTTGAATAATAACCCGGACATTTCTGTGCGGGTTGAATTGCATGTTTTTGTATGACAGATTGAATTTCTTCCTCTATACACAACCGCTGATCTGGATCTCCTGGATTTGAGTCCAGATCGGAACCAGAGACAGGCACGATGGCCGGCTTGTTATCCATCAGGATGGTAACTGACTGAAAGCCATCGCAAGACTGAGCGGTCCTGAGTAATCCGCTCCCACTCTTGCAGGGTTCGCACAGGTTTGAGAAAATCAAATTCAAGCACCATTTAAGCACTTTTCAAGGACAATATTTATCATTTTCAAGGACTATTTTCCCATTCCGAACAACAAAATTTGAAGCAAATGATTGATCTCCTTGAGTTTACACTGAAATCTAAAAGGCAGTAATGTTGTTTTTTATTTATTCTTAAACCCTTTATAGATCAAGACAGGTTAAGAAAATTAACATCATTGCTTAATGAATGCCCATTTGCAGGCCAGAAGAGCATTTAAAAAAAATTACCACTGGAATTGCTGATTCGTTTATCGACCCAGTCGTTCTAGTGATAAATTTTCAAAAATAGTCTTCTCTTGGCTTGAAAATGGACATTGCTAAAGACAATTGCAGAGGCCGGTTTTGGCCAGCTTGACCACTAAAGGGTTAAATCTGAGTCCCAGAACTGGCCTCTGCAATTTAAAATCGTGGCCAAGGGGTCTTGTTGAGAAATGTCAAATTGCAGACAAATGGAAGATTAGTTTTGAAAATGTATCACTGGAATGATTGGCATGATAAAACAGCCAGTCATTCCAGTGCTATAGTTTCAAAAATAGTCCTATCCTGGTGCACAAATGAATACTTTCTATGAGCAAATTGTAAATTCATTGACACCAAATTTGGACATTATATGCTTAAGTTATAATGGTCGGCATCACAATAGTTTTCATTTGATCCGGTGGCGAGCTATTGCTACAACTCGTAGATGCAATTGGAGATTTTTTAATCCGAAATAAATCCAATAGGGAACCGTCAGTAGGTTTTTCAAGTTTGCGATGTTTCTCGCTTTTTGAGTGGGATTTGAGACCACTTTCTCCCATGGCACCAATTTCGATGTCTTTCCGACATATATTGCAACGCGCTTTATGTATATCGCTCGTGGCACGAACCCATGTATATGTCCTTACCCATACAGGGTCATAAACACATTTTCCAAACGGCATAATCATAATTCGCGCGAAAAGTTTCACATTGATGGCCACTATTTAAAAACTTTTACTACTACTAGTGTTTACCACGTGAATAGGCGACATGATGTTGGGAGAATTTATAACCGCTTTGCGGAAGGAAAATGGCTATCTATTGGCTATAGTGCTTCTTGCCATGAGACTGGTTCCCGATTCATTTCCGATCAGGACAAGTCACAGTACGTGTAACACTATGGCGATGTTGGGAGAATTTAGAATTGCTTTGCGGAAAGTGGCACAGTGTGTCTTATTCGGTTGAAATTATACAATAATAATCAACGAGATGATCTACAGTATTTCGCTTAATAGTAGCCTAGGCTGCTATTAGGACAAGAGGTGTTCAATTTCCAACCAAACATCTCTGAGAAAGGGGGTGGGCTTATATTACAGTTTTCCCAAAAAAGTATTATAAAATTGATACCACGGAAATTCAACGTATTTTCTCCAGTAAAGATTCCCACCGCCTATGCCTATGTTTAATGTATACCTCAAAACATCACCGGGGAAGTAAAATTATTTGATGAGCGCCTAAATATTGCGTATCCTTTAATAAAGCTCATTTATTACATCAAAATTAATCCACAATTTGATATAAAATGGCGTCGCGAAAAAATACAAATCACATGATTCGCCTCCAATTGAAGAGTTTATTTTAGAGCGAGTACTCGGATATAAATATTCTGGAATCGGGGACTCGGAACTCAGGAATATCTATATATTATCATTGCGCGATAGGAACTGAGTATTATACTGATCTTAAAAAACAGGTACCCGTTTGATAAACTCCCATTAGCGTATAATATCTCGCGAGAACATGATGCCTCCCATCGCAAGAACTGCTGGCTCGCCAACTTAAGAAGCCGGCTATATTGTCATTCGTAACAATTCAATTTGGATCATTTAATGTTGATCGGTGTTACAAAATTGATGCACATTTTCTCCCGGTCTTGTTGTTTGGTACATATATTTGGTCTTAAAATATATTTATAAGGAAGGTATTTAATCACACCAAGACGGTTTTTTCGGTGATTCGCGGTTAACAATAGGGGGTGCATCATTTTTGTCAAATTCAAGCACTTTTCAAGGCAGCTCATGGGTTTTCAAGTACTTTTCAAGGTTGACACAAAATGCAAGCACTCTTCAAGGCAAGGGCCAATATTCAAGCACTATTAATTTTTGTGCGAACCCTGTCTTGTATGTGGCATGCCAAACGGCCTCCCACGGGTGCACCTAAGGATTGAGGTGAACCCGAAAGGTGCAAGCGTTGCCCTGTCTCTGGTGGCTGTCCTAGCAGCACTGGTGTGACCCTTGTGGGTGCCAGTCCATCAAGCTCGGTTCCCACAACCAGAAACCTGTGCTCCTCTGCTAGCGCCACACACCTCGGTACGCAGGCTGCTTGGCAGGTTGTGCTGGAGGAGCCTGTGCTCCCCCCTACCTGGCTTATGTTGGCATTGCCATGGCCGATGCTGCGTAGGTGGTTGGCCTCTGACAGGGCCACCACCACCTCTAGCCTGCTGAGGATCGAAGGCAGGGGGCGCTTCTCGATCACGCTCCATGCGGAGCACTTCAAACTGCTCCCACAGCGCCCTCTGGTTATTCACCAGGTGTACGGTTTGTTGGAGGTGCAGGCATCCTTCACCTCCAAACAATCCTAGACCTGCCATCGGCGTCCCAAGAAGCTGAGTGTACAGGTCCTGCGAGGAGCACAAATTGTCAATGGCAAATGTGCACCTCACCCGCAAACTCCTGGTTACGGATCTCGTCATACAGTCCAGAGTCAGGTTAATGCTGTCCTGGATGGCTCTCTGGACTGTAAGAGAAGCTTGGCGGGCCACGGATGCTACTACCGCCTGTAGCAGCTGGGAAACGTGTGAGAGCCGAGATGGCTCCCCTCATACTTTCCTCCGTGTCCTGCAGCGCGGAATTTGCATTGCGCAGGGTGCTAGCACACAAGGGTCCCGTATCAGAACGGGACCCAGGCCGTGTGTCTTCGCCCAAAACCGCACGGTCATCCATGCATGGCTTTGGGACGACGCCGTATTTCTGATACAGATCAGAACTGATACGGCAGTGCCGTGCCACATCGTGAGGGGACTTCGCAAGGCATCCATTTGGCTGAATGGACGTCTCTGCAACACCGAACATATCCACGATATGCTCCGCATACGGCAGAGATGGCATGGTGCTCATCGCCGGTTTCCCTCACAACCACGGGCGCTGGTCCCGCTGGGAAGCCGGTGGATTCACCTGGAGTTCCGGCTTGATGTTCACCAGCCTTTGGCAAGCATCCAGCCAGTCCTCCACAGTGGCCACCTGTGAATGTTCGACAAGCCTAGGGGCTTCGTCATCCTCAACCACATTCACTGGTGCGGTTACAGCTGGAATTAGAGATACTCCTGGACAGCCAGGGAAGCCATACAAACCCGCAAGGGCCGGCATGGCTTGCGCCGTGGCTATTTCAGGAGCCGGATCTATGGCGTCATGGGGACTAAATGCATGATGTCATAGTCCGGACCTTCCTCAGGGTAACTCTCGGCAAACCGAGGGATATGGCATGGACGGCCATCGGCTCCTAGCCGGTCTAGCTGTTGAGCTATGAAACCTACTCCCGAAGAAGTAGTTCCATGGAAAAGGTAACCCATGGGCCCTCATCGCTAGGCCATAAGTGTCCTCTTCTTCCTGCCCACAAAGATTAAATGCCAAACTTGAAAATGGATCACTCTGCCCGGGCAGGAGGGGCATCGCGTAAGGCACTGATAGCCTTAGCCTTGGGCTGCTCTAAAACGTTCAATAAGCGAACGTCTGAGGCCATTGCTTTCGTTTCCAGGGACCACGGGCGAGGCGAGGCAAGCCTCAGCGCCGTAACAGCAGGAGCCGTCTCTGGGTCTAGAACGAAAACTGGCTTCCTAAGAGAACCAGACCAAGAGACGGGAACACTGTCCTGGAGCAAATGAGGAAGACAATGACGAACTTGAACCGGGAAGCAAAATGCGAACAACTCCGGGACAAGATCCGTGATTGTCTTCTTCATTTCTCCAATCATCTCAAGACGGAAGGCCTCCATGTCTGGCATGGATGCCTTCCTTTTCTTACCACTCTTTTTCCAGACGCCTCTTCTCATCCGCCACCCGGTCCTTTACCTGCTGATTTATACAATCAGTGAAAACCTCCACCGGCCACGACTCGCACACATGGAAATTTTGTAAGGGCCCGCACGTACCGCACCTAATGCAGTCATGAGGGAAATAGCGGGCCTTCATGAAACGGTGGCAGGAAGTGCATTTGTTTTCAATGACCCTCTGAAACGACACAAACGGAACCAATTTCACTAGATGAAACTATAAGCCAGGACCATAGAAAAACACAATGGGCCTGACTAAAAGTAAACAAATCCTAAAAACCTCTTATTCACCTACATGAAGACATAGGGAAAATTAGAATTTGAACTTGAATACTTGAGAGGCGAATGCTAGACTCCACACTCAAAACAAAGATTCATTTATAAACACAATGAACCTATGCAAACCATCAAGAGATAAATAATACAACACTCGGTTATAAAACTTCCAAATATTTTTAGAAACAAAATTACTTAAAATTTTTCTCTCTCCATACCAAACCTCAGAAGCCAACTCCTGAAGAACGAGTGAAGTCTGATGAACAACAACAGGTAAACCTGATCCTGAATCCAAAACCCTGTGGTGTGTGTGTGTGAGGGGGGGGGGGGGGTGTCCGAGTTAACACGCAAATTTTTTATCAATAAATTTACTAAAGAACATCTCATGGCTAGGACCGGGAGCATCCTCCGGCGACTTGGCAGTGTCAGACATATTATATGTTGCAGAACAACTTAAAGCTTCAAAAAGATTCAAAAGCAAAACTAAAACTAGAAAGCGTGTTGCAATGGCAGGTCAATAACTTGAGAAGAGAAAGAGACACCCACGCGCATGCGCGAGTTTGGGCCGCACATCCGCTGGACTGTCAGTTGAGTAACCTGCCCAGTGGGGGCTGGTGATTTTTAATTCCGAGTCTTATTGAAGCTAGGTCGATATTTGGGAAATATCATAGAGTATCCGGGTGGTAAGTATACTCTTGATGTGAAATTGGGATACTGGCATTTCAAGTATTAGTGTTAATCATATAGGACAGATTCTTCATGAAAAGAAATATTCTGTTGAATATTTTGAAACTAATTTTAACTGGAAGTGTTAGTGTAAGAATATTTCAGTTTCATTACATAATTATGCTGAAATTGAGGGACTGGGATCTTAGATCTTAGGATATAATATAAGGAATAAGCTGCTCTTAAAACAGAATTAGCATGTTAAAATATTCAATATCAATCCAAAACCAGAACGACAAGACACCGCAAAGGCTGGTGGTACTAACCTGCCAGAATGGTAATTGTACAAAGACACAAATCTTAAAGCATAGTTTGACTAAAATTTGACAAGTGTTTCTGGAGTAGTCTTTTAAATGCTGTGCTAGAAATTGAAGAAAATACAAAAATGACCGCCGGCCAAAGTGACCAATTATATTTCACTTAGAGATTCGGAAGCCTACACCATTGGCAAGTTGGCTTAAAGTATGGCTAAAACGTACAACATCTCTGTGCAATCCGATTCATTTAAAGCTACATGAAACACGATTTTAGGAAATTAAAAAATAAAACCTGAATATTCATCAATATGAACACCCACAATCCCGCGCCATGCCTTGTACGTTTACCTGCTGATTAAATGTCCACTTATAGTTACTGTGATATCGTAGTTCCAAGTCTAGTATACTAGGCCCGTAAATCTCAGACAACTTTGTCAAGTACTCGCTCTAAATATTGATACGTTGTAATTTGGGTGAGTCTAGGCCCTCACTCTCATCGCTACTCGGGAAGGTACACTCCTATTTACATTGGTGGGCGAAAGTATGCGGTGGTACACGGGTACAAATATTGGCGCTTTCGCGAGTAACACGGGAGTGAAAACTTAAACTCGTACTTAGCGGATCATCACAATATTTAGGCGGTCCGCTTTAATAATTTCACTCCCGCAATGATAGTTATCAGGTATACATTAAGCATAGTTGCAAGGAGGCAACAATTTTTCACAAGAAATTTTGTTCAATTTTTGTGTTATTGTCTGTTATTTTTTTTAACCATTTAAGAGAATTGATTTCAACTACTTCCTGAAATATACATAATAGAAGTCGACGGCTCCACAACCACAACACCACCACCACTCCCCCCCCCCACCCACCAATCACACACACACACCCCAACTGCCCCCACCTCACCCACATCTCAGAGATTTGGATTTAAAGAAGTTACAGCCCTCGTCTTATTAGAACACGTGGCTATAAATAGGCAATTTACGGTAATAGGTTTTTAAATCAATTTACTGGACATTTTCAGAAATGCAGCATACCTGCCAAATGATAGCATTTGGCAAAGCAAATTTCTCATTAAGTTGACTTATAGAGGACATTCGGTAATTGGTGATCAGACAGTAAAGCCCTTTAGTCCAAATGGGTTTTTCGCTTGTGCTTAAGCACATTAAATATACCATGTGCTTTCAAGTGCTCCTTTAAGCTCTTTTCAATTTTCACCTTAGAATTAATACTTATAGTTATCAAATCATTACACAACACCTATGTGCAATCTGCTTCATCCACAGCTGCATGAAACATGATTTCAGGAAATGAAAAAATAAAACCTGAATATTCCTAAATATGAACACCAACACCCTGCCCCATGCCTTGTACCTTTGCTCCACAAAATAAAGATGTTTGCTGATTAAATATCCATTTGCACAACAAGAGACTATTTTTGAATATTTGCCCCTGAAATAACTGGCTCAGTATATTATTCTCCTGGCCTGCAAATGGGCATTCGTCACGACCACTGCAGAGGGCAGTTTTGGCCTGGTTTGTCATGAAATGGTTATCCAGATCTATAAAACAGGCCATCTATGATATCCAGGAAGCAGTGTATAAACAACTCACTTGAGATGGTCCTCTGATGATTGGCCTGGCTGCTTTGGTATATGGTAAGGCACAATGTATGGGCACATTCGGTGAAACTGAGCAAGCACAAGATCTGTCAAGTCAGAGTGCTCACACATCAAACCAACTGCTGTCATGCCAATGGCAAAAGCTGAGTCATGTTTGGAAGACACCTGCTCCTCCCCTTTTTTCTAAAGAAAAGAAATTAAATAATTTTAGTTGAGACACACAGCTAATATTTGCACCTCCCAACAAGTATAAGTTATCTGTTGGTAAGATATGAGAAATTTGTCAAAGCCATCTAGATCGCAAGTTAAGTGTGTACGCCTGGTTGAAAACATGTAGAACAAATATAAACAAGCAATGGAGAAAGTGCAAACATCCTCACCAAAGATTAGTACCTAAATTAGACATACCACACAGATATTTTAAGAAGAATTTGACTGGATGCTTGTGTTCTTAGGCATCAAGATAATTATGGAGTTACATCTTCCAGTCAAATTACTTACCTCCACATATTTTCCTATCAACTTATCAAGTCAATAATCTAGAAGTGGTTAAAAAGATAATTGCACCGAGATACAAATAATTTTGGAAATACACCATATTCTAAATTGTAATATAACAGTTTTGGTGTATTATTACCATAGGCTTATTTTAATAATCAAATCTCAACACTGTCCGACACATTTATTATTATTTTTGTTTTTATAGAAGCTAGAGTGCATGTACTACTAGCTTTACAGTTTAAGAAAGCATTATATTTATGAAGCAATCATAATCAAAGATCACACCTGTCGATGCTAAAAGAAATTCAAATGCTATACGCCGGAAGGACAGCAACCAGAAAAATTATAACAATGACATCAAAGAAATACCTTTCATATTTTGCATAGACCTAATGATAGCAAATACACTTGTTTCTCTGTGAAACAGTGATAAGTTCTGCCGTCAGATTCGTCTACATTTTTAACATTGGTGGAATTTATAATTCACATCTTCTTGGATATTGACTTGCACAATATATTGTATCGTTAGCCCTTTAACCCTCAAATTTGTTCAAGAAAATTTCAATTTTCTCATAGAAAATGGCCATTTGCAGACCAAGAAGACCTTTTTTTTTTTAATTTACCATTGGAATGACTGGCTCGGTTATCGAGCCAGTCATTCCAGTGGTAAATTTTCAAAAATAGACATCTCTTGGTCTGGAAATGGACATTTATCAAGACCACTGCAGAAGCCATTTTTGGCTGATATGAGTGTTAACGGGTAAAGGCGAATGAGATTAACTTGCATGTTAAGTTGCGTTATAGGAAACTTACCACAATCATTTTAGCTATGAGATTTTTGCAGAATAAGATAGCTAGTGGGTGATCTTTGGCCGACACTCGCTTGGTTCCTACTTCTACATTCTGGCCAGAGAGTAAAGCACTGAGCCTCTGCAGCTTATCTCTCATGTGTGAGCCATTCACTGGTGATATGGCATTCACAGGGATATTCACAGCCTTCTGCAGATCCATTCTTAACTTCTTATACTGAAAAATAAAAACAATGATAAGTATGTACACACTACAACTAAATTCATTCACAAGCATAGGAAAATTTGTTTCAAAGGAGCAATATATGAAAAATGTTGAATACTTTGAAAACAATATGTTGCCAGGACCAGTCTCGCTGGCTCATTCTTTTATGTGACAATGATCTTTTGGACCTCAAATCAGAAGTGATTTTTCGAGAATTTCCTAGATTTTTAAAAGCAATTTACAAATCTATTTCATTACATCTCAAATTTGTGTCCATCTTACAATTTTTGAAATTAGCATATGAAATCCACAATATTATAAAGAGTATCAACATTTTACGCAAAAGTAGGAATCACAACTGGCGACATTACAATTTTCTATACATCCGCTAAACTGGTAAAGCTAAAATGCTTTATTCTTAAAATATTTCTCAAGGCACTCAAAAGTGTTTCTTAAATTTCCATAGGCTTTGCCCAGACTTTAAAAATGGGGCATGAACCTTGAACATGGACACCATAACAATGTAAATCTGTTACTCAATCATCTGCTGTCATAATCAAGATATGTGACTTGCTAGTTGATGTCACAATCAACATATGTGACTTGTTAGCTGATGTTACAATCACGATATATCACTTGTTAGCTGATGTTACAATCAAGATATGTCACGTGTTAGCTGATGTTACAATCAAGATATGTCACTTGTTAGCTGATGTCATAATCTAAACGAAATCTAGGATTTCTTTTTTCACGAGAGAGTTGATACTTACCTCCCTAATACTTTTGATATTGCTAAATATCGGCTTTCACTCAATAAAACACTCAGATTAAAAACAGTTAGGTGCCCCTACTGGGCAGGGAGTCAGAGGTAGTCCGGCGGATGCTCGCCCCACCACCGCGCATGCGCCGACTACTACTTCCTCTGGCTCATTTATTGGCTAACACATGCAACTACCAAGAGCCTGAAGACCGAGCCTCTGTGGGGCGGAGAGGCCGGGTCAGTATCTAGGGAGGTAAGTATCAACTCTCTCGTGAAAAAAGAAATCCTAGATTTCGTTTATTTCACATCAAGAGTATACTTACCTCCCTAATACTTTTGATATTGCCAGAATTCGAAAGTGAATCTGGCGGGAGGGAGGCGAGGTCAAAAGACCAGCTCTTCCCTATACGCTTTCAAGCGTTTTAAGGCACTTATGACGTCTGAAACTGTGTGAAAACACAGTCAGGATTTGATAAACCATCGGATAACACAACCGATGCCTGAGAGATGACCGATTTGTCATATGCGCTCCCCCCCCCCTCCCTTGGGAGGAAGATTAAATGACCTCAATGTCCTACACGCTCTCTTCGTACTAGTGCTAAGTACTATAGGACAGAGACGAAAAGGCTCCATTTTCGTATACTCTCTATAAAGAACCACAACCCACATAAACCATCACCATATTAATAACACTGGGTAACGTGACAATACAAACAATGAACAACACATGAACAAGACTGACCTTGTTGTCCTAGGAAGCTGTCATCATGACTCCAGCAGAGAAGGATGATACAGTCCCGACAAGTGGTTGTCACCGTCGCTGAATGGCGAAGTATATAAGCAATGCGGAGGCACTCTTCACAAACATAAAGCGGTTATTGTTTCAAAATCGACAAGGCGAGAGGGTTAGAGGTGTCACGGAGGTAATGGTCTGTAAAACTAGACTCACAGTGCCACTGAGCCACTGACATAATATCATCCACAGGGACCCCATTAAAAAGGGCAGTGGATGTCACGACACCGCGGACACTGTGAGCCTTGGCCACGTCAACCTGTCGCCCGGTGGCGGATTTGTGACAAAATTGAATACATTCCACAATCCACCTAGAAATGGTGTCCTTAGACGCCCTACCATGGGGTTCAATATATGACAACCATAACGCTGACTGGTCGGTACGCCACTCCGAAGTACGCTGTTTGTACCGGAGCAGCGCCCGTACGGGGCACCATACTTTAGAATTAGGATCATATCTAGTTAAAGATGGCAAAAAAATAGGTTGACCTGGATATTTCAATGACTGATTTTTAGACAAGAAATTAATCCTAGGTAGAAGCTTAAGGCCTTCCCCTGTAACCACAAAACGGTCAACCTCGGCTGATAAGGCGTGAATTTCACTCCTACGCCTAGCCGAGGCCGCAGCAATTAAAAATACAGTTTTAAGAGTTAACATTTTCATAGAAATGGAACTAAGTGGTTCAAAAGGCTTATCACCTAGTACCTGGAGCACCAGTGATAAACTCCAAGACGGAATCAGTGGAGGATTCCTTGGTCTTAGATTGCCCATGCCTTTAATTAATACATTTAATGTACTTACTTCATCACTCCCCCTATTAGCCAAGCAAGGAATAACAGTCATTAAAGCTGACTTATAACCAGCAATAGAGTTAGGCTTGAGGCTATAGGCATCATATAGGTGACAGAGGAAATCAGCCACTACCTGAATAGATGATTCCATTGGATCAATACATCTTTTTGAGCACCATTCTGCAAATCTGTTGATTTTATAATTATATGCTCTGGAGGTTGACCCCCTCCTGGCTTTGGCCATAAACATGGCCGCTTGCTCAGAAAAGCCCTCCTTAATTCTAGATTCCTTGACAACATCCACGCAGTCAATCGGAACATTGACGGATTGTCGTGAAGGGCCTTGCCCTGGAAGATAAGGTTGTCCATCAGAGGCAGCGGAACCGGATTGCAGACCAGAAGGTCCAGCAGATCCGTATACCACGATCGGCTTGGCCAATCCGGGGCGATCAGAAGCACTTGGCACTCCTGCTGCCTGATTTTCTGAAGCACCTTTGGAATCAGGATTGCTGGGGGGAATGCGTATGCATACATTCCCTCCCAGCTGATAGCTAACGCATCTGTTGCGAAAGCGCTTGGGTCTGGAATCGGAGAGACGTACGTCGTCATCTTCGCATTCTTCTTCATCGCGAACAAATCTATGTTGGGTTTCCCCCAATGGTCGAACAGACGATCCGCCACACATTGATTTAGTTGCCATTCCGTGGGTAAAACACTCATCCTTCGGCTCAATGAGTCTGCTAGCAGATTTAACCTCCCCGGAATATGAACTGCTTTCAAGGTGATCCCATGATCCAGGCACCAACAAAGCAGTCCCCATGTCATCATACAGAGACTGGGCGACTTCGTTCCGCCCTGGCGGTTTATGTAAGTCACTACTGTTGAGTTGTCTGAACGAATTAGAACAATCTTGCCCTGAACTTTCTGTAAGAAATGTCCCAGGCCCAGGACTACTGCTCTTAGCTCTAGTAGATTGATATGTTCCTTGGACTGATCCAGATCCCAAAGCCCTGATACTGTGGACTCTTCCAGACAAGCTCCCCACCCCTCCATCGATGCATCTGTATACACAGTCACCTGAGGGTGGGGAGGGGTTAGCAAAACCCCCAGCAAGAGATTCTCTGTATTCAACCACCATTGCAGGTGGTGAATCAGAGGCGCCAACACCGGCACGTTCGAGTCCAGCGAACCTGAACTCTGGGTCCACTGTGTCATGAGAAACAACTGGATCGGACGCCTGCGCAAGGCGGCCTGTGGAATGACTGGTTCCAAAGAAACCATCAAGCCCAGCATTCTCAAGTAAACCCGTGCCAGGACATGACGACTGTCGCACACCGACTGAATTACCGAGATGAGTACTTGAACCCTCTCCTGAGTGGGGTACACATACCCCGTCTCCAGATCGAAGAACATGCCCAGGTAAACAAACTTCTGGGATGGAGTTAGCTCTGATTTCGGGAAATTGATTATCCAGCCCAAGTCCGAGAGAGTTTTCAAAACAATCACCAGATTGGCGGACAACGCTTCCCGGGTGTGTGCTTTCAATAGCCAGTCGTCTATGTACGTGTGGACTGCTATGCTTCTCCTGCGGAGGTATGCAGTGATCGCGAGAACCACACGGGTGAAGACCCGAGGAGCCGTGGAAATTCCGAAGGGTAACACCCTGAATTCCCACCGCCGGCCCTGAAATGCAAATCTCAGGAATCGACGGAAACTCCTCTCTATGGGAATGTGGAAATAAGCATCCTTCAAATCTATCGATGCTGTCCACATCCCTCGCTCTAACCCCGCCAACACCGAGCGCACAGTCTCCATCTTGAAACTGGGTGTCTCGATGAACTTGTTCAACGGCTTGAGGTTGAGAATCGGCCTCCACCCTCCGGTGTTTTTTGTTACTAAGAACAGGGTTGAATAGAAGCCCGGGCACCTCTGTGCCGGCTGAATGGCTTCTTTTAGTATGAGGGAATTTATTTCCTCCTCTATACACAACCTCTGATCCGGATCCCGTGGAATGGGAGTCCAGATCGGCGCGAGAGACAGTCGCGATGGCGGGCCTGTCACCCAGTCGGGACGATACCCGACCGAAAGCCATCGCAAGACTAAACGGTCCTGAGTCAACCGCTTCCACTCTGGCAAGCGGGCGGCCAAACGGCCGCCCACCGGTCCACCTAGGGATAGAGGTGGACATAAGGAGGGCCAGAGTGGCACTGTTCTCTCGGCCTGTAACACCGGAGTGGTTCCCACCGCGGTAACCAGGCCATCAGGCCCGATTACCGCGACCAGATCCCCGCGCGCCCCGCCCAGCGCCGCGCGCACCACGGTGCGCGGGCTGCTGTCTGGCTGGGTGCGGCTGGGGAGCCTGCGCCCCCCTCACTGCTGGCCGAATCGCCCGTGGCCTAGGCCTACGTTGCGACGGTGGCTGGCCCCTGACCTGGCCAGCACCACCTCGAGCCTGCAGAGGACGATACGCAGGGGGTGCCGCGCGAACACGCTCCCGCCGGAGCACCTCAAACTGTTCCCGCAGCGCCCTCTGGTTATTAACCAGAGTGACCGTCTCCTGGAGGTGCCTGCATCCCTCACCTCCAAAGAGACCAGGACCTGTCATAGGCGTCCGCAGCAGCCTATTATACAGGTCCTGGGACGGGCACAGATTGTCAAGTGCAAACGTGCGCCGCGCCCGGACACTTCTGGTTACCGCCCGCGTCAAACAGTCCAAAGCCAGGTTGATACCATCCTGAATGGCTCTCTGGACTGTCACCGGGCTAGGTTGGCGTGATGCGGAAGCCGCTACCACCCCTTGTAGCAGCTGGGAAACGTGGGATAGAGCGGCAATCGACGCTCTCCCACTCTCCTCCGCATCCCGCAGCGCGGCATTTGCCGAACGCAACGCGTTCGAGCACAAGACTCCCGTGTCAGAACGGGAGCCTGGCCGCGCATCTTCGCCCAAAGCCGCGCGATCATCCACGCTCGGCTTTGGCACCACACCGTACCGCTGGTAATCCAGGGGCACGATGCGGCACCGCTTCGCCACCTCGCGAGGGGCCTTCGCGAGACGTCCATTCACCTTAATGGACGCCTCTGCCGCTTCGAACATGTCCACGACATGCTCAGCAAGCGGCAGAGATGGCATAGCGGTAGCCGCCGGCCTACCAGCTAACCACGGCCTATGGTCACGCTGGCTAGCCGGCAGCTCCACGGGTAGATCTGGCCGAACACTCACCAGCCACTGGCAAGCGTCCGACCAATCCTCCTCCGTGGCTAACTGCGAGCGCTCTACTAGACGAGGGCCTTCGTCTTCCTCCAGAGCACTCGCAGTTGATGTCGACGGCGGGTAAGCTGATACCCCTGGCAAGCCTGGAAAAGCATGCGGGCCCGAGAGAGCAGGCATGCTAAAATCCGCGGCTTGACCAGGAGCAGGCGCCGTGGCAGAGCGCGGGGTAAACACCGCCCTACCACGGGTCTGACCAGCACCAGCCATACCATCGGCAAGCCGAGGTATGCGGTATCCGTGGTCAACAGCACCGCCCGGGGACACCCTCTGGACCGTGAAATCTACTCCTGCGTGAGTAGAACCATGGAACACGTCGCCTGCATTCCCCGCGAGGGGTGCACAGACGTCGTATTCCATGGCCACGTCCTCAGACGGCGACCCCAGCAGGAGATCCTCTTCTTCCTGGCCAGAAAGATTAGACTCCGGGTCAGCAAAGAAAGCTAACCCGGACTGGCCAGGAAAGGTGCCATAGGAGGGTTTGGCACCTTCGGCGCGCGGATACCCGGGGTCTGATGAGCAGACCGCGGGTCCCAGCAACAACCGTTGTCCACGGCCCCTCGGCGCGGCGCCATGCCTGCTGCCAGGGCCTTGGACTGCCCCCAACAAAGGGGCCACCTCTGAATCCACAACCGGACCGGACCTAAAGAGACCGGATTCAGAGGCGGGGATCACCTGCTCGTAAGCAGATGCCGAGGACAACAAAGGAGCTGGCCCAGGGAGCATGCCACGAAGCAACTCTGGGACCAGATCCTTTATTGTCCTCTGCATCTCTTGCAACATTTCGGACCTGAAGGCCTCCATATCCACCGCGGATGAGGCCTTCTTCTTACCCTTCTTACACACTTTCTCCTTCTTCTTCCTCTCTTCCTCCATTACCTTCTCCCTTGCCTGCAATGCGAGAAAATCAGACATTAATTCGCCCCCCCATAGCTTACATACGTCGCACTTCAGCAACGGTCCACAGGGACTGCAGCTGAAGCACAAGTGCGGGACGAAGCGGCTTTTCAGAAACCTCCCGCAGGACGGGCAACCAGGTCTCTGAAACAGGACAAAGGACAGGGACAATGAGCAAGGTAGTTAAGGTTAGCAAACTCAAAACCAACTAAAAAGAGAGGACAGGATCTCAAGATCAGAAATCAAGAAGAACCAGCCATGGACAAAACGTTAATTGTTAATAAAAAGGCCAAGGCCGATTATGACGTCATCACTCTCGTGACCAAATTAATCGATCCGCAACAAGCACCAAGAGCAAGAACGAATTGTATAAGTAAAAAACGGAACATTTCCGTTGAATTGGCACTTCGAGTACACAACAATCAGATACAGAGATAACTCCTTCCAATTCTAGTATTGGCAAAAAGGGAAATTATCTCCCCTTTTGTTTACATTATAATTAGATACCTGATCCTTGTATAGACAAACCATCCAACGTGATGAACCGGAGAACTCCACCATAGTACGCCTCTACATTCTCTCCACCTCAGGGGAAGGAATTGGAGCAAGAGGGCAAAGTGAGAAGACCTTTATAACAGGCCTCCAACTCACTGAACATAGATCTTTTGGTTAGATAACCTAACAGTATTAGTAGGAAATGGAACCGTGGTGGAGAGAAAACATATCCTCTTGTGCCGAAAAGTCCACCAAAGCTTCTATGCGATACCTGTGGACAAAACACAAAGAGAAATGAGACATATGAAGCACCATGTTGTAAAAACCCAACATAATCAGGCGCTAATCACGGTAAGCGCGAGTCCCGGAAATACATTAAACCGGGACAAAACACGCTAGCATATCAAAGAATTCACCTGATAAAGCGATCCCGCTCCTTCTAGAGGCGAATCCTCCCTTTCCGACATGCTTCCACCAAAAATAAACGTCAAACGTGAGCGAAAAACAAGGCAACGCGCAGAAAAGTATGAAAACAACAAAACCGCATGTAACCCTTTGCCAATAAATGAGCAAAGAGGAAGTAGTAGTCGGCGCATGCGCGGTGGTGGGGCGAGCATCCGCCGGACTACCTCTGACTCCCTGCCCAGTAGGGGCACCTAACTGTTTTTAATCTGAGTGTTTTATTGAGTGAAAGCCGATATTTAGCAATATCAAAAGTATTAGGGAGGTAAGTATACTCTTGATGTGAAAAAGATATGTGACTTGTTAGCTGATGTTACAATCAAGATATGTCACTTGTTAGCTGATGCCATAATCAAGATATGTGACTTGTTAGCTGATGTTACAATCAAGATATGTGACTTGTTAGCTGATGCCATAATCAAGATATGTGACTTGTTAGCTGATGTTACAATCAAGATATGTTACGTGTTAGCTGATGTTACAATCAAGATATGTCACTTGTTAGCTGATGTCATAATCAAGATATGTGACTTGTTAGCTGATGTTACAATCAAGATATGTCACGTGTTAGCTGATGTTACAATCAAAATATGTCACTTGTTAGCTGATGTTACAATCAGGATATGTCACGTGTTAGCTGATGTTACAATCAAGATATGTGACTTGTTAGCTGATGTTACAATCAAGATATGTCACGTGTTAGCTGTCATAATCAAGATATGTCACGTGTTAGCTAATGTCATAATCAAGATGTCACTTGCTAGTTGATGTCACAATCAAGATATATCACTTGTTAGCTGATGTCACAATCAGATGTAGATCTGACAGGAAAGGAGCAAAGGGCTGACAGCAAAGGTTTGAATTCTATATCTTTGGTATGTTTGTTGAATTTATAAATTAACACATTCTGTTGAATATTTTGACAGCAACATCTAGTCAAATTCATTTCAAAATATTCAACTTCTTAACTGTATATAGTTACTTCAAAATGAGATTCTGAGAACTCAGGGGTCAATGTTAAAATCGATTCAAGCGTGACCACAAAGTGGGCGGAGCTTAGCTAGAAATGGGTCCCTCTATTGACCGATCAGCTCTTGAACACACTTGATTCAGCTAGTGGCATATATTATGTTAAACATCAATCAACCAACAAATTTCAGAGACAATCTTTAAAGGTGTTTATAAATATAACAAAATCCTATATGGATAACATTGAAATCGACCAATCAACATAAGAGTATCCCATCTTGGATCCCAGGATGTATCCTGCTAAATTTAAGCTTAAATTAGCCCCGTGAATTTTGAGATGCCATTTAAAATAAAGTTTACAGATGGAGGCTAGACAAGGTGACTGACGGACAGACTGTTAAAGACATGATGAAAACAAAGTTACCCTGCAATAAGCTTAAGAAAATGTAAGTTACAAACATATATTTGAAGCTTTCCAAAAATGTGATCTCACAAGCAAATCTGAATTACTTCCTACTTGCACTCGGCAGCACACGATATATTCAGTCAAATTGTTTTTCCAGACCAAAGAAAGTTGTTTTTTCTAGTTGCTCCAACCCTTCATGTAGCTCATGTTGGCGTGTTTTAGTGCTGTGGTTGGCCATTCCCAAATATCTGAGCTTAAACCCACAGAGGTTACACCCCTGAACCAGATTCTAGCTGAATCTTCTGTGAGGCCCAGCACTATAGCAGGGGACAGAGACAACCAAAATGCAATACTGTATCTCACCTGTGTATCTGTAATGAAGCTTTCTAATGTCTTTTCGACCTGCTCAAGGTTCTGTTTCAGACGACTGTACTCACGGAATCCTCGCTCAGACACACACAGCACCTCACCTATACAACAAATACAGTAACAGCAACTTGTTCATCTGCACTGTGATAAATACAGTAACAGCAACTTGTTCATCTGCACTGTGATAAATACTGTAACAGCAACTTGTTCATCTGCACTGTGATAAATACTGTAAAAAGAGGCCCAAGGGGCCTGTATCGCTCACCTGGAATTATTGGTCACTGGCACAAAATGAGATGAGCACTGGAAACATTTACCAATCTAATTGCTGTGAAGGAGTTTTAGCTAAATTTTATTAAAATTGGCCCAGTGATTAATAAGTAGTCTTTCTTATGACTTTCAGAAAATCCAAGTAGGCTGCCAAACATGGTAAATTCATGATTGATCAACGGCAGCCAGACTTTAATGGCCCTTAGTCCCTAATCATATCTCCAAAATCTCATCCTGATCTGTTTAGTGGTAATATAGAATATATCATAATAGAAGTTTTCGGGAAAAATAGGTCATCCAAGATGGCCGTCGAAACATTTGGCCAATCAAGTTCCCTTGAACAAACTTTGTTCAGCTTTTACACTAGATGATGTTTGCTGAGATTTGAATCGAGCGGTTTCGAAGATTTATAAAAACATTTCTAACAATCAGTCAAAATCCAAGATGGCTGCTGGCCAAATTGACCGTTTGGATTCCTTTGAACAAGCTCAGATCTCTATGCCAAAAGGATGCTTCCTGCCAAATATAATCAAAATCAGCCCAGTGGTTCTTGAAGACATTTTAAATTTCCTATTGCTTTAGTATTTTTGGTTTGTCTTAGAGAGAGAGCGCGATATGACAGGTCTCATAACAGCATCTCCCAGTTACATTAAAATTTTGGTTGGTCCATAGCGGCCATGTTCTTTGATATATTAACTTCCCTTGAACAAACTTCAATGGCTCTAATCATATCTCCCAAATTTCAGCCCACTCCGTTCAGCGGTTCTGGAGTTGTTTTCACGAAAACTATCTGTGGTGAATGCCAAAACATTTGGCCAATCAAGTTCCCATGTAAGCTAATAATACACAGAGTCCTGGCACAGATTTAAGTCGGTAGCATACGTTTGTTCCAAGACATTTGTGTAGCAGTTGATCATTTTTCAGTTTCAATCAGATATATCTGATCTAATAATTTCTTTGTAAGATTCAAGAAATATTCTCTTT
The DNA here is from genome assembly GCA_034401795.1 of Chaetoderma sp. LZ-2023a. NCBI lineage: Eukaryota > Metazoa > Mollusca > Caudofoveata > Chaetodermatida > Chaetodermatidae > Chaetoderma > Chaetoderma sp. LZ-2023a. The sequence goes on along the minus strand of CM067370.1, from coordinate 43,778,457 downwards.
ACTATTTTTTAACTAATTTGACCGGCAGTTGTGTCAAACATGTATCCCTTGAACAAAAGGGGCAGGATATTCATTCTGGGATCCTGCAGGGGCCACGCCCATAAAGAAGTCCAGGATCTGCCCGTAGTGTTGATGCTAGCTTGGATAACATGATTGAAGGCTGATGTGAAGGAGGATATTAGAAACATACATTACATAGGTGATATATTAGGACTTTGCAAGTCATAACATTTTTTTAAATGTCAAACTCAATGTTTTAGCATGTTTTAGGTCATTATTTTGTCTAAATAAATATAACCCATAGCCGCTATAGGTTCTCTTTTTTATATCTATGTATACGGATCAGCATGGTTGTAGAGAGCAGTGTATCTACACAATTGGAATGCTATGCAAATTTTCCTTCGGATAATATTTGGCTTTAAAGAACAAAGCAAAGAGAGATGACATACAAGTACAATACTATATTTATCGTAGCAACTGATCTTGCATGCACGCACGCACACACACATATGCACGCACGCACACTCCTCAAATCCAGTAAACTCCTGCTAGATATTTACCAGTTTCCCTGAGACCTACCTGCTTTTAAATCATTCACATGTACACTGACTTGAGTTGCTGAAATCACCTGAAAAACAAAAGATAGTTAAGCTTAATTCACTGGTTACATATATTTATACAACCAGGGATGTGTCCAGAAAAAAATGAGTGCCTGGTGATTCCAGTCCTTAGCGGGGGTTCCGGGGGTCCTTTTGAAGCCTTTTCCTACATTTGAGGGGTTAAAAGCGGAGAATCTGTCCAGAGTGCCGGGCGGACACTGATGAGTGGTGGGTGTATGGCCCGGTACTGCCCATCCTGGGCACATCCCTGTAAAACAGCGACACAGTAGACTAAAAATTAACCAATGATAACCTTTGACATTCTGACCACTAAATAAACAAGAGGCCCAAGGGGCCTGTATCGCTCAACTAGAAAGGCCGTCGGCTATAAGTAGAAACCTAAGGAGTTGACTAGAATTGCAACAAGAACACAGTAGCCATGTTTCTTCACATTTCAACAAATTTTAATGGCCCTTAGTCCCTAATTATATCCCATTGACATCCAAGATTGGCACAAAAACATTAGGCCAATCAAGTTCACTTGAACAAACTTGTTGCCCTATATGAGCTTTCATGAGTCTTGAGTCTATTCAACAAGCTGATTCAGAAAAGAAGATTTTAAGACATTTAAAAAAATCAGGCAAAATCCAAGATGGACACCTGGCAAAATTGGCCGATATATCTAGAGCTCTGAATGAATTCCCCAAGTGGTTTCGGTGCAGATTTTTAGACGATTCTAAAAATCAGCCAAAATGCAAGACGACCATTGGCCAAATTGGCCGATCGGTTCCGTTTTAACAAACTTGAATCTCTGCCCTAAGGATGATTCCTGTCAAATATAATTGTAATCGGCCTAGTGGTTCTTGAGAGGAAGTCAGACTGACAGATGACCGGATACATGACAGATTGTCACCATGGCATAAGCTGACTTAGGCGAGATAATAAGCAAAATACAGTATTATTCCATTCAAGTTCACTTTTCGTCGCTGAAATCCTCAAATTAAGTTAGATTAGACGGTCAATGTCATGGCATTGCAAATCTCCACATTCACTGCTTTGACCTTTTGACAATCCCACCCAACTTAAATGACTTCAGAATTCTTTTCGTAGTTTTTGACGAAAATTGAGTGATATTTTATTTTTGCTGTTGGCAAGTAGTAGCGCTTGCACATGGCAGTGACTCATGTCACTCTCAAAGCTATCTAAACTGATTCCAGTCACTGATTGATTGACATTAAGGGAGTCTAATCTCTCCAGAACCATAGAATAGATTAGTTGTTTTTTGCATTAGGAGGCTTTAAAAGCAAGATTAAAAATCTTTTTCTGACGCTAAATGTAGGGTAATTGATTTAGCAAGTAGTGGTTGAATGGTACAGATGTTTGTGTAATAACAACGTTGGTAAATATGGACAGATTTAACAGGAAAAATTTATGACACAGAGTCTCTGCCTAATAAATTCAATGAAAAAGAATTGCGAGGGAAAGGTAAAAAGTCGTCGCGATTTTGCCTGAACAGGAAACAGATGGTTTTATAATATTCAGGGGAGATAAGTATGGCAAATATTGTCAGATTATGCTGAAAAAGATATATGGAGATCTTTACGTGGTAACAGTAACACACACCAAATTATGCAAGCATAGTAATTAAACTGAAGAAGTTGCATCGAGAAGAAAGGATTACAGACAGACAGACAGACAGACAGACAGACAGACAGACAGACAGACAGACAGATGGGCATGCCGATCTCTATATGCCAGAAATACATTGCTACCCTAGCCAGGAACAGTTTCCATACATTCAATAATTTCAACCATTCAACGGGATATTTCCCGGCCCATAAAGAATTGTTGTATCTGGTCAATATCACTGAAAGGGTGAAGTTTTTACATCAATGTGGGAATGGAGGAATCCAGTTTTAACTATGCCGCACACATCCCTAGTTTATCTCCAACCACACTTCGCATGTGTTGGGATCGATAGAGCCCTGAACTCCCTGATTATCAATTTCCAGAAAACTATACAGGTAAGCTGTTGAATATTTTGAAACTAATTAGGCTGGGTGCCAACAGTGCCTAATCAAATTAGTTTCAAAATATTCAACAGACATGACAGAATGTTTATTAAACAGCATGAATAGTAAAAACATACAATCCATACACTAACGCTTAGTCCGCCATCAAATTAAGCGTTCGTGCCGAACCTTTCTACGTCATTTATGACTTCATGCTACACATAAGTAGTTGATTATGACATTATCCAAAGATCCGTTGGTTCAGATTCGCACTGCTCTCATAAATATGTACTTTCACTAACCTGCTGTTGTTTTAGTCGCTCAATTTCTTGTAGTCTCTCCTGTTCCATAAGCTCCTGCTCCTGTTGTTGAAGCTTAGCTGTATCATTGTCCATCTCAGCTTTCTTTTGTGCATCTTCTGTTAACAGTAAACAACGATAGATACAAACATAAACAAGACGCCAAAGGGACAAGCATTGCTCATCTGCTACATCAGTATTTGAACTACGAACATGAAACAGATAAAATGCAGGAAATGTCAATTTCCCTTTCTCCGAGATCTAACAATACTCACCATTCTGTTACTTCTGATATACAGCTGGCCCTGACAGCGGCTCTAGGATTATAGACTTAGAAAGCTTTACCGACTCCTGGAAACCGGGTACTCGGCTCCCAACTGCCGAGTACCCGTTTACCATAGAGCTCATATTGTTTGCATAGCCACCAAACAAGAGAAAACTATGGCTTGCCTCCGTGGGGCTGGGAGGCTGGGTCCGTAACAGAATGGTGAGTATTGTTAGATCTCGGAGAAAGGGAAATTGACATTTCCTGCATTCTCCTTCGATCAATACTCACCATTCTGTTACTTCTGATATACACCAGATTTGATCAGTAACCTGGTGGGAAGGGGCAAGCCATAAATGCTAATTTTGCCCCTTGGAGAAAGATTTTAGACTTCAAACTTGACTAACGGAGACCTAAAAGGACCGTCAAGTTCACGGAACCGAATCACATTCGCGTCACAGCCCCCCCCCCCCCCCCCACTTTTTCCTCCTAAGAAAAGGGAGAGAACTAACGAACATGTATCTCGCCTGAAAACACCAATATGCCAAGAGGGTTAACTACTCCCTGCATATTCCATGTATTAGCCTGGGAATGAGCATGAATATATAAAATGAATGAACATGATACATATACATAATACAAAAAACTCTCACTTATTGAATTACCTTATGATAACAGGACTTCAGACGTACCGCCTCCAACCATTCACCGGTTCGGCCATCAGTGACACAATCTGGTTGACATCCTCTCGCCTGACCATGCCTGCTTTAGGTTCTTTTCTTACCAAAGTGAAAAAAGGGGAAAAGCAGTGTGGTCACTAACTATCGTTTCAAAACAGCTAAAGCGAGTGGATTGGCTGAGTCTGACACATCCCTCATATAGTAATCCGTAAATGAGGACTCACAGTGCCATTGTGCAACGGCCATGATGTCCTCTAACGGAACACCATTGTAAAGGGCGGTCGAGGCGGCTATTCCTCGGACATCGTGTGCCCTTACGCCCTGCACCTTGTGCCCAGTCGCCATCTCGTGAGTAGTCTGAATGCATTCGACCACCCAACGAGAGATAGTATCCATGGATGCGGCGCCATAAGGCTTTTTATGGCAGATCCACAGATGTCTATCGTTCGACCGTAACGAGTCAGTCCGTTTCTTGTACTTAGTCAAAGCATGGACCGGGCACCAGACACTGGCATCACGATCAAACCTAGTTAACTTTGGTATAATGATCGGTTTGCCGGGATATCTCAAAGATTGGTTCTTTGACATAAACTCTGCTCTTGGCAGAAGACGCAGACCTTCTCCAGAAACAATAAATTGGTTCCTCTCTGCCGAAAGCGCATGGATCTCACTGCGCCTTCTAGCTGAGGAAGCTGCCAATAGAAAGACCGCCTTTAGAGTCAAATGCTATAGACTAGTCGAACGCAACGGTTCGAAAGGGTGCTTGGCCAGTACATTAAGCACTAAAGATAGACTCCAGGCTGGAATGACTACCGGTTGTCTCGGGCGGAGATTGCTCATTCCCTTCAACATCACATTTAACTGGGCCACCTCTGGACTATCCCTGTTGGCTAGACAAGGGATAACTGATGCCAAAGCTGACTTGTATCCAGCAACCGTGACGGGAGCGAGTCCTGAAAAGAACAGCTCACAGAGAAAGTCTGCTATTTGCTGAATAGTGGATTGAAAGGTATCAATACCCTTTTCTTCACACCAGTCTGCAAATCTGTTAACCTTGTTGTTATATGACTTGAAGGTTGACCTCCTTCTCGCAGCCGCGATGGAATCAGCAGCCTGTCGAGAAAAGCCTTCCGACGTGGAACGTTGTTTGACAACATCCACGCAGTCAATTTGAACATTTCGGGACGCTCGTGTAGGAAGCGTCCCTTGGCCTGGGAGATTATGTTCGGAATCTCGGGCAACTGCACAGGATTTTCCACCAGCAGATCTAGAAGATCCGTGAACCACGCCCTGCTCGGCCAATACGGCGCTATTAGCAGGACGAGACACGGTTCCTCCCTGACCTTCACCAATACCTTCGGTAGAAGAATGGTGGGTGGGTACGCGTAAGCGTGCATCCCTCTCCAGCTTATCGCCAGAGCGTCTGTATCGACGGCATTTGGATCTGGAATCGGCGAGACATATGTCATGATTTGAGCACTTTCCTTTGTGGCGAACAAGTCCACGTGGGGTTTGCCCCAATGCTCGAAGATCCGTCGCAGAACCGGAGGGTTGAGGGACCATTCTGTTGGCAAGATTCTCTGTCTGCGAGACAAAGCATCCGCCAGAATGTTCAATCGGCCAGGAATATGAGCTGCTTTCAAAACAACCGAGTAATTCCTGCACCATTGAATCAAGTGCCACACCCTGATGCACAGGGTGGGCGACCTGGTCCCGCCTTGGCGATTTAAATATGATACTACTGTCGAATTGTCCGACCGTATCAATATCACCTTGCCCCTGATCATCGGAAGGAACTCTTCCAACGCCAGTTCCACTGCCATCATTTCCAACAGATTGATATGCAGCTGACTCTCCGGGAGAGTCCATGTGCCCGAGACCTGGTGTTCTCCCAGGCAGGCACCCCACCCTTCCAGCGATGCATCCGTGTAGACGGACAGCTGGGGGTGAGGTAGGTGCAGCGAAACCCCTAATAGGAGATTCTGACGCTGTTTCCACCAGAGAAGATGCGATATTATCGGCTCCAAAACTGGCACCAGTTTTGACAGGGGTTCTGTTCTCTGTTTCCACAGAGACATCAGATACAACTGGATAGGCCTTCGCATTAGAGCAGCGTACGGGATAACCTGCTCCATGGAGACCATCATGCCCAGCATCTGAAGGAACCGCCTCGCCTGAATGTGGTTTCCCACTCGAAAACTCCTGAGGATGGCTAACAGAGACACCACTCTGGGCTCTGACGGGTAAACCCTGCCCTCCTCGAGGTCGAATCGCATCCCCAAATAAACGAAATGTTGAGTGGGCGTCAACTCGGATTTCTCCTCGTTGACTATCCAGCCTAGATCTGAAAGTAACTTCAGAGTCAGAGCAGTATCCACGTTCAACCTGGCTGCCGAGTCTGCCTTGAGCAGCCAGTCGTCTATGTAGGTGTGTAGCGCCACGTTCTCTTTTCTGAAAAACGCTGTCACCGCAAGGACCACTCTTGTGAAAACCCTCGGAGCTGTCGACAGGCCGAACGGGAGAACTGTAAACTCCCATACTTGATTCTGAAACGCAAATCTCAGAAACCTGTGCCAACTCCGATTCATAGGAATGTGGAAATATGCATCTTTCAGATCGATCGATACACACCACATTCCTTTCCTCAATCCCGCCATTACCGACCTCGGCGTTTCCATCTGGAACCGAGGCGTATGGATAAACCAATTTAATGGCCTGAGATTGAGTATGGGTCTCCATCCCCCTGTGCTCTTGGGGACAAGGAACATGTTTGAATAGAAGCCTGGAGTGTTTCGGTTTGCTGGTTTTATTGCTCCCTTCAGAAGCAAACCCGACACTTCCTTTTGAACGGCTTCTAACTTGTCTGGCTCCCTTGGTACGGGTGTCCAGACAGGTACCAAAGACAGATTTTGTGGCGGAAAGTCCCACCACTCCGGCATGTAACCCTGGGATAACCATCCCAGGACCAGACTGTCTGACGTCACACCTCGCCAGGCCTCGACGAAACGCATGAGCCTTCCACCCACCATAGACGCCTCGACGTCTAACGGGGTTGTCCGGCTCGCAGTCCGCCCCCCCCCCCCCCTTTCTTAACGAGAGAGAGTGAGAACCATTTCGTTCTAGGCACGACGGGTATAACTGGCACCGCTGTTCCTGTCGCACAGGCGTGGTCCAGACGGATATGAAGGGAGCTCTCGTACCCTCAGGTACGCTTCGGCCCCTTCTGTCCGCCCTTTGAGGCCTTACCCTTACCCTTCCCCTTGCCCTTCCCGCCCCTAGGGCGGTCAGGAGCAACATTGGGGAGGGTAGGCGCCTCTACAACCTTCCTGGGCTTCTTCGCCGCCGGCGGCTCTGAAAACCCAGCTGAAGCAGAAGTCGCAACAGGCCTGGCTTTCGCCTTGCCCTTATGCTTCTTCTGCTTCTTTGAAGGCTGTCCCGTTAGCGGTTTCCCCACAGCCCCTAGTGCGTGCGCTTGCCGCACTAGCTCTAGCTTTACCGCTAACCGATTCTGCGCGATACTGGCGGTGTCCTCTAAGATGGCCCGCGCTTGGCCACCGAAGATGCTAGGCCCTGTCAGGGGCGTCCCAAGAAGACGCTCCCTGACTGCCGTAGCCGGACGCATATGGTCAATGACCATTTGCCTCCTGGACTTCGTCACTCGCGCTTGCACCCTTGCCAATGCGTCCATTGACAGCACCAAGCCGTCATTAACACATGAAAGCGCCACAGGTGGCACAGGGTGGCCTGCCCCCGCTTCAGCCCACACCGACTGAAGGAGACGATAAGAGTGGTTGACAGCACTCATAGCTGCCCTCACACCCTCATCACATCGGGACAGGACTTCTTCCTGGTGTACTTGGGATTTATCCACTAGTGCCGGACCGGGGCCACCCGACCCGGCACTCTGGACTCCCAATACCCATCGGTCATCCTCCGTGACCGACGGGACTACACCATACCTGTCGTATTCCCCCCGCGGAATACGACATCTTGCCCGCACCTCCCTGGAGGCCGCAGGGAGCTGACCCTTGGTCATTAGTTGTTTGCTATAAATAGCATCCAACAAATCTATGAACCGTGGATCCAGTCCCACTGACTGGATCCGGGCCGCGGGCAAAATCCCCGTCCTAATCGACGCAACCGACGGACGGGGCGCATCTTCATCGGCCGTGGCCGAAACCACAGACGGGTCAACCCTGGCTAGCCATGCCAGAGCATCCGACCAATCTACCTTCGACGAAGACACCCCCGCAAACACGTCACCCGTTGACGTGCTCACGGGTCTGCCAGCCACGGCCTCCCGGCAAGGAGCCACGGCTGACACGCCAGGCACTCCGCTACCACACGGTTCCGCCGCCACCCCATGGAACACTCCGGTCCATGGGGTAGGTCCGCACGGAAAACCGTACGGACCCGTAAGTCGCGGAACCATAGCCGGACACGGGCGCCAACGGCACCCCACGTCCGGCTGCCGGACCAGGCGAGATAGGTGAGTACCACGCCTGGCCCGGCACACCCGTTCCAGTGACGGCTGGTGACAAACCAAGCCGCCCGGAACCGGTGCACGGTAACGGATTGGCCTCAGCCGCAGGCGGAGCCGCTGACCTGGCTTGCGCCAAACCAGACAAATGGAGGCCGGTTCCGTCCAGGACGGAATCAACCTCCATATTCTCCACCTGCGGCTTCACGGGCCGCAGCAACCTCTCCTCCTCGGCCTACTCGTCTTCAGACTCCGAAGAGCCGTCACTAGACGAGTCAACCGTGGAGCCGTCCTGGCAGACGGCTCCCACACCTGACGGACCGGCCACCGCTACTGGACCACCCGGAGGTGGCCGCAGAGAGACAGAACCCGTCTGGCCGAAGCCAGACGGGACTGCCAGGGGGCCGTACGAGACGGCCCCCTCGGTAACCAGTCCAGAATCCTGTCCGAGGACAGGATCCGTACCAGGCATGGGGAGAAACTGCCCCCCAACCTTTGGTAGCAGGGACGACACCAGCGTGGGCAGAACGCTATGCAGAAAACCCTGCATAGCCGGACCAAACCACGCCGGCGGTGCCATCTCCGCCACCTCCAGCTGGGGACGTGGAGCACCCCCACCGGCCGAACCGGGCGCTCCACGATTTCGTCTCGGACCGCCTGACCCCGCGTCAGACCCAGCCAAGTCCTTCTGGGCAAGGAACTTAACCATCATTTCGACGGACCACACTGCACAAACATTACACCTATGATCTATATTACACAGGGAACACCTAAAACAAGCATGGTCCTTGAACATTACACAGACAAATTTATGACATTCGTCACATGATGGCGGGGCTGGCTTGGCCTACAAAATAAGCACAAACCTACAATAAACAAGCGGAACGAGACCCGGATGGAAGGCAGACAATTAATTCTCAAATAATTTTGACTCATAAATTAACCGTAACCTCCCCGCACCCCGCCACGTTACAACAACGATCGCATTGATTATGACGACAAGAACGCGGCGGGCATCAACACACCCATATTAGATTCTCCAGGATGTGTAACGGCTCCAGGAATCATATCGCATAGCATTCGGGGTATATTTACTAATCAATAAAAATTATACTCCTAACGAAAGCATCTACTCAAGAATTTTGAAACCACCGATCATTGCAAACCGATCGTGATCGCACGTAAACTTGATCATTCTAAAGTTTCCGGTACCATTTTTAGTACGCAGCACCCAGAACAAGATGCGCGAATTAATGAAAAAATTTTCTTCACATAAACATCCGAGCGACCGGGTGTGACGTCACCCGCTCGGATTCTACGGAGAACGACGTCAGCCGATATTCGTGTTAGAAATACCGTAGCAAACACCTATTTTCATATCTGCCGATCGCCTGTTGGGGTTTAAAGAAGGCGATCGTCTGGCATATATCGTTGTTAGCACACGTCCCAGATTCTATGGGGTCAGAAATTGGAACATGCGACACAACAAAATTTAGAGACCTAAGTCTTTTAACTATGGATAATAAAGAACGATACAACCTGGTTATCTTCAGCGGTATGCTCCATAGTCCTTAGTTAATCCTTTCACGAACACACAAACTATCACAAATTAAAGACGTAGATCTTTTGTTTCACAAAAAAACCACTAAAATCCTTAATGCAAAAAGCATGTATTGCTCTTGTTGCTATGCAAACAAGAATGAGCTCTATGGTAAACGGGTACTCGGCAGTTGGGAGCCGAGTACCCGGTTCCCAGGAGTCGGTAAAGCTTTCTAAGTCTATAATCCTAGAGCCGCTGTCAGGGCCAGCTGTATATCAGAAGTAACAGAATGGTGAGTATTGATCGAAGGAGAACAGATTTTTGTTCAAAGCATGAATATTCGAACTCAAAATTTGAAAATTTTGACAAGAAACATGAGTTGGTGATAAAAAAAGCACTACATGTGATAGCAGCACAATTTGAACAAACTGATCGATCAATATGTATATTGCTATTTTGGCTCGTAAAATGCATCAACTCACAAGATAGCAATTTTGACTGGTCGATGGAGGCCATGTATTTAGCTTCAGGTAGCATCACAATAACAATACATGTCTCTTAGTCAGTCAGTCACAAAACCTTATTTCACGCTGTAGTTTCCAGTTTTTTGTCTACAGTAATCAAACTTGGAGGAAAAGTCGCCCGTTGAGTCCTGAAGATGTGTAATGAATTTGGGGTCAAAAGGTCAAAGGGAAAGGCGACCAGATTAAAATGATTATCTTGAAAACTATGTGGTTGAAAGACACATTTTTCAATAACTCTGGTTCTACATGAGCAATCTGGACAACACTTGGGTAGAAACGTGCAAGTGGAGTCCCGAGCAAATGCCAGAGGTGTGATGAATTTGGGATCAGAAGGTCAAATAACAAGCTAATGCTGACACAATTAAAAGGGAACTTGGGACCTATATATGTGTGCTAGGGTGACTTGGGCCAAATCAGATCAGAAGCTTCGGAGATATCTCATATGGCTGCAGAGACAGAGACAAGCAGGCACAAACAGGCAGGCAGGCAGACAGACAGACACACAGACAGACACACTAAAAAAAGCATCCGCTTTTGTTTCTACGAGAATTGATAATACTTACCGGATGTACTATTATGATACTATCTATTATCTAGTCTAGCTCAAAATAAACAATGACTCCGCACTCTCCATGGTCCTGACCATACTGTGTCTGGGAATTACCATAGCCTCCAGGTACCGAGTCAATTCCCAACAACAGTCAGATTTGTCTTATATTTGTCTTGACAACAGCGAAAGCAGCTCAGCCTCACCTCAGCGGGTGGCTGAGATGGGCCATAGTAGATCTGGTATTATCATTTCTCATAGAAACAAACGCAGATGCTTTTTGGATTCTACTTCAAATAATACTTACCAGATGTACCATTATGATAAACTCCGGATTTCGACAGCCAAGAAACTCCGGTTGGAGGTGAGGCTCGAAACAGCTCTCATCTACCATCCGACAGAGAAGGTTGTGAAGAGACTGGAACCCCAGCATACGCTTGGGTTACGCTATCCGACTCAATAGAGTGCTAAACTTCCATGGTCTAGACCGCGCTCCCCACCCCTCATTTGTCCACACAAATTCCAGAGGGCTGTCAAAAGGGGAGGCAATACCCACCAGACCCGTGTCAGCCCCAAGTCTCAGCTAAGGCAGTCTAGGAGAGTGCAACGAAGCTACTACAACTTCTAATTTTGAAAAAAACTCAGTATATCGATTACATTTTCAAATTTGAATGAGTCTATTGTCTGTTGCAATGAATAAGATACTCTTGAACAAGACTTTTACCTAATCCATCTGGGAATTCGACTGTACGTAAATTAACATTAGTCACTTAAACTAGGAAAACACTCACCATTCTGAGTGCTTGGTCTTTCTTGATCATCACAGGAGCTTCGCTCAATCCATGGTCATTCACAGATCATGTGCATCACCAGTGTCAGTGCATGTGGAAGAACCCTACGATGTATGCGTAAACAGTGGTCAGACGTGGCTTTAAGTGACATTCGATAAATTGGTGACGGCTACCGGATTAAGTGCGCTGCAGATATCAGTAAATGACGACTTGGCATGACATTGTGCTACAGACATCACCTCCTCTAAGAGACACCCCTATAAAGGAACGATGATGCTGCCAGTGCTCAGACTTGATGGGTGTTCGCCCGATCAATCAGCTTTCCTGTTGCGATTTTATGCGACATCTGAAAAGCATCGACTCTCCAACGAGAGACGGTGTCTTTCGAGGCGCGAAGATAAGGAGCTTTGCGACATAACCACAGAGATTTCGGGTTATCTCTCCACTCCTCAGTACGTTTATTATACATCTTCAGCCATCTGACAGGACACCAAGCAGAAGAGCTAGGGCATGCCTAACTAAACTTGGCAAATTGATCGGCCGTCCTGGATATTTAAGTGACCGATTCTTTGCCAAGAAACAAAGACGTGGTAATAGACTTAAACCTTCACCTGTAACAACAAAACGGTCTTGTTCGGCAGAAAGCGCATGAATTTCACTTCTCCTTATCGCCGATGCTGCTGCAACCAAGAAAACTGACTTAATAGTTAACATTTTAATATCTATAGATCTAATTGGTTCAAAGGGAGCATGTCCTAAAACTTGAAGAACCAGAGATAGATTCTATGCTGGGATAGGAACTGGCTGTCTAGGTCGCAGATTGCTCATTCCTTTAATAACTTCATTTAAAGTGTCGTTCTCCACTCCTACACTGGGAATTACTGAAGCTAATGCAGACTTTTATGCTGCTAGGGTTGACGGTACAAGTTTATCAACCTCATATAAATGACAGATAAAATCTGCTACGTGTTGAACAGATGCAGAAAAGGGATTAATATGTCTTCTCTTACACCACTCTGCAAATTTGATGATTCTATAATTATATGTTCTGGTGGTTCACCCCCTTCTGGCTGAAGCGACAAACTTCGCTGCTTGCTCAGAAAAGCCACCCTCAATTGCTCGCTGCTTGATAACACCCATGCAGTCAATTGAAACATCTCCGGTCTGTCGTGGAGATACAGACCTTTGTTCTGAAAAATCAGATCCCTTCTGTCTGGAAGAGGAATTGGATTGCAAACCAGAAGGTCCAGCAGGTCCATAAACCATGATCGGCCTGGCCAAGGAGGAGCGATCAGTAGTACTTGGCATATGCCCTCTCTTATCTTTGCCAGAACTTTTGGGATGAGAATTGTTAGAGGATATGCGTACGTGTACATTCCTTTCCAACTTATCGCCAGTGCGTCTACTGCTAGAGCTAGTAGGTCCGGGATCGGTGACACGTAAGTGAACATCTGCGCAGTTTCCTTTCATCGCAAATAGATCCACATTTGGCTTGCCCCAATGATTGAATAGAACCTCCGCTACCGATTGGTTGAGCTGCCATTCAGTTGGACGGCAAACCGTCCTTCGACTGAGAGCATCCGCTAGGATGTTCAATCTTCCTAATTTGTGTGCGGCCTGAAGAATAACATTCCTCTCTTGGCACCACAGCAGAAGGTTCCTTATCATCATACACAACTCCGGTGATCTCATCCCGCCTTGGCGGTTCAGATAAAACACCACTGTGGAGTTGTCTGTCCTTATTAGGACAATCTTGTCTCGGATTAAGTTCTCAAATTTTCGAAGTGCTAATGCCACCGCTAATAATTCGAGAACATTTATATGTTTCTGCGCATTGGTCCGATCCCATTCCCCTGACAGATCGTCCAATACTTCTCCCCAACCCGTCGTCGATGTATCTGTGAAGATGGACATCTGCGGTAGAGGAGGTTGTAGAGGAACACCTCACAGGAGATTCTGTTCTGATAACCACCACTGAAGATGGAATATCAATGGTTCTTTTACTGGAATCCGCAGAGATAACAGATCCGTTCCCTGAGACCAGAATGATATTAAGTACATCTGAATTGGCCTGCGCCTGAGTGCAGCATAAGGAACCAGCTTTTCCAGAGATAATAGTATTAACCCAGTATTCTGAGAAATTTGTGAAATATATAAGTAATGAGGAAAAACCTCCTCAAAAAATATAAACCGATTTATTTTTTCAAAACCGACAAGGCGAGAGGATTAGAGGTGTCACGGAGATAATGGTCTGTAAAACTTGACTCACAGTGCCACTGAGCCACCGACATAATATCATCCACAGGGACCCCATTAAATAGGGCCGTGGATGTCACTACGCCGCGGACACTGTGAGCCTTGGCCACGTCAACCTGCTTCCCGGTGGCGGATTTATGGCAAAACTGAATGCATTCCACAATCCACCTGGAAATGGTGTCCTTAGAAGCCCTCCCATGGGGTTCAATATATGACAACCATAACGCTGACTGGTCGGTGCGCCATGCCGCCGTACGTTGTTTGTACCGGCGCAGCGCCCGGACGGGACACCATGCTTTAGAATTAGGATCATATCTAGTTAAAGCAGGCAAAATAATAGGTTGACCTGGATATTTCAACGACTGATTTTTAGCCAAGAAATTAATCCTAGGTAGCAGCTTAAGGCCTTCCCCTGAAACCACAAAACGGTCATCCTCGGCTGATAAGGCATGAATTTCACTCCTACGCCTAGCCGAGGCCGCAGCAATTAAAAACAGTCTTCAGTGTTAATAGTTTCATAGAAATGGAACTAAGTGGTTCAAAAGGCTTATCACCTAGTACTTGAAGCACTAGCGATAAACTCCAAGACGGAATCACAGGTGGATTCCTTGGTCTTAGATTGCCCATGCCTTTAATTAATACATTCAATGTATTTACTTCATCACTTCCCCTCTTAGCCAAGCAAGGAATAACAGACATTAATGCTGACTTATAACCAGCAATAGAGTTAGGCTTGAGGCTATAGGCATCATAGAGGTGACAGAGGAAATCAGCTACTACTTGAATAGATGAATCCATTGGATCAATACATCTTTTTGAGCACCATTCTGCAAATCTGTTGATTTTATAATTATATGCTCTGGAGGTTGACCCCCTCCTGGCTTTGGCCATAAACATGGCTGCTTGCTCAGAAAAGCCCTCCTTAATTCTAGATTCCTTGACAACATCCACGCAGTCAATCTGAACATTGACGGATTGTTGTGAAGGGCCTTGCCCTGGAAGATAATATCGTCCATCAGAGGCAGAGGAACCGGATTGCAGACCAGAAGGTCCAGCAGATCCGTATACCATGATCGGCTTGGCCAATCCGGGGCGATCAGAAGCACTTGGCATTCCTCTTGTCTGATTTTCTGAAGAATTTTTGGAATCAGGATTGCTGGAGGGAATGCGTATGCATACATTCTCCCCCAGCTGATAGCTAACGCATCTGTTGCGAAAGCGCTTGGATCCGGAATCGGAGAGACGTACGTCGTCATCTTCGCATTCTTCTTCGTTGCGAACAAATCGATGTTGGGTTTCCCCCAATGGTCGAACAGACGATCCGCCACACATTGATTTAGTTGCCATTCCGTGGGTAAAACACTCATCCTTCGGCTCAATGAGTCTGCTAGCAGGTTTAACCTTCCCGGAATATGAACTGCTTTCAAGGTAATCTGGTGATCCAGACACCATGACAACCCGTCATATAGGCTCCTAGAGAAATTGGCCCCAGAACTGAAATCAAGCTCTTGACTCTGCTTGGTAATGCATTGAACTCCCCGACATTGTCTTGGAACGCAAAGCGAAGGTATTTCTGAAAAGGAATTGACATTGGAATATGAAAATATGCATCCTTCAGATCTATCGATACTGCCCACATGCCTTTTCTCAGCCCTGTCATCACCGTTGCCAGTCTCCATATGAAATTTTGGTGACTTAATGAATTTATTCAGCGGTTTGAGGTTGAGAATCAGTCTCCAACCCCCAGTGCGTTTCGGAATGAGGAAAACTATCGAATAGAAGCCCAGGGAGGACTGATTGCGGACTAAATGAATCACATTCTTTCGTTGAAGATCTTTAATTTCTGAGCAAATGACATCTAGACGATCGGATTCCCTTGGAATGGGAGTCCATACAGGAGTCGACGTTAATGGAACTAACGATTGATGGATGAGCCAGTCCAGTTCATAGCCGTTTCTTAGCCAATGACAGACTAAACAATCTTGCACGACCTGTTCCCACTGGCTTGAGAACAGCTGAAGTCTGCCTCCGATGGAAGGAATCTGCATACAGCTCGCGGTCAATGTTGCGCGACAAGACGTTTATTCGTTTTGGTGAAGATCCTCGACTCCCTGCGTAACGTTCCTGGCGCCACCGAAACGGGTCTCGCCGGAAGCCCATCAGGACCATCCCCCATAGCCACCTCGCGGCTTCTTGGAATATGATGGGCCGGAACCGCCACCACGGCTATCCTTACGGTAGCCGCCGCCACCCTTCCTGTCATCTTCATACGGCCTCTTATTAGAGGACATATATGATGACGAACGGCCAGGTCCCTGAGAACCGGATGCCCGATGGGCATCACGGCCAGACGGATAGAAGGGCGATCTTTGTCGTTGCCTCTGCTGCTCCTGACAGTGCTGCTTATAGGACTGCTGTGGCCAAGTCCTTTTCGTCGACTTCCATGACTTGCCGACGACCTCCTGCTCTGCAACCATGGATGTAACCTTGGAGAGTTCGTCTTGCCGAGCCGCCAAACAAGCCCGGACCAATGAAGGGCACGCAGAAGACAAAGCAGCCCTCATCTCTGGTCCTGGTTCAACACAATCGAGAACCATTCTCCTCCGCTCTGCCAACGATCTGGTGATCAGCCTGGCCAGGCAATCTTGGGATAAGCGGTTGGTGTTCCGGATAACTCCGGGAGCAGCCTCAGGTACTTCCCCACCTTCTGCCACGCAGGAAAGCATCCCCTGCAAGACGGTACCGCCATGGGAGAGAGCAGCCATAGCCGCTCTCGCCGCATCCTCAATAAGCGTTAGCAGGACATGGGACTCCGAGAGGAGCCGCCATACCCGCATCCGCGATGCCGACAGGAGCCATAAAAGACAGCTCTGACGGCACACTGGATAGAGCGAACTCCGGGTTGAAGATGCCTGACGGAATGTCGACATCCCCACCCGGCTGACAGATCTGAACAAAACCCAGGGGGTGAGCCGCGGGATATACCAGAGTCTGTCACCTGTGAAAGCTCTGGCATGCCAGTCTTCCATCAGCAGAATATTCTCTTCCTCTGCCGTCGGCTGTTGAGCTGATGCGAGAAAGATCAGGTGCATGTTCCTCCGCAGAACTGGCTGGACCACCGATACGTTGTCCTGCACCAGCCTGCATCGACGGAACCGTGGACTGGAACACTCGAACATCGCCTTGAATTCAGCCGCCCAAACACCCAAGGCTGAGTCCATCCGCTCATTCAGGCGCTCCTCCAGACCTTTAACTGACGCCTGATCCATCTTGGCTGCCTTGTCCTTCGCGATCCTCTCCACATGAGTACGCCGATCGCAATCAAACTCCTCCACTAAGTCCGATGACGACTTCAAGCATACATCGCAAGGACTTACAACCTTGCACTTGGCACAAGCGAGACAGTGGTGGCCTGCAAACTTCCGCTTCATGAAGCGATTGCAGCGAGAGCACAAGGTATCCAGCGGGCCATAAGAATTAAAACGCCGCACATGATAAGATGATGACGAGCAACATGCACAATTTACTTGATTGTAATCTTTAAATTACTTAAAAACATTAACTTTCTCTTAGATTAATGATAATTAAGTTCTAGGCAGGAAATATTTGAACATTTTTAGAGTGAAAATTTTATAAACACAACTTGGAAATTAACTAACGTTAAAATAGCCAAGAAATTAAGACCGATCACTACAAACACCCTCAACAATGAAGCGAGAGCTAATGATCATGTTAAAACTGAGTGCATAGACACACCAAGCCAAAACAAAACGATAATCATGGGCGCCGCCATCTTGGCTAAGGGCGCATCCATCTTGGAAGGAACCAAGTCGCAAGAGAAATTAACCGAGTACCCGGATAAGATTAAAAAGTTAACGAGTACCAGAGCGACTCCAACATTGGCTACCATTTTAAAATAATGTGCCAATTTAAGGAAATTAAACAGTCATTATGGCACGAATGTATCAATTCTAGATCGATACAACCTGCCCCCCTGTGATGATTTGTTGGGAATTGACTCGGTACCTGGAGGCTATGGTAATTCCAGGACACAGTACGGGCAGGATCATGGAGAGTGTGGAGTTTTGTTTATTTTGAGCTAGACTAGATAAGACATTATCATAATAGTACATCTGGTAAGTATTATTCGAAGTAGAAAGACAGAGCACCTGGATCGCTATCTTGCACCATCCTCCAGGTAATCAATGAGAAAAACATACCCATAAGTACAGCAAGTGTCTTTGCTGCATGCTCAGCCTGCTCAGCAAGAGTAGCCATTGTTGCGACCAGAACACTTGTGACGCCATAGGACTGGGCCTGCTGCAGTAGGTCAGACATCTTAGCACATATTTTACCCACCAATTCTCCCGTGTTCTTGACAGACTCGGGTAGGTAGCTTGTATAAAGAAAATTATTCAACTGTGCAAGCATTGTATCACAATGTTGACTAGCAGCAAGACTGTGTTTCTTCAATGTCATCATACGCTCCTGGGCTTTCAGCTCCTCACTGAAATAGATCCGAATGCAGGCTCTATAATTCACTTAACTACTGGGATATATATCCATAATCATGACAATCACCTTGGGATATATATCCACAATGACAATCACCGTGGGATATATATCCACAATCATGACAATCACCTCAGGATACCACAATCATGGCAATCACCTTGGGATATATAGCCACAATCATGACAATTACCTCAGGATATAGAGCCACAATCATGACAATCACCTCGGGATATATAGCCACAATCATGACAATCACCTCGAGATACCACAATCATGACATTCACCTCGGGATACCACAATCATGACAATCACCTCAGGATATATAGCCAAAATCATGACAATCACCTCGGGATATATAGCTCCAATCATGGCAATCACCTCGGCCATAATTTCATCGATTGCTCTCGCAAACATGGTGCATAATGCATACCACAAATTGTGATTACTAATGTGCATTTAGTACCTGCATGAAGTCTCCTGCCTATACACACAAATAGACAGAACAAACTAAACAACATAATGGTCACCATAATCCATCAACACTCTACCAGAGATGCCAACCCTGAACAATGCGGAAGAGTAACAAAGCGGAACGACGAGTGCAAAGCGAGTGTAACGAACGAGCGCGAAGCGAAAGGGTTAAGGCCGGGGATCTGGGGCCCACATAGGGGCCCATAAAATTTTTTGATTTTGATGCTCTATGGTGCATTCTAGGCCCATTCTGGCACTCAAATTCTATCTTTCTGCAGACATATTTTATACTTCAGAATCATTCAATTCCCATTACAAAAAATTTTTGGGACATGGTATAATACCATGTCCCATATTTTAGTTTTAATGGGAATTGAATGATTCTGAAGCATAAAGCATAGAGATCCAAATGATAA
The DNA here is from genome assembly GCA_034401795.1 of Chaetoderma sp. LZ-2023a. NCBI lineage: Eukaryota > Metazoa > Mollusca > Caudofoveata > Chaetodermatida > Chaetodermatidae > Chaetoderma > Chaetoderma sp. LZ-2023a. Next base: position 43,759,062 of record CM067370.1, on the reverse strand, counting down.
CTGGTCACAGACAACGATAAACATTACACTACATGTAGCAATTCCATCTGCATGATTGAAAACTTAAAAGGTTCCATCACACTGCCATGGTATTGTTCAGGACAGTGTCTTCAATCTTGAGCAACAAGCTGATAACATTTTCAGTCATGCAGCTCATGAAACATCACTTGCAATTTTAATAAACAATATGTTGAGAAATTTGAAATTAATTTGACTGGAAGCTGTTGCTGCCTAAAGCATAAACAGCTACAGTCATATAACCTGACAAGTGAGCTATAAATTTCACTGGTTTACTGTAATGTATTTGAACCATTTAGTGATCAAAGTAGACAAGGGTTTAAGAAAATACGCTCTTACAAGCGAAAAATTTATTTTTGAAAACTTTTCACATATATACTATGGGTACCGAAGTTCGTGAATCTAAGCAATTAATACATTCATGAAAGAAAACTCTTAAACAAGAATTTAACACAATGTGAAATAACACTTCCGAATACAAACGAAAAAATTTCAGTACAAAATTTTAATTTTTAAACAAATCCCAAGCATTTGAACTGACCCAACTCGCCAGGTTATGTGTGAAATAGCGGTACCGAATTTCGTGAATTGGTGATTATGCATCTTCAGCTGTCTGGTACATGCTTGTAAATCCTTAAATATCACTGTATTAGTTTGTTGAATGTTTCAACTGCTAATTTTGCCAGTTTTAACCGATAAATTAGTCCTACAAATGAATGTATAAACTATAAAAGCAGTTGATACATTTGAAGAGAAGAAAAAAAACCAAATGGATGCCGCTTTCATTAGGTAGTGACGGCACATGAAATTCACAAATATTAATGAGCTGAAGAAATGAGCTAATGCTAGGGTCTTTTAAACATGTTCAGCGGGCATAAAGGAAAGAATAAAAAAAAGTTCTATCGTTAAAAAAAACGTGTGCACTTTATGTTAATTTTGAAATTTTGGTAAATGATTAATAAGCACCCACCTCTTCTAGAGCCTCTCCAATAAAATTTAGACGTGCTCCCGTCAATCAGGCTAATCCGACGCGGCGAAAAAATGTAACCAAAGCGGATGGTAACTTTGGATTGTAAAAATTGCTCATTTTAGGTGCTAAATAAGCGCAAGTAAGTAATCTAAGAAAGTGCATTAAGGAAACTTGCAATTTTTATCACTACCATCACTAATTGTATGAAAAGTTTCTTGTTTTGACCGCATTTTGCTCAAAACTTTGTCAAAAGGTTCAGAACTGTCAATCAAAAAGTGGCTACTGTGTAGATGCGTTCCATGCCACGTTACATCATAGAACGAGAGCGATAAAAACAAATTCACGAATTTCGGTGCTCACGAATTTAAGCAACTCGACCATATGATTAGCTCTAACTGTGAAGTTTTCAAAAATACAAAATTGCCCAATTACCGACCTTGCGAACAAAACGAAAAAGTCAACAATACAACCATTACTAGTAGCGGGTATCTTGAAATCTTTATCAGTATTGAAATAAAAAAATGTTTTATTACAAACCTTCAAACACGGCCAGAGTCGGCTGTACCCTGGTCTGTAATTTTGAGTTCCCGGTTTTCGTTTCTTCGCCGGTCCGGGTTTTTCGTTTTCGCTGTCACTATCGCGCCCGTGTTTAGTAAACATCGCCAAACACGTCAAAACACCGCGAGATTTAACTGTAAAATGCTTTATTTCGAACAAAGTTGACAAAAATTCCACGCACTACTTTACTGCCCAGCAGTGGCGTCTATGTAATGTAAATACCCGGGATAATTTTCATTGGTCAAAATTTGTCCACATTAGAAAGGTAACCAGATTTCAACCAATGAGAATCAAGGACACTTACTTCGCTCGGAATTTCATCTACCATAGTGTGTACAATGTATTCTTGCGAGTCCGAGAGTGGATGTGAGCGCTATTTTCATTGGACGAAGGCTCTGTCTAGCGAACTGCGTATTTATAAAATGCAAAATGTACGAGAATCACGAAAAACGTAACAACGGCGGCTGTTGTCGTAACCGCGTAATGGCAATGCAAAAAGCGTAACCATTACGCGAAAATCGTAACAGTTGGCATCTCTGCTCTACCTACATATGTCCTATATTTAGTATCTTATTTCCTCAACTAGAATTTAATAATAACATAATTCGCCATCCCTTGACCTAAATGTGCTATATATTTAATTTTACTCGACTAGATTAATGACATATTCCACCATGTCACCCCTCGACGTAAGTGTACTATATAGTTAATAACTATTTACTTGACTAGGTTTCAAGCTTATACCACCACCACCACCATCACCTCCACCGCGCCCTGACAGTCATCATCGAAACCAGTTTGCTAGAGCATTAGGAATCAATTTATCAGAATATTCCTATCATTAAAAAGAATTTGTTATTTCTGGTCTGTATACAACAGTGAACTAGGCCGAAAACCTACATCCATCCATAAATTACTCACATTCTCTTGGCCTCTTCAGCAAGCTGGTGTTTCTTGGACTCTGCCTCTTTTAATTTGACTTCTAGTGCCTATAATAAATTATTATTATTATTATTATTATTATTATTATTATTAAACTGTTACTGGATGGGTGCTGTAGATTTGTCGTAGTGGATATGTTTGTCAGATTACTGAGATAGACTATGTCTCACTGTGATATCACAAGTTATGTTCATGAATATCTTTTCAGCGAGGCTCTTTCAGGAGAAGCTGACAAACGCCAGAGGTATACAAGTTATTTCGGTAGTCCTCACACTAATGGAAGGATCTGATCTGTCACTCCAGAATTGTATATCTTTTTCGTGAACTTATAAACATTCTGTTGAATATTTTGAACCTTATTTAACTGGGTTTTTGCTGCCACATGCAGGATAGGCAGGAACATCTAGTCAAATTAGGCTCAAAATATTCAATAGCTTACATGTATTGCTACCTTGAAAATGAGATCTGGAGCATTTATGGTTCAAAGAGTTAACCCTTTAAGGGTAGAATTTGGTCAAGAGAATTTAAATATTTGCCTATATTTGCCATTTATATGAAGAGAACACAATTTTAGAAAATTTACCACTGGAATGACTGGTTCGATATTTCAAAATTTGTATTCTCTTTGCCTATAAATGGACATTCCACATGACCATAACAGAGGCCAGTTTTGGCCAGCATGACCATTAAAGGGAAATAACAATTTCAGTGCTTTGAGGCGCCATTGACACAAGAGGGGTTAAGTTAATGCATGCTTTATTATTTCTAGCTACGATAGCCCACATGCTGTCATTTAAAGGAATTCTAACCCTATCAATTAACCCTTTAATTTGTTAGATTTTTCAAGAAAGTTGAAATTCCTGTTCAGTGAATGACAATTTGCTGGCCAAGAGAAGTGGCTTTTTTTGTAAGGTTACCACTACAATTTATGAAAATCGTTTTTAAGATATATTTTTGGGCGGGTTGATGATTTTTGAAAATTTACCACTGGAATAACTGGCTCAATAACCGAGCCAGTTATTCCAGTCGTAAATTTTCAAAAACATCTCTTGACCTGCAAATTGACATTCCTCAAGAGTTCTACAGATGCCTGATTTGACACAAGGGGGTTAAATGCTTCACATAAACGCACCTGTTTATGATGTTGATGATGCTCTTTCAGTAGCTGCTGTCTTCTCTGAAGCTCCACACTTCTGAAAATGATGAGAAGTGCACAGTATTCAGGTAAACAGCATTTTAACTACACAAACATGACAAATGCAACCAGAAATCTAGTGGAAATGCAAGTATGAAGCAGGTATAATAGAAACAGTTTTACAACATATTTCTACAAGGTTAGCTATTACTTTCACCATGAAATACATTTTATAAAGACAAAAGTTAATGGACCTTTCCATTTTTAGCTATGCCCCGCCCATCTCGCACTAAACTCCACTCACAGCTCGCTCATGTTGGGATCGATCGATCTCTGAACTCCCTAACAATCAATTTCCAGAAAACTATACAGGTAAGCTATTGAATATTTTGGAACCAATTTGAATGGGCGCTGCTGCTGCCTATGCAGCAACAGCGTCCAGTCAAATTAGTTTCAAAATATTCAACAGCATCTTTATTAAATAGTAGAGACATACAATTCGTAAAATGTGTCGGACTATTAAGAGTTAAAGACGGGTCAAATAAAATCATTTAGCTGATTATGAGGTCATATGACATCAGATGCTATATGGATACTCCGGAAAGGTGAATTGTATAAAGTATGTGGAAACAGTGGATGAAAGAAGCTAAATTAGATACGGCATTGCCAAATTAAATGTCTATCCAAAAAGAGCTCTATGCCTGGGGTTATATCCAGAAAGATAAGTATATTCAAACACACTATCAAAGAGTAGAATTTTAGTAAACTACAGAAAGCTGGTCAAAATAAATAAAGTTAGTCCTCTAATCTTTTTTATCTAGAATTTTAGTGATGCAATGAAGCCAGGGCTGGGGTCAAATACAAAAGTATTTGTATTTGAAGTAATTTAAATAAATTTTTCATGTATTTGAAAGCATTTGTATTTTAAAAGTATTTACGGCAAAAGTATTTGTATTTGTATTTAAATACATTGTCAATGCATTTGAGTATTTTCAAATACTTTTCAAAATACTTCTCTGTCTATTTCTGATAAATTCTTACATTCAATTGTACATGCACAGTGCAAATTTAAATTTAATACAGATTTCTCATATCTTCTGTAACTCTTTGCATGTCATACTCTGTTGAATATTGTAAAATGAATTTGACTGTTACAGTTGTTGCCATAAGAAGCAACAACCTCCAGTGAGATCTTTCTCAAAATAATCAACAGTATGGTTGTCTTAAAATATAGTTGTTAGTGCTTCCGTGTTAACAATATGACCCAATAAGAATAGAGCTAATCCTTTTATAAACAGAACTTTGCGCAAATCGCCTTGAAATTATTTTTTTAATTCTCTTTCATACACTTCACTCATGTTATTCTCAGGTTTAATCAGCCTGGTTTTAAAGCAGATGGAAATGAAATCTTTAGACCATTTTGAAAATAATTCAGCTGAATGCTGTGGGGTTTTACGCAGCAACAATTTTCCGTCACAGTTTTCAAAATATTCACATGATTTGCTCTGTTTTATGTAACACACATTATTAAGGCATATATAGAATGAAATGAGCTTTGCTTCCAGTCTGGCCTTTGCTTGCTGTTACAGCACAATCCCTTATGAATGTATAGTACTGTACTGCTCTCTAGCTGAATCCTACTCTCTGAGTCTTGTATAGCTGAATTAATTCTCAAATTCTTATCTGTACATGTAGTAGAATAGGCAATTATCACCTTTCAAAGCAAACTAAGCAGGCTGGTCAAGTTACAACAAAGCCTCCATTACACTAGCTTGCAGGACTCATACCAGTCTTAATCCTTTTCATCATTGAATTTTATATTCAAATCATTCATTTAGATTGGGTGGGTGGCAGTTGGGGTTAATTACCCTTTTTTGCGCTCTTATGTCTAATGATTAAAAATTCTAGAAGGGATCATGTAGAGGTTGGAAATAGTGTTGTTTTCTTAGACAGCAGCAGCCTACAAGCATTGCTATTCAGTATGAAGACCAGTTGTCATGTGAAAAGGAATGAAATTTCGGAAATTTACAAATAAAATTAAATCTCTGAATATTTTTGGGTATAATTTGAATACAAGTGTTTCCAAAAAACAACTGAGTCAGATAATTTTAGCACATCTAAATAAATAAAATAAATAAATAAATTAAATAAATAAATCCTGCTATCCCATTCATACTGAAATTTTACAAACCTTGTTTCAAAGGTAATAAATATATCCCAGTCCACTGGAATGACTAGCTTGCTTATAAAGCCAGTCAGTCGTCCCAGTGGTAAAGTTTCAAAAATAGTCCTCTCTTGGCTTGTAAATGGGCAATACTCAAGACCAATGCAGAGACCTGTTTGGGCTGGCTTGACCATTAACCTTCTAACACTTAAATTTCTTCAAGAAAATTTCAAATTTCTCATAAAATGTCCATTTGCAGACCAAGAGAAGCCTATTTTTGAGAATTTACGGCTGGAATGACTGGCTCTGTTATTGAGCCAGTCTTTCCAGTCATAATCTTTAGAAATAGGCTTCTCTTGGTTTGTAAATGGACATTTCTCAAGACCAGTTCTGAAGCCATTTTTGGCTGATATGAGGGTTAGGGTTAACAGCATAGAACTGTGATAAATAATTGAGTCTGAGTAAGAGACCTTGTTTAGCTCATCTAAATCTCACATGTCTTATCAGTAATAGATTGGGCAATTATTTCCTTTCAAAGCAACCTAGATAGAGCTGGTCAGGTATTAACAACACCTCCATTGTACTAGCTTGCATGACTCTATACCATTGTTAACCAATTTCATCATGAATTTTATCTTCATAGCATTCATTTAGATGGCGGTTAATTATCCCTTTTTATAATGATGTTACATGATTACATGTAGTTGTAACACTGGTGTACATTTGGAAATAGTATATTGCTTTTCTTAGACAGCAGCAGGATACAGCGACATTGGTTTTCAAATTAAATACAGATCGGAATATCTTTGGCAACAATTTGAATGCAAGTTTTTAAATGAGATAGTTTTAAGACTATTCAGCAAGGATCTAAATAAATAAACAAAAATCAATAAATAAACCTTGTTTAATGTTATTCCATTTCTGTCTGAATTTTAATCCTTTCACCGATAACTTTAAAATTTTCATTTTGAAGCCAACCCTATAGAAAAACTGTTGAATGTTTTGAAATTAATTTTTCCAGTCAAATGAATTTCAAAATATTCAACAGAATATGTTTTATACCATAAAGAATTTACTTTTTCAGGGATTTGTCAGGGAAAGGGTTAATAAAGCTGGTTTCAGAGAAATGATATAATTTTACATTATTATACACACTATATAGGCACTTACTGTTCACGTATTATACACACTATATAGGCACTTACTGTTCACGTGACTCATCCTTCACTTTCTGTAAGATGAGGTGAGACTGACGCTCTTCAAGTAAATGTAGAGCATTCAGCTTTCTGCGAAGATCATTCTCCAATAAACGTGAGTTCTCATCAAAGACATCTTTACACCTCGCCACAGCAGTCTGACAAGAACAACATGAGATTTGATGAATATATCTCTAGAGGACAAATATTATACAACCTAATGCAGTGATCCAAGTACATGTGAGACTCACACAAATCAAGAGTAATTTTGAAGGCTGGTTACAAAGTGAGCAAACTATTATATAATGTATCTAAAATTGCACAGTGTGTGTTTATAGCTGTAACTGGGCTTGCACGATTATGCAATTTTATAATCACGATCCATTTTAGATAAATAATCATGATTATTCGATTAATCATAGATGTACTGATGGGGTGTAGGCTGGGGACACAGTTTTCAAAAGCGCTAGCATTGGTAGTAAATGAAGACATTTAAACTTTGCCTTGCATGGGAATTGCTAACATAACGCTAAAGGAATGAAAATTGGTATTGCTGACCAGACCGTTAAAAACGACCCCAGTTTAATTGCCAGATAGCAATAGGCATTCAAAAATCACAGTTAATATGCGATTATAAACAATCAGAGTAGAAAAATTGAATACAATTTCCGGATATAAATTCTTGCCGACTATGTTTAATGTACACCTCAAAAACATCATCATGGAAGTGAAATTATGAAATGGGACTGCTTACATATTGCGTATTCTTTAATCATTCATTACATTAAAATTATTCCTAAATTTGACATAAAACGTTGTTGTGAAAAATATAAATTATGTGACATTAGGAATCCACCACAGTTAAATCAAATTAAGAAGTGTCAATAATATTTAGAGCGAGTACTCGGATATAAGATCCAGCACTCGGAACTCAAAAATTGCTATTATATTATCATTGCGTGATGGTGACCGAGTGTTGTACTTTAGATCCAATCCGAATAATGGGTACACGCATGATAACATTGCCCATTGAGCGGAAATCGTTTCAGACAGGGAAGGCTTAGATCAATGTGATCTAGCCCTTCCCTGTCTCAAACTCCAATTAGTGTATGAGATCTCGCGAGAATACCGCACCTCCAATCACAAAAGAGCCAGTGGCTTGCCAACATAGGAGGTGATCTATCTCATTTAAATTCTCAGGCGTTCAAGCAATCTTTGTTGTACAGCTTGATTCCTTTTTGGATCGTTTTATGTTGGTTAATTTTACCAGTCGCATATGATACATTTTCCTGTTAGATTTAGAAATCAAATGACAATATTTCTTACATCTAGCCAGATATTCATCTACTACCATGACTACCCGGTGCCAACTAACAATTGCAATGATAATATTAATATTGTCAACTCGTTTCCTAACTATGAACAGCATGTTTTCGGCAAAACTGGCCGAATTGGCCAGCGCTGATTTAAAGTTATTTCGCTGTTATTGCGCTCATGCTGGTAGTTTTTACTCGACGAAAGTACACTAGTGTCTGACTCAAAACCTCCCAAAAAATCCTTATACTCATATATAGGACGCATCGAAAAATGTAAATTCATTCTCTAAAATGATTAAGACTCATATAGACAGTAGTATGGAAATTGAACATGCCATTATGTTTAATGTATGCATCAAAAGCATCATCGTGGAAGTGAAATTATTAAATTTTTATCTGAACTACTTGCATTTAAATAGACATGATTGATAATTTTCGGAAAATCCAAGAGGGCCATAAAATTTAAGACCAATCAAATTCTCATTTGTTCTCTTGAAGCCTATCGTCATCAGATCATTCCATCAAAGTTTGGTTGAAATTGAGCCATGATAAAGGTTTACCTGGAAGATATTTTGGAAAATACAAGATGGCCACTTGAAAAAATTAAACAAGTAAAAGCCTCAAAGGACTCTCAGGTCGGAAGATGAAAACCGCAAAAAGTATAGGGACACTTCAAAGAAATCAACTTCTGATATAGCCACACCATATCATTTATAGGGCGCACACACTGAGTCAATGAATCACGACATTGATCGTACCTGAATATTCTGCTGTCTCTGTGAAACGGTAGTGAAATTCGTCTTTAATATTTTTGGAATTATTAATTCCCATCTTCTTGATTATTGAGTGTCTGTATTTATAATAATTGAAGATCAAATGCTAGTATTGACCGATTAGGTTATTTCTAAGCGGTACTGTACAAAATTCATATGGCAATAACGCTTGTTTTAGATGTAGTGACATTAATGCTATTTACCGTTAATAATCTTACCCTTTCTTTCTCTACCCAGACATTCTCATAGTCTTTAATCACCCTTTCAGCTCTCGCATAGGCGGCAGAAAGGTGCAATCCATTAGGAGAACTTGCCGTGTCTTCTTTGCTACAGAACGAAAAATAATATAAATAGGAATTAAACCTTTAACACTCATATCAGCCAAAAATACCTTCTGCAGCGGTCTTGAGAAATGTCGATTTGCAGACCAAGAGAAGACTATTTTTTTTAATATAACACTGGAATGGCTGGCTCGATAACAAAGCAAACTTTCTTTAAAATTTGAGGGTTAAAGGGTTAAGCATTTAAACCTCATAGATCAGAAACAACAAATTCTTTAGATGTAAGAAATATTACGCAGTGTTTTACCTGCAAGGGCTAGGTGATATAAGAAGTAAAGGAGAAATTTTGCTGCAAAATTAGGCCATTTGTTGCCAAAATAAAATAAATTGAGTTTTACGGCAGGGTGCTGCAAAATTAGGGCATGTAGTTGAGTGTGGAGCGCCGTTCTGCGCCCATCAAGGTAAAACACTATTATATTGAATATCTTGAAACAAATTTGACTGGGAGCATAAATACTGAATCGGATAATAAGTTGAATTGCCTCAAATTGAGATTAACATTTTCTTAAAATTTTTAAAATAACTGGACTGCAAGAATAGGCAGCAAGTCTCCATTTAAATTAATATCAAAATAATTAGTTGTTTTCGTACGACCAATGAAATTGATATACTATGACTTCCGAATTGAAACAGTTAATAAGAAAAGCATGGATAACTTTGTGCCATTGAGGCTTCCAGTCATGCCAGTCAGATTAACTTCAAAGACATGAAAGATAAGCATAGAAGAATTATCTTTCCACAACAAATAAACTTCATTTTCACCATGCCGCTACTAAGTGAATACAGGAAGATCTTTTCCATAGTTCGATTGTATAGTGAAATTGTTCTACAATTGTTGACACAATAGGCATAGACAGACAGAATGGAATGTTATAAGAAAGAAACATATATATCACACACACAACTCCGGCAACTTAATGAAATTCCATACTTTTCCAAAAATAATTTAGAAATTTCCAGATTAATTTTATGTCTCCTGAATAAGTGCCTACGGCAAGACTGTAAAAGACGCAAAGTTAGTATTTGAGACAAGCAATATATAAGCTTTTTACAATTTCATGCAGGAATGAAAATCAAAACTGATTATTTCAATTTTCCAAATTCCAAACCAGTAGCTCAAGATGTTTACATTTCCATACTTTTAAGGCATGGAAAAGGGTTGCTTAAATTTCAAATCAGTTTCAAGAAAAACGTTATTTCCATTAGAATAAGGAGTTGTTCAGTCTTGCTGCCTACAGAGGAATTTGGAAACTTGGTATCAAAGCGTTGTGTTTGCGTGTCACAAGGCAATAGAGACTGGAACCTAAAACAGTTGTTGCCTGAAGTTTCTGGCAAAATTAAGGTTCATCAGGGCAAGAGGCATGGGCATCCCAGGCAATGTTAGATTCAAGTTTTAGCTATGACCCGCTCATCTTAAATAGCTAAGGTCCACCAATACTTCCCCCCGTGTTATTAACGACCGATCGCTGACCTCCCCGACTACAAATTTCCAGAAAACTATACAGGTATGCTCTTGACTATTTTGAAACTAATTTGACTGGGTTTTGTTCCATCCATAAATTTTCAAAAATAGTATTCTATGGGCCTGCAAACACATATTTCTCAAGACCGCTGCAGCAGAGTGTTTGGTCGTCTTGGCCATTAAATGGCTAGCAATTGATAAGTGAAATTTTCAATGACACCAAATCATTGCTTGCTGACCAATTAATTGCCTTGTACACAAAATAGTACACATTTAACTTGAAGTTTGTGAAGAGAATTACTACTTACCTACTATCCGACTTTTCATCGACATTATCATCCTCTTGCTTGTAGACACTAACAAGCTGGTCCACTTGAGAGATTGTTTCAGCTGAGCCTGTGTTGTTCAGAGGTACAGCCCCTATCTCTGGTCCCAAGCCAACTGACCACTGCTGACCACCCAGACCATGCTGTTTGATAATGTGCGATGAGGTTGAACCAACTCTTATGGATTTTGGCGTAGACGATGATCCTTTCTCTGGGGAGATTGGCAACTCTAAACTGCTCAAAGAAGATTTCGATCGCCTCTCAGCGAGTCCATGTGGTGGCGTAATCCTTGGAGGTGTTGTCCATTTTTCAATACAACTCTGTAATTTATAAGTTATAAAGCTAAATTAGGTGCAATAAAGAGATTCAGTATTTATCAAAAGATGGTGCAGTAAAGGCTCTGAGCAGTCAAATTGTTTTCAAAATATTTAACAGCTTTCCCATAGCATTATCTTAGATTGAAGGCACTGAGATGGTAGGGCTATCAAATTTTTTATGTTTTATATTATTTTATTTTATCTTATTTCATTGCATTTTATTTGTTATTTAATTAGTTAAATAGACATACATGTGTGCCACCAAGGCCTCTATAAAAATAGCTTTATGGATGCTGGAAATGGCTCATGATTTACTAACATCTACAATATAACAGCAGTACATAGATACATGTAAGAGACCAGATCTAAGCTCTCTCAATCTCCATTTTCACAAGAGGGATGGAGTCGACTGTGGAGTAGAGGCAATAATACTCTAGCACATTGCATAGTACTCAAGTACTCAAGCATAAATCCAGCTACATTCACATTCTCAGTAAATGTACTCAGTACTAAAACACAGCGTCATGTATTCGAGTATGGATGCATACAACTTCGTTTTCAATGATTTGTTCATGCCAGACATCCCTCAGTGAAATCATAAGAGTATTAATAAGCTTTGAGTCATCATGAATGAGGCGAGTGTATATACTAAATAGTGTGGAGCAAATTCCTTGATTATTGACTTAGTTAATCATAGCATTAACGGGAGATGCATTGTGAGGAATAGGTTCCAGAATCCAGATTCCATAAACGCTAAAAAAAATTGAGTATTCGAATAATCGCTTCAGTTCCTATATGCTATGTAAAAAAGTCGATAATCGGGGATACGACTTAATGTAATCAGACCTGCCTATGGCGTGGCAGTTACAGTACAGCTCAGAATTAAGTTAAAAAAGGCAAAACATGGGGGGGGGGGGGCAAAATGAAAAACACAAACAGAAACAGGACGAGGTGGAAATGCCAGGCAACTTTTTCCGTGTCGTACATGAATTAATTACGAGCAGGATAAGCCTAAAAGCACCAAAACACTTCCCGACAAGATTGTTTTTCTAAAACGTGGTCATGTTTTTCTCTGGCTTGTCGATAACAGTATTCTCGATATATAATGTAACAGGGACTGAAATGAAAATAAATGCTAAAATCGCCGGCAGTCCTACATGTATATTTGTCTATCGTGAAAAATAATCTATGTCAAATCCTGCAAGTCGGCATATTCTGCTGCGTTGGATGTTTATAGAAAGTAAATGCGAAAGCAACAGCACGAGAATAAACTATGTCAAATCTTACCAGATCGGCATGTTTCGTTGCGCTGGATATTTAAAAAAAGTAAATGTGAAGGTAACCTAATGAGAACATTCGCGGGACTAATATTTCCTTTAAAATGTCAAACAAAACTACAAAATAGATCTATCACGATCAACTGTGGACGTTTCTTGAGCTTCCTTTTGTCTTCATTGTAAGGTTTTATTCACAATAATATATACCTGTTACCAGCGACAAGTAGATATTAGAAAGTACTGCTCGGAAATGTCGCCTTTGAAAGCTCATAAGCGGTCTATAGTAATACAGTCTGTGGACTTAATAAATGGAGCTAGCATACTTCTCCTAGTTTCGTACAAATACAATGTACAATCACCAATAACGGGAATACATTTGTGCAGTACATTATGTAAGCCATTGCAAAATCTCGTGCAAACATTCATTTCAACAAATAAACTTCACAATTTCCTTTCTCGCCACTCGTGAACAACATTCTGAAACTGTTCTAGACTGCCACAGCGAAAACAGTTTGGCAGAAAACTGAATTAATCAATTGAAATTTTGTGCAACTAATTTGCCTGGTTAAGCTTCTGTAATTTCTGTTTCAGTATTTTGCAAACAGAAATCTGAATTAATAACTATTGAATATTTTGCAACTAATTTGGCAGGAAGTCATTGCTGCCTCACACTTACATGGTGTGACACTGTCACTACAAGTACAAGTACTATAATATTGATGCCTTGGAGAAGATTGAGGGTGATTATTACTCATTATTGAATTTTGAATGTGGTTCTCAATTAAAGTTCCAGCATGGAACCATCCTGTACTGACCACTGGAAGAATAGTTTGGAATTTGAAAACTTACTACTGGCCAGTAGTGGGCAGCACTGAAATAGTGCTACCCATTACTGGCCAGTAGTAAGTTTTCAAATTCCAAAATATTCTTCCAGTGGTCATTACAGCACGGTTCCAGTCGCAATAACATTCTTTTCAATACAGTTATACAACTGAGCAGAAACAGTTGAATATTTTTAATGTAATTTGAGCGCAAAGCTTTGTGCTAAAATGTCTGAGATTTAATGAATTTTCTTTAAGATATGCTGCGTTCTGCAATAAGAAAAATGATGTGTATCGATACGTATCATATCATGAGAACCGTATCGAGAATTGTATCATATCGTCAGCTAGGCGTATCGTTACACCCCTAATATATGCAGGTAAAGAATTTTTTTTTTAAATTCAATACCATGCAAACAAAAGTGGCCATTCATAACAACGGGTACCCAGTTGTTTGGGCAGGCACCCTATTCCAGAAGCATGGTAGGAGTTTATGTAAAAGTCTAGTCTTGTGGCAAAGTGGTTGTTATCAAGAAGTAATGTAATTGATCGATGGACAATGCACGGTTTGGTTAGGGAACCAGTTATTCCAGTGGTAAATTTAAGAAAATAGTCTTTTCTTACCCTACAATTGGACCTTGCTCAAAACCACTGCTGAAGCCAGTCTTGGCGATTTAACCCTTCTCCATGGTCAATAGTCTATCTTTTATTATGTCGATAGAAAAGGAACTGGTGTAGATTTTTCTACAAAATTTGTGGCCTATATTGGTGTCTATGAGACTATGACAGCAACATTTTGATATCAGAGTGATAAAGTTTACAAGTTAATGAAAGAATACATGCCGATTTCAGACCTGAACCAGATTATTTTGTCTCAGAATATATACATTTGCATACCAAGAGAGGACTATTATTGAAAATTTACCACTGGAATGACTGGCTCTGTTATTGACCTAGTCATTCTAGACTCAGTAAATTTTCAAAAATCGTCTTCTCTTAGTCTGCAAATGGGCATTTCTCAAAACCACTGCAGATGTCGTTTTGCTAATATGTATGTTTAAAAATTAAAAATAAAGATGTTGGTTTATTTCAAAGTAAAATATGACTGCATAATATTCTTGTTTATTTATTCAGCACGCACAGGCACAGTCACACATTTGCCATTGCTTAGAAACCAATTCATACACACATATATTGGTAAAACGTAATTGTAATTAATTACTTTGCAAAGTAATTGTAATTAATTACATCCACAAAATGGAGTAATCGTAATTTAACTGACCATTTTGCAATGTAATTGCCCTATGTCTGAATTAGAAGTCGCCCCCTTTCTCAGAGGTTTGGATTTAAAGAACAGACTACATCTTATTGACGTAACTCAGTCTTGCCTGATGCGTACTTTAGGTTTAAGTAGTCTGGATGCCAGTCTCAGTGAAGGGAGTAGGTTATATATGCTCCTGGTGCGGTTAAGTACATTAATGGTGGTTAATTAGTGAAACGCTGTTACCCGCATTTTACGGATTTGTGCCGCCATTACCCATAAGTTTACCCGTGCTCGGTTTCAATCGATTAGATGTTAACTGTTGGCGGTATAGCCGGTTAATAGTTGTTAACCGCCATTACCCGTATTTCGTTGATGTATACCATCATTAACCGGAAAGTTAACCGAAAATGTTTTATCGGTTAATGTTAACCATTATCGGTTATGTCCGGTATATGATGATCAACCATTCTCCGCAAGTTAACCGGATGTGTGGTGAAGTGTATATGCTCAGTAGGGCTGGGCTGTTTGGCCTAAAAGAAAACCGGTGACGATATCACTAATCAAACCGGTTTAACTGAAATACTAGTTTCAGTGGCTAGAATGATCGGGGTTAATTTGAAATATGAAAATATCTTGTTTTTATTAGCTACAGTACGTGTATTTTGGGATTTGACAAAATCTCAAAATACTAGTTAAAATAAATAAAATAAATAATGTCTGGTTTATGTGATGTCGTGAAATTAACACCCATCTACTAAAATGTTGAATTTCAACACTGTTATTAAGTCACTATTTTCAAAAGCGTAGTAAAATCTAATGCATGTAGGTAGGAACCCGAATATGAGAGCAAGTTTAGGCCCCTAGTAGAGTAGCGCCGATACGGCTAGAGTTTGTATAACCAACTACAGTATGATCTAGTCTAGTAAGTCACGTGTTTGTACTCGAGTACTCAGTATTCAGTAATATTCTTCAATAAGCTATCATTCACCAGGGTGAATATCGTTCAACACGTAACGAAAAGGGTAGTCATTTCCCGGAAATTGCATCTCAAGAATTCTCCCAAAAAGCCGTCTTTCTGACTATCTTTTGCGAGCATATGTCATAAAAATTGTTTTAGGGCAATCTACAGCGTATTTTCAATGTAAAAAATTTGTGTGATATTGTTATCATGAAATAGCGTACATTTACTTCAGAATGTAAAACGATTAAATATTCTGACGCATACCAGATAAAAGCTGCATTTATTCCTATTTATGCGTCTGTAAATGCAATATGAGGTTTGGTGGACTGTCTCGTATTATTTCCAACACGCATGGCCGTGGAGTCGTTGTTGTCAAAGTCGCAAGCATTTAGCGCTGACAGCAGGAAATTTAAGGCCGGGTACCATGCCATGCGCACCCGGATGGAATGTACATTCATGTATTTACTTGCAGACATGCATCAATTCCCGGGTTTTTTTTAGCTTATGCCCGGATAAACGGGATATAAAAATTCTAGCGGACGATATTTCATTATGACGTCATAGTTACTATGAATTTGTTTGTATTTCCCCAAATAGCGAGGAGCACCGCTATATGTCGGTACAAATTTTATAACGTCATTGGACTGGTGTAAATATTAATGGTGTAGGCCCCGGAGGTAAAAGATGCACCAACGCTGGCGGATATCACTGACAATGGGCATATGCATTGTTGTGAATATCGTGGACTGGATTTACCAGAATGATCTCCAAGCATGACGAAACATTAGCTTCAAATGTACTATACATGGGCATACGTATTTAGGACATTTCGACCCTATTTATAGAATCACAATCAGTTTTCCCATAATACCACTAGCCCTTAATGACAGACCGTCACCCAAACGCTGATTGGTTCAAAGTGATGCGCATGCATAATCCGTGATTATCCAACTTCAAAAAAAAAAATCATCTAGACTCCATGATTGCTGGGAGATCATGGAAACAGGCGCATTTACCTCATGATACCTCGTGATGACGCTATACAATTAAAATTTCTTTATTTGAATTATGTAGAATTAAAATGAATTTCATTTTTTCTATAGTTCCGCTATTACGCATCATAGAGTATTTGATCAATCAGCATTTGGGTGCCGGTCTGTCATTAATGGCTAGTGGCGACACACTAACCATTAATGACAGCCCATAAGCCAAACGTTGATTGGTCAAATACTCTTTGACGCGCATGCGTAATAGCGTAACTATCCGACTTAGAAAAAATTTAATTTAACTCTACATAATTCAAATAATGAAATTTTAATTGAACAGAGTCATCACGAGGTAGCATGAGGTAAATGCACCAGTTTCCGTGATTTCCCAGCTATCATGGTGTCTAGATGGATTTTTTCAGTTGGATAATCACTTCTTAGGACTTCTTAGGATATTTCTGAGGACACAGGCCGAGTTCAGCCTCTATGTCCGCATCTTCTTCCATTAAAAATATTTCACGTTCCTGACTTCCCGGCATCCGATATTCGGACGTGAAATCAAATTTAAAGGCTTGTTGCTCCCAAAATTTATCTATGGCCACTTCAATGGCAAAGCCAGATTTACAATTTACTATGGCGCCAGACAAGCTATTCCAAATATCTACCACTCTATTTGTGAACATATATTTCCTAATGTCCGTTCTAATATGATGCTTGGACAGTCTCAAGCTATGGCCTCTTGTGCCTCTATTCTCTGCCAAGATCAGTAGCCCCTCCGAAGCTTCAGGATCATATATCTCATGGGTGAGTTTATAGCGAACGCAGTGAGCGATGGCTTCATGCGAAGCCATTGCGAAGGAAGTGAACGTATATAGATAACATATACGTATGTGTAATGAGGAAAAATCAACAGAAAATGAGACAGGGAACCAGGCTAAAATACATATACCATGCGACTGAAAAAGCTCCGTTTCCAGTCGCGAGCTTTTTTGCTTCCGGTTTCGGCTTATGATATAGCTTTCGTGGTTTCTTCATGGGTCCCCGTTGCATTATGGGATATGGTTCTTCATTATGCGTATGTTCCCCTAGTTATTTTAGGGCAACCTACTGCGCATTTTCAATGTCCAAAATTCGTGTGATATTGTTATCACGAAATAGCGTACAATTACTTCAGAATGTAAAACGGTTAAATCATCTGATGCAGACCAGATATAAGCTTTATTTATTCCTATTTATGCATCTGTAAATGCAATATGCTTGGTTGACTGTTTCGTATTATTTTTAATGTTCATGGCCGTGGAAAGTCATTGTTGCCAATGTCGTATGTATTTAGCGCTGATAGAAGGAAATTTAAGGCCAGGTACTACGCCATTCGCACCCGGATGGAATGTACATTCATGTATTTACTCGCAACATGCATTAATTCCTGTTTTTTGTAGCGTATGTCTGGATAAACACGATCTAAAAATTCTAGCGGACGACACTCCATTATGACGTCATAGTTACAATGGACTTGTTTGTATTTCCCCAAATAGCGAGGAGCACCGCGATACGTCGGTACAAATTTTATAACGTTATTGGACTGGCGCAACTATTTAATGGTGCAGCTAGGCTTGCACGATTTTTGATTTGAAACATCGCGATCGATTTTATGAAAGAAATCGCGATTTTCGATTAAATCGTAGGTCCAAATTCCCAAAAGTATAAACCAGGGTAACGTGACTCGTTTCTAGAAAGTTTAAATAAATGATACAAAAATAGCACGAAATTAGAACACATGATGATGTTCATGCGACGAATTCTTACCATCCTACGTCTACGCTTAATGTATATCTTATATCCATCATCGTGGGCGTGAAATTATTAATTGGGACCGCCTAAATGTTGCGTATAGTTTAATAAACATTATTTAATGCATTAAAATTTGAGATAAAATGTCGCCGAGAAAACAATAAAAATTACGTGATGCTTCCGCTTATAGCCTCCCTTTGTAGGATGAGTTTAGGTCATTACCGGAGTAACGCGAAGACGCTAATATTAGTAGCGCGGGAGATACTGCGCAATTCACATACATAGGATGGTAGCTTTGAGTAGGTACTAGTGTAACAGCGTAAACTCGTCCTATAGTGCGGTTTATAGTTGCTTTCAGAATGTACGATTTACATTTAAGAGTAATCAACAGAACGCACAGTTCAAAATCAAACAATCTGGAATGCTGTTGCTTTATTTTCTTTAATTTGACATGACAACCGAATCAAAAAGGAAAAATTATTAGACCGTCTGAAATTGCTAACTCTAGAATTAACCAGAATTATGTTCACTGATTGCCTAACACTGAAACCGTATATACTTGACATTTCACAACAGACTCAGGGTCTGCAGCGAAAGAAAGAAAATTATATGGTGATTCGCCGGAGTAACTAGCTGGTTTTCTCAATGACAAAGGTGTTACCTCGCTATTGTTAGCTTGTTTATTGTAGCGCTTTGTGTTGTGATTCGTAATTATTCGACACATGCATGGCACGGCAGGATATACACACAATGAACACAGGCGTGAATCGATTATAAGTGTACTCATGTGCTGATATAATGCGACGGAAAAGTACACACTTCAGATCTTTCCTCAATTACATCATAAAAATCGCGATTTTAAAAATAAATCGAACTTCACGATTAAATCGAAAAATCGCGCAAGCCTAGTGCAGGCCCTGGTAAAAGATGCAATAATGCTGGCGGATAACACTGACAATGGGCAGACGCATTGTTGCGAATATCGTGGACTGGATTTACCAGAATGCCCGCCACGCATGATTAAAAATTAGCTTCGAATGTACTGTACATGGGCATACGTATTTAGAACATTCGACCATATACAAATTCGTCCCATTCTTCATCTTTCGCAGTAAATCCCGTCTCTCGAACAATGTGATGTTCTTCAGTCGAACCTCCACAAGGAGTACAGTTGGTACAGATATTTAATTCTGGCTATTTCCTGAAGGTAGTATCTCATGTTCCTTCCGACATGTCCAACAAGAAGCTTGATTCGCGAGATTTCACAAGTAATAATAATGTGTATCACAAGGCACAAAAATCTTTTGTTTAAAAGAGTGACCTGTTTGGTAGAGTATAGTCAGCGATGTAGTCAGACCCATCATGCAACTCTGCAGCACGCAACTTTGAGCGCATCACTGCAACTGAGTCATCTTAGCTCGCTGTCGATGCAGGACATGACAAAGTTCTCTGGATAGTTTTTGGAGTCTCTGTAGTATCCGGGAGCTACAGCTTACAGGATCATCTGCAGCAAACTTGCTAGGGTCTAGAATAGCTTGAATACAGTTCTCCTGTGTGACTTGGAGTCCTAGTGTCTTCAACATGCCACAGATCTTACTCAGGAGTTCTTTTCGTGTAGCTTGAAGCTGTGTACACACGACAAGGAAGTGCACCAGCGTCTCATCTTCGCTCTTGCACAGGTGGCTGGACCTCGACGGTTACGGGTTGTTCCTCCAAGTAGGTTATATCTCTGTACTAGTAACTTAGCTTGGATAGTAGCTTTATATACAGAGGTCTTATCACACTTGCAGCTTGTCCATACACTGTGTGGTTTCCCGATCCTGCAGGAGTCAAGAGAAAGATACAACAGTCTTCTTCCCGGCAGCTTTTTCTTTCAGTTTGCGCTCCCAGTGGTCATGGAGCTGTTTTGTCACCATTGTTTTCCATAAGTACTCCATTACTTGGCAGGTTCTTCAGAAGACTGTATGCATCCAGCAGGCCATACTTCTGTAGCATCTGATTTGCTATCATTACCCAGCTATAGGACACTGCTAGGGCTACGCGATATACCGATACCATATTTAAAACCGATATCCCGCACTGACGGTTTCATAACCGATTATAAAAAATAAATATCGAAAAACCGAATATGAACATATTTTCGGTTTTTCGTATCAGGATTGTTAAAAATAAAAGATACTAACGAGCATGAAAAGCGTAATGAATAATAATGGCCAGACTTTCCATTAAGCTACGCTCGGGGCAACTAATAATTGAACGTGGCCCCAATTGCGCATATTGTGTAACTCCATGTAACTCGCTGTACACCGAGAGAAATCAAGCAGCGAATTAATTAAATAAATATCCACTCGTCTTTTCTCTGATAGTCTCAGATAAATTTGCAATATAAAACACAATACTAACGCGGGAATTTGTCATTGAAATTTGTATCGGGGAAAACATTTCTAAACAACGGCATCCATTTTATTTACGTCACCAGCTAATTAACATAATGCAAAGCGTTTTTAAAACGCTATCTTCTATACACAATATCATATTAACTTATGAAATTCGCGTTCGCAATATTACAGTTAATATTTTCTTCAAGGCATGATTTCGTCCTCGGGCCGAATTGGAAATGAAAGAAGAAAGGGAGATAATTACATCATAATTAATTACAATCACGTGATTTACGTCTTTTCGTAACCTGTTTTACTGATTTATGATTAATTTTGACAAAATAAACGATGTTTATTTAACTGTGATTAATATTTAGGCGGTCTAATTAATAATTTCACTCCCGCGATGATGGATATTATACGGTCTATTATGCTTTAAAGGCGTAAAACATTACGACTGCATCAGGGCGTGAAAATATGTTCTGTTTTCGTGCTATTTTTTATAATTTAAATTTTTCGTTTCATAAAACCGATATTCAGTTAAAACCTGATATGAAAAGTCATATCGAAACCGATATGGCTGTAAGCCAAACCGCGCAGCCCTAGACACTGCTGCCTGGATGGCCAATTGTCTTTCAATTATCTCACGTTCAATGGAATTCTCTCTGTGTAGCATATTCACAAGAAAGATCAGAATTCTTTTGTGAATTTGGCCTACCACTGGTAGTGCTCCAAGCAGCAAGTAGACTGCAGCGTTCGCACAACTGGCAGGTAGATGCTGCATACGTTTTAGATTGGCCCTGTAGAAATCTTCCAGCTTTTCGATCTCAGACTGCTTTAGGATCAGTCGCTCAAGGCTATGCAGTAGGACTGGAATAGTATATATCTCCCAGATGTGTATTGATGTCATTGGGTTTAGGCCATTAAGTCCATTAGGGAGTAGGCTGCATGGCGTGCTGAATTAATCCTGCTTTCAACAGTTTTTAGGTTGTTACACGAAGATGTTCTAGTAACGCCAAGATGGGTCTCCTCATTTGTGATCTCCAACAGCTTCCCATTTATCCAGAGATTTGCTGGCTTTGTACCTTAGCTACCATGGTTTTAGTTTTGGTGCTACTAAACAAGTACCGCTCACTAGCTGCATCCAGCTGTGCCTCATTTATTAAGAGTTGCATAGCTTACGGTACTCGCACAACTAATGCTACGTCGTCTGCATACATAATCGCTCCTGTTGGGATCGAACCGATTCTATATGTAGCTGGGTGGGTTTCCAGTTTATGTAGTAGCTTGTTGCTCCTGCTGTTGAAAAGGTCTGTTAATGACTCACCACCTTGACGGATCCCCTGATACTCAGCAAAGGGCTGTGACACTTCCCCTTTCCACTTAACCGTTGCTCCCATATCTGTGTACATACTGTCTACAATAGCCCATAGGGTGCCCTTGATCCCTTGACTGTAGATGGCATTAAGCATACTTGGGTGATTTACAATATCAAAGACTTTGCTGGCATCCATAAATGCTATGTGTCGTGGACTCTTGGTATCAACAGCATCAGCAATGGTTTCAATAAGAGCAAAAACTGCATTCACGGGTGAGCAACTTTGGGTAAAACCGAACTGCAATCTAGTATTTGTCTGGTTTAAGACGGGTTTGATTCGCTGTACAATTTCTTTTTCCACTACCTTTCCCAGGACAGAACTGACTGTAATGCGTCTGTAGCTATCTGGACATCTAGCAGACTTTCTTTTCTTCGGGACCGGAGTGATTAGGTCAGTTTTCATGGTATCTGGGATCTTGCCAGTGGTCAGCACATCATTTGTGATGGTATTGGGGACTGTAAGCAATTCATGTGAGGCATACTTTAGGTGTTCTGCAGGGATACTGAATATGTCTGCTGCTTTGCCATTCTTCAGTTTTAGCACATGCTTTTCAGTGTGTTGGGTATCCACTAAGGATAGTTTCTCTGCATATGAGTTTAGGCTAATCAGCATGCATCTAAGCACTAGTGACTCCTTCATCTCACTGTCAAAGGTCTGATCATCAACAGGTGTAGCAAAATTTTCAAAGTACTGGGCCCAGAGCTCTGTGGTGCTGCTCCCCCCCCCCCCCAATACCGAAGTTAATACAGACATTCTGCACCGGCTTGCTATCGCTTAAGTGTCTTATCGCCTTGAACAATTTGCTGTGATCTCTTGGACCTGAGTCCATTATGGTTCTGTTTTGTTCTTCTGCCATAAGCTGTCTTTGGGCTGCCTTAAGATCCTTTTTTTGCATGTTTCTTCCTATCCGCTGCTTCCCCATCTTTTGGGCATCCTTCTTTTTTCCATATCCAGTGTGCAGCATTTGAACATTCTACAAATGGCTTCAGCATAGCATCCCATTTATAATGTGACCACATTATATGACCCGCTGCTTCTTTTTGGCCGGACTGGCATCTACTGCTGCGTTATATAGGATTTCATTTATTGCCTGCAGCAGGAACTCTGAAGACAGATTCTGACGGGAGAGGTCTATCAGGTTTTGCAGTCCCGATGAGGTAAGATGCTTGTACCGTGTCCACCTTGTCCCAATTCACTCTCTGCTTAACTAGCATTCCTGCTTGTCGCTGTGATGGTACGGGTCCATTCAACTGCACAGACAGGGTGGCTGTAACTGCATCGTGTACACTATGATTTAACGGATTGCGTTCATATGAATTTCCTTTATAACACTGTTCTGATCGGCTAACTCGATGAAGACATCCAGCTGCAATGTAATACCACCATAGAAGTGGTGTTATGTCGGCAAATTTGGCATTAATGGAGACACGCTGTAGCCCTTTTCCAGACAGAACTGTTTTAGTAGGTTGTCATTTTTATTCTCCCTTCAGGCCTGCCCAAATTGAAATTTTGCGTAACCCAAAAATGGGTTACGCAAATTTCTTTGGCGCAACCCATTTTGAATATGATACTATTTGAAGGTAAAATTCATCTCGGTTACATAATGGAAATGACATGTCAGCATTAACCCTTTAATGGTCAAGATCAATGTATTCTCATATTAAATATCCATTTACTGGCCATAAGAGGACTATATTTGAAAATTTACAACCGAAATGACTGGCTCAATCATCGAGCCAGACATTCCAGTGGGAAATTATAAAAAATAGTCTCTTTGCCTGCAATTGATATTAATAAATGTTATTAATAAGCGCAATATCTCAAAATTGAACTTTGACATGGGAACTGAATTGTATCTAATCCGTTCATCCAATGAAAATGTGTTTGGCAGATAGGGACACAGAAGTCTTATAAATGAAATCTGCTTCGTTCGTTTACATATGTTAAGGCAATGGCGAATGCGAAAATAGCCGATTCATGTATTAGCATAGAAAGGCAGACAGGGAACTAGTCTCTGATAGGGCACTAGTTACATCGCAAATCATCCCAACATATCAGGTTCTATCCATTTCAATCTTTATTAAATCAGTCTGATTTTTTTAAAAGTATTATCGCCTCCTTTATTATACAAGATGTTAGTTAGGACGTTCTTTTGTGGTATCCATTTGGGACATTATAATATTTCGCGGTAATGAATATTTACTAGTTCTCTACAAAGTGGAGGCGAGCCGTTCACTGATTGGCTCTTTCAAGACACACCCTCCTATTTTTCTTCCCGCTACGTGACGAAATGATACGCCTGTCAGGGCTATTTTCGAACATTTATAGACGTATATTATTGCCGAATTAACCTTTATTGTGCCATGATTTAAATCTAGAATGATCAGATTCATTGTTCCACCATTTGATATGGAAGCTTCTGTGAGGAGACTTCTGGTGCAATCTTTTCTGTCGGCGCAAGACGATTGTTAAGGAATTGGTTTTGTAGATTTTCCATACTGGTACCGCAGTCGAGCTGTGACCCATGGTTATAATCATACACTAGACCTTCTACACTACATGCACTACTTACAGTTGCCCCAGTAGTTGGAGTTTGAGGATTCTCCCTTCACTTATGGCAGTTTTCAGCATGCAACTCATTTCCATCATCATGTTGGTATATCTCACGCTACCCCATGGAGACATTTCTTTTGTAGTTAAAATTAGAGTTAGTATACTGTCTGTGACCTAGGTTTTCTCGATCCCGGTTATGTCCCGGGTAGTATATGCGGCCCACGTCATGTCTATACAGTTGCTGTCATTCGGGACTACGCCCAGCTCTGCAGCTCAGATCCATGATGCTTGGGTTTTAAATGTTGTTTTTCGCGGCAGCTTTCAGATCTATGTGGCTGTTGTTGTTCAGCACCGCTTCCATCTCTGTATTGTAATTCAGTTTCATGACTCAGCACATGTCTGGATTTTAAGTTATGACCACGCCCAACCCCGTATAGCGGCTGAGGTTCACGCCCCTGTTCATGCCTACGTTCTGCATGGGGCTCGTAATGACCTTCAGGTCTATGACCACGTGTATATCTATAACGTGAGTAGGAATAAGTCGCGCTCACGCCTATACCATGTGTATATCTATAACATGAGTAAGAATCAGAGTCGTGCTCATGCCTATACTGGGAGTGGGTATTATAACTGTGCTCAGACTGGCGATGAAGCCTATAGTTATGCCATGGTTTGTAGCCACGTTCTCGTTTGTTCACTGTCTGGGGGTTACGTTCATGCTCACAGTTCTGTTCATGTCTGCGTTGTTGGTACCAAGCACGTCCATATTTATAGCTGCTGCTGTGTTCATTTTGTTTATATGAGGCACTATTAGACCATCGATCTGTCTGCTGGCTGTCTGTATCACAGGTATCATCATCATGGTTAAGCTGATGTCTACGCTTCTCGTGGAATGGATCACAATGTTGATGGCAGCTCTGTCTGTTTGGTGAATTGACGTCGGCAGCAGCACATGCACCGGTCCCTTATCTGACATACATGATCGCAGTAGCGTGGCTGGCTTTTACACTGGTGAGGTCTATGCATAGTGCTGTGGAGTTGATTTGATCTGTCGTGCCTAGGGCACTGCGCATGCTCATTGGTTTGTTCATATGCACACATTTGGCATTCTGTATCAGGGTGATTATATTTCTCTGGACCTCTACTCACAGTGTGGCTAGTAAGTTTCTCTGTCAGGTTTACAAGTAGGGATGCAGTTGCCGTTGCTACTGCCTGTGATATGTTGTGACTTAATATGTCTTGGTGGTGTTGCATAAGAGCACGAGTCTCGTATTGATTCGCTCCGTGAGGGGATTTCTGGACTGAAGAACTATGTAGTGCGGTGAGAAGCTGAATTTTAAGTTTTTAAGTAACCGGTTCTCATCGGTTAGAGTATTTAAACTCAGTTCAAGCTTGTTGACTAGGGATAACAGTTGTTCCATTTGGCTTAAAGATTTACTAGGCAATAATTCATTTAAGCAATAAATGGTGTCTGCCTTCGCTTATAGGCAATGCCTATTTTCATATTAGACTTCACGGATCACTTTGGACCAATCATCATTTGGGTGACGGTCTGTCATTAATGGCTAGCGGCTACTCCACTAGCCTAGGCATTAATGACAGACCGTCACCCAAACGCTGATTGGTCAAATACTCCATGACGTGCATGCATAATAGCGCAACTATCCAACTTCAAACAACTTAATTCTACATAATTCAAATAAAGAAATTTTAATTGAATAGTCATTACAAGGTAACATGAGGTATTGCAACAGCTTCCGTGATCTCCCAGCTATCATGTAGTTTAGATGAATTTTTTCAAAGTTGGATAATCATGGATTGCGATTGCGCATCACTTTGGACCAATCATCGTTTGAGTGACGGTATGGTATGTGATTAATGGCTAGTGGCTACTCCACTAGCGATTAATGACAGACCGTCACCCAAACGATGATTGGTCCAAAGTGATGCGCATGCGTAATCCGTGATTATCTAACTTCGAAAAAATGCATCTCGACTCCGTGATAGCTCGGAGATCACGGAAACTGATGCATTTACCTTATGGTACCTCGTGATAACTCTATTCAATTAAAATTTCTTTATTTGAATTATGTAGAATTAAATTGAATTTCATTTTTTCTAAGTCGGATAGTTGCGCTATTACGCATGCGCGTCATAGAGTATTTGACCAAGCAGCGGTTGGGTGACGGTCTGTCATTAATCGCTAGTGGCTACTCCTAGCTCAAGCATGATGATCATCATCATCATGGGCGCGGCCATTTTTCCTTTTGCGGCTATAACTATAAGGGAAACCAGTTTTCGTACAGCATGAATTGGTATATATACCGACCTTTAGTTCATCCTTGTTGTCAGTTAAATGTCTTTCATAACTTAATCGACCCTTATTGGTCCGACGCAGCTGGTTAGATACACTTACGCTTATACTCATTGCATTAAATTACCGATAAACAACTGAGACATTTTTCTGGGATTACCCTAAAAGGCGAATCGTCGGGTCTCGCGGATCCACAGACGGCGGTCTTCTTCTCTGCTTCTTAACATAACATAACATGACATTAATCATGAAAATACTGAGGTATCGGAACAATATTGTGGTGCTTATTCACAATGCACCAGTATCAATACGCGAATCGCGTGAGTCCTTAGGGAGCGGATGTGTTTCGATAGGGAAGAGAATTTTTAAAACTAATTTCAGCAATCTAGACTCAAAGTAACATAAATAACGATCAGATCGCGTGGAGATTATGCACACCTTACTGGATTTCTTCAATTTACATTCATCTGAACGCACAAGTAGGAATTTTCTAATCATTAAATTTTTAGCACTACTTTATGTCAGATAGCGTCCATAGTAACAGCCATCGGAGCGGAAACGTCAACCAGTTTACCTCCGGGTAACCATCGTCCTAAAGGTAATGGCTGCCAAGAAAAGGATTCAAACAAAAGTGAGACAAATCCGAAAATAGCCGTTTAAAGTAAAGACCCCGAGGTAAGAGATGTTTTTTCTTCTGTTTCCAAGGACAATGATGACATCAACACATTATGCAGAGATTGTAAGTGTGAAGTTAGCAAAGATGAGGAGGCCCTTGAATGTGGTTTTTGTACCGGTTGGTTCCATATAGGACCCAACTGTCAAAATGTACCCTTGCCAGTTTACGAAAATTTCAACAGGAACATATCAGATCAAATCCATTGGTACCAATGCCACTGCAATAGAGGGGCAACAAATATGCTCCACATGATCAACAAAATATCTATGAAGATGGACAGGGCTATTGATAGTATTAAGCAGACAGTAGCAGCAAACGAGAAGACCATAAATGATAACGTTGACAGAGCGGTTGAAAAATTGCAAAATAAAATAGATAATAAAGAAGACAGACTAAAAGTATTAGAAGCAAACGCTAGTTCAATGCCATTAGGAACAGGATCAGACCAGATCAGTAGTGTTAAGTGCCAGGTCAAAGTGGTCATAGAGGAGGATAGAGGTGTGATACTGAGAGAGCGTCTCACTGAACTTGAAGACAGGGAGAGAATAAAACATAACCTTTTACTCCTCAATGTAATAGAAAGTTTGGCGGAAGACCCAGACACAAGAAAGAATGAGGACATAAAAGCAGTAACAGATCTCTGTACAAGCTTACAGTTAGAGCATAATATCGTGGTAACGAAGCTGGTACGCTTGGGTAAAAAACTAACTGATGCGAAGCATAGGCCTCTGCGTGTGTCTACTGATGATCTGGCGTCAAAAAACGAGTTACTAAAGCATGCCAAGAACCCATCAAAAAGTGACAACAACAGCATCAGGAAGCTATTCATCAGGAGAGACATGACCAGATTAGAGCAAGAAGAGTTCCAGAAGCTGAAGGCAGAAAGAGACCCCAAAGCACAGGAACCAGAGCAGAAAAAGGAGAACGGCAGGTGGATCATCACACAAGACGGATGGATAGTCCGCTCATGCAGATCCACAGAGTCCAAGTAGAAGAGAATAAGAGTACAGATGTAAATAAGTTCAATAATTTTGTAAATACGTTCAACAGCATTAGCTACACAGGCCTGATATGTATTTCAATTAATGCAGACTCTCTAATGAACAAGCATAATGAACTTCATGTTCTTATACAAGAACAGAATCCTGACATAATTACAATTACTGAGTTGCTACCAAAAATACGAAAGATCCAGTTTCAATATCAGAATTAAACTTCGATGGCTATGATATCTTTAGCAACATAAATTCAGCTTCCAGAGGCATTTGTATTTATACAAAACAAGCTTTCAACTTCAGAGTGTTCACTTTCGGGTCCGTATCAGCATAGGAATCCATATGGATAGAAGCACAACTCAGGAATAATGACAGCATATTAATTGGTTGTATATACAGATCGCCCAACAGCACAACTATGAATGACAGTAATATTAGAGATATGATGAAACTAGCATATGAATCGCACCACAGTCACTTTTTAGTGGCTGGGGACTTCAACCACCCAGAAATAAATTGCCATCAGATATTACACATCCTGCAAGCCGTTTCCTCGACTCAGTGAGAGACTGTTTTCTCCACCAGCATGTGCTCTGCCCAATGCACTACAGAGGCAACCAACACCCGAACACACTTGATCTAGTACTGACTAATGAAGAAGATATGATAGGTGAACTGCAATTCCTACCCCCACTAGGCAAGAGCCACCATATTGCCCTGCTGTTCACATTGAATTGCTATATGCCAGTAAGCCCAAGTAAAACAGGGAAATTATCATACGACAGAGGCAATTATGACAAGATGAGAAGTGCATTGAAAGGAATAGACTGGGATGCCGAGCTAAATGGAAAGAACATTGAAGATTCATGGACACTAATTAAGATGAAAATTCTCGACTCGGTCAACGACTGCATTCCCACTAAGAAAATCATCAACTCTCCTAGACGCAAACAGAGAAGTGCTTGGATGAGCACCAGTATCCAAGAGAAAGTAAAATGTAAGTGCCAAGCATTCGACCGGTTTAGAAAGACACGTGATGAAACTCACTATAATGAATATGCAAAGCACAGAAACCAGCTAAAATGGGAAGTAAGGAAAGCTAAGTGGAATTTTGAAAGAGAGATCGCTAGGAAGTCCAAAATTAATCCTAAAGTATTCTTCAGCTATGTAAAATCCAAGTTAAAAACATCATCAGGTATCGCAGATTTGAAATGTGAAGATGGTACAATCACCAGAATTGATGCAGAAAAGGCAGAAGAACTCAACATCTACTTTGCCAGTGTATTTACTAGTGTCAAAGTCACAAGGACCCGATGGGCTTCATCCAAGAGTCCTGAAGGAAATGAGCCATTGTATTGCCCGGCCACTAGCGATACTGTCCAACAGATCTCTCCCACAGGAATGGAAAAATGGCCAAGTAACCCCTATTTTCAAGAAGGGCAGTAAATCATCAGCCAGCAATTACAGACCTGTAAGCCTGACTTCAGTTGTATGTAAAGCCATGGAGTGGTTCGTTAGAGATAAGCTCAATAATCATATGTCAAACTCTATTTCCGACTGTCAGCATGGCTTCCTAAGTGGAAGATCCTGTATCACACAATTGTTAGAAACCTTGTACTGACATCGTAGATCAAGGAGGAACAGCCGACGTAATATACCTTGACTTTGCCAAAGCGTTTGATACCATCCCACACCAGAGATTGCTTAGAAAATTAAAGAGCTACAGCGTCAGTGGAGATGCCTTGGGCTGCATTCAAGACTTTTTGAGTAACAGAAGGCAGAAGATTGTCGTTAACAGCTCTAACTCAAATTGGGCTCCAGTCCTCAGTGTAATCTCGCAAGGCAGTGTGCTGGGACCTGCATTATTCGTCTGCTACATTAATGACATGCCCGAAGTAGTAAGCCGTATGATAAAGCTCTTTGCAGATGATACTAAGCTCTACTCAAAGATAGCTTCAGAAGAGGACCATCAGCAGCTACAGACAGATCTCAACAATCTAAAAGACTGGTCAAATACTTGGCAACTACGCTTTAACGCATCCAAGTGCTAAACCATGCATTTGGGTAAATGCAATAAGAAACAGCCTTACAGCATGAATGAAAATGGTCAAAGCATAACACTTGGCGAAACAATCTGTGAAAAAGATCTGGGCGTTTTTGTTGACAATGGACTGAAGTTTAACAGCCATGCAGAGACAGCAGTAAACAAAGCCATTAAAATCGTTGGGATGATTAGAAGATCGTTCGACTTCCCAGATCCAGTCACATTTGTACTGCTCTTCACAAGCCTTGTACGACCCCCACCTAGAATACAGAAACATGGTATGGTCTCCACTGTACAAAAAAGACATGCTGTTACTTGAAAACGTCCAGCGACAAGCGACAAAGATGATCCCAGGACTAAGTGATTTGCCATAGGAAGATAGACTCAGAACACTCAAACTACCAAGTCTAGTATATAGGCGGCTTCACGGAGACCTTATCGAGGCCTTCAAATACACGCACAATATGTATGACGGCAATCGGGACCATCTACTGCCATCAGATGTAGGTGATCGCACAAGAGGTAACAGTTACAAGCTCACCAAACAACTCTTCTGCAGTGATACCAGAAAGAGGTTCTTTAGCATACGAGTGAACAAGCATTGGAATAGCCTACCTGATCACATAGTGACAGCTCCAACACTCAACGCCTTTAAAGAAAGGACTGTGAGAATCACAATTCAGTTCATGATCTCACCCATCCGCACCTAATCAGTTAAACAGGTTCATGAAACCCAGTCTCAAGAAGAAAGTGAAAATCTGTTACAGGCTTACTAGCCTAACCAGCAGAAGAGGATATGTATGTATGTATATGTAATATGCGCCAAGTGTTGCCGAAGATTGCCGAACAACACCCGGTTTGGATATTGGTCCTCTTGACGATGAGGGACGCTACCGGCATAGGACCTACAATCGACATACTGCACAGACACATTGATCGCGCATCTTGGCTGGGTAAGTCTACCTTCTCTGTCTACTTTACTCCGTTTGATAACTACTTATGTAGCCCAGCACTACATTGGTGTCAGGAATCAAAATAATGCTTACAATTTATATTCTTTGTCGCACTACTTTTTGTATCCTGTATTTCCTTTACTTTGAGCATAGCCATCTTGCATTATTGATACTCGGTCAGAGCAGTGCAAGCTATGTCTCAGGAAAGATTTTGTGTAAGTTGATTTTCCTTAATTCTTAGTGTATTGCCTGGTATTCGTCGTTGTTTTGAATTCCCATACCTTATTTATATATGTTATTGCTTCATTTGTCTTATTGATCATTGGAGACAGAGCTAATTTCTCGTTGGTGTGGAGTGCAACTTTTTTCACTACTCGAATGACTAATGCTTACAATTTATATTCTTTGTCGCACTACATTTTGTGTCCTGTATTTCCTTTACTTTGAGCATAGCCATCTTGCATTATTGATATTCGGTCAGAGCAGTGCAATCTATGTCTCGGGAAAGATTTTGTGTAAGTTGATTTTCCTTAATTCTTAGTGTATTGCCTGGTATTCATTGTTGTTTTGAATTCACATACCTTATTTATATATGTTATTGCTTTGTTTGTCTTATTGATCATTGGAGACAGAGCTCATTTCTCGTTGGTGTGGAGTGCTACTTTTTTCACTACTCGAATGACTAAGTGTCATTTCCCGGAATATGATAATTTTTGTTATAATTAGGTAAAGTATTTTAATTGAAGTGATTATATTTTCGTCATAGCATTATGCTGATTATTATATCAATATTGTGACCTCAGGTGCTAATTTTGTGCTACAAAGTTGTCTCAGCATTATCACGTAGTTATAATTTTGTGGTAAAATTTATAGGCCTATATTCAATATTGTCAAAATAGTCATAGGTATACATATTTGTTCCTATACCACTCTATGTCGAATTCAGAGCCAAAGACAAAGTTAGACATTCCCCGAGAGACATGAGGTGCCTATCATTCACAATAGTACATATAAAGCAATATTGATAAGTGGAAGCAAGGGATTTGTCTTGAAAAAATATGATCAGGACAATTTAATAGAATACTGGTGCCAGAGTGGAGCAACACCCCCCCCCCCCCGCTCACTTTAGCAATAAATGTCACAATGTCAGTAAATTGTTCAAAATTGTACATCTTATATCACATTAATTTTAGTTTGCAACCAAGTTCATACTTAACTTTTGGTTTTTATAAATGCATACCCGTAATTCTTTCTGTCCTTTAACATTAATTAAGTGGCGAACCAATAAAATGCAACAGATTGTTCCCAATCAAATATTTTAAACATAAAATAGTTGCAATGGCTCTGAAGGTCAATGACGCTACACGTGAGGAGCTTCTTACACTCAAAGACAGCAGTAAAACCTGGGCCAAGCGAATACTGAAAGCTTGTGACGAGAACAATGGCATAATTACTATAGGATTTGTGAGAACTTGTACAGATATGCCGGCGACCACATCTGTAATGGAAAGTCTTTATGCGCAGGGTGAAATCAAGTTTGGACTACTGACAAAGGGTGAGAGTGTCTCCCCAGAAGGGTTTAAAGCTGAAATGTCTGATTCAATAGACATGAAACAGTTACGACAAGAACTGTTGAGTCTCAGACGTAAAAACCAGCTAATACTTGAATGACTAAATAGTGAACAGATGGTGAATAAGGACATGAAATCACAGCTAGAAGGTGGCGTGAGATTTGTTGATAAATTTGCCCCTGCTGGTGTTTATCCTCCTTGTTCGGACCGGGAGGGGGCTGGTAAGGAGTTGGGCTGTCGAAATTATAGAGGCCCTCCTCCACCAAAAATGTCCACTTTTGATGGCACATGGGAGTGGATGCCCATCTTTCTCTTGTTCGATCGAATCGTCACTCGCTATGGCTGGCCTAAACATCACTGCCTCGAGATGCTTAATAAAGCCCCTGAGAGGCCGAGTATTAAAGTTCTTCTGTACCTGCTCTCCACAAGTACAAAATGACTATGCCAAGTTAGTGTCATGCCTCAATGCCCGGTTCCATAAGAAAGTCCTCCCACACACATCAAGATATAAGTTACAACAGGTTCGCTAAGATGGTAGATCTCTTGAGGAATTTGCTGAACTAGTTCAAGAACTGCCCATTGATGGGTTTCCCGATGTGGAAGAAGACTTGACAGAGAGCATTGCAGTAGATAACGTCATTAGAGGGATAGAGAACAAGAAGGCGGCTCTTACACAAATGGATAAAGATCCTACGACCTTGGAGCAAGCTCTCCGGTTGGTGAAGGTGGCAATTTGCAATCAGCAACTGGTCATGGGCTCAAGGAGACCTGAATTTAGACAGGTTCACTTTGATTCTGATACATGTGATCATGACTACCCACACACATCTACAGATCAACCAAAGTTTGTCTGGACCATGCAGAACCCTGACCGGATGGATAACCTTGAGAAAAAAGTATCAAATATTTCAGGGGATTTGACAGAGTTGAAGGGGTCTGTCAACAAAAACCTTGGCACTTCTCACAAATACAAGTTGTACTTAGTCACCCTCCAGGGAAACGAATGCTAGCTCCAGAAGTGGTTCACCACTGCGTACGGTCATTTGCTTTAACTGCAGGGCTGAAGGACACATTAACCGGGAGTGTTTTACTTGTCATGCAGATGGACACTTCAGTCATGACTGTCCTCAATGTCGCCATTCCCCATCCCCATAGTCCTCTCGTCAACCTAGCCCGGACAGTAGAGGGTTGTAAGACAAAGGTTACGAAGTTCGACTGTACCAGCAGCACAGTAATCTGGCTAACCTTGTGATTCCTGTCACTATTAATGGTATCCCAGTGGAGGCCATCGTGGATATTGCTGCACAGGTCACACTTGTGAGTCGAACCTTCGTGAATATGTTACATGAGCCTCTCGTCATTGGGGAGAGTGTGGTCTTGAAGGGTACAGGGCATGGTAGTTCCATAAATGCTCATGTTGGTGGGGACGTTCACATTCAAGTAGGAGTTGAAACAATTCGACGGGCAGTCCTTGTAGCTGACATTTCAGACCCAGTCATACTTGGGCTGGATTTTCTGAGAGAGCACGGGTCTATAATCGACTTGTTTAACCTGTCAGTTATGGTGAAGGGGCAAGTTGTGCCAGCATCTACAGTTAACTCTGGGGGAATAGAGATCCAAGTTGCACGTGTTGTACTGGAGAATCAAATTCTTGTGGCACCTTTTTGAGTCTGTACAGACAACATGGCATTTGAACTGGCAGTTTAGTTCAGACATGGATCTGACCATTCAACCTTCTAGTGAGCTGAAGGATCTAGTAGCCCCAAATTCTGTAGTATGGAGTAAGGACCAACTTGTCCCTAATTTACTCCAGAAAATACCACCGAAATTCATAACTCTAAAGAAACATCATGCTTTTGGGACAGCGGTGGAGGTGGAGGAGATTCTTGAACAATCCGACCTCCATAGGGAGTACCTGAAGGAGGGGCAAACTCTTGGGAAATATTTTCCAGAGCATCTGGGCAACTTATATGAGAGGTCGGTAAAGGACTTGTTCCGGGATGAGTCCGTTATCGTGAAAGGACTACTCTCTGAGTTTCAAGATATCTTCGAAAAAAGCGATCTGGATCTGGAACTCTTCCAAGGGGTATAAAATACGGTTGACACCAGTGACACCAAACCTGTTCATGCCAAAATGCGCAGAACCCCTATTGGTTTTGAGAAGGAAGAAGAAAATCACTTGAACGAGATGTTAAAAAAAGGGGTGATTGTTCCGTTTCAGTCAGAGTGGGCCTCAGCCCCAGTTTTGGTGAGGAAAAAAGATCACACAGTAAGATATTGCATGGGTCTTTGAGACGTTAATAACCTAACCAGGAAGGATTCTTTCCCCGTACCAAACATCACAGGTTGTCTGAATACCATTAGCGGTAGCACTTACATCAGCACCTTGGACATGGCAGCAGGGTACTGGCAAATAGAGGTCGACAGCCAAGATCGACATAAATTGGCATTCATCACAAGATACAGTTTGTTTGAATTTGTTCGGATGCCCTTCAGTATGTGTAACAGCCTAGCAATTTTTCAACGAGTTATCCAACTGGTGTTGAAGGGTCTGAATTGGCGAGAGTGCCTTGCCTACATTGATGATGTCAGTCTGTTCGGCAAGACATTTCCGGAGCATGTCGAGGACCTTCAGAAGCTGTTCCACCGCTTCTGGCTACACAACCTAAAGCTGAAGCCAAAAAAGTGCAATCTCTTTCAGAAGGAACTGTGCTTTTTGGGAAAACTCGTTATTAAGTAGGGCATTGGTTTAACAGAGGCTAATATCAATTGTATGGCCTCCTGGCCTGTCCCAACTAACAAGAAGGAGTTGGAGTCATTCCTGGGATATGTCAATTATCATCGAGAGCATATCCGAGGATTCGCAGTAATGTCTGCTATCCTCTACTCCCTGACTGGCCTAAAAATTGATTTTTGCTGGTTTAATGAACATCAACAGGCCTTTGATAATCTTAAACAGGTTATGACTACTCCACCAGTCCTCGGTTTTCCACTTCCTATGGGCATGTTTGTCCTCAATACCGATGCCTCCTATATGGCAATCAGAGCAGAACGTTCACAAGTTCAGGCTGGTAGTAGGTATTGGTTGGTTTTGCCAGCAAAGTTCTGTCGCCAATCCAAAGGCGATATTGTGTTACTCACAAGGAGTTACTTACCATTGTTGCATTTGCCCATCAGTATCTAGTATATTTATTAGGTCGTCCATTTGTGGTTCGAACTGACCACATCAGTCTTGCCTGGCTTATGAGGTTTAAAAACATTGAGGGACAGTTAGCTCGTTGGTTGGAAGAGCTTTCCCAGTATGATATGATGATTGAGCATCGCACCAGGGGAAAGCATAGTGATGCAGATGGGCTCTCAAGGGTCCCGGATAGGATGATATCATGTGATTGCTACCATGCAGGTCAAGATCTCTGTTCACTTCCTTGTCACGGCTTTTGTTATTGCTCCTGGCTGCATTCACAATGGGAGTGGTTTGAGGAGGAGGTTGATGACATTGTACCTTTGGTGGTTAGAGCAATCAGCACTTATGATAGTGATTCCGAAGAGATGCTTCACTACAGTGATTTCAATGATTCAGAGGGTGCGGTCGAAGATCATCCAGATCATGAGTATGTGTCGAATTGGGGAGTGTCACATTCAGTCTTCCAGTTAAGATAATTTCAACAACAGGACCAAGAATTGAAGGAGTATTTTCCTGGAAGGAAACTGGTCATTCTCCTGAGTCAGAGCCACATTTGTCTAGCACAACAATTAAATCTCTGTGGCGTGTACAAGACCAGCTGACCTTGAAGGATGGTGTACTATATTATGAGTGGAAGACTGATAAGCTGCCCAGGAAATTGGCCATGGTTCCCGACTCACTAAAACACACTGTGTTGGAAAAGTGCCATGATTCCAAACTTTGTGGACATATGGGTCAAAAGAAAACATTGACATGTGCGCGAAT
Organism: Chaetoderma sp. LZ-2023a; assembly: GCA_034401795.1. Taxonomy (NCBI): domain Eukaryota; kingdom Metazoa; phylum Mollusca; class Caudofoveata; order Chaetodermatida; family Chaetodermatidae; genus Chaetoderma; species Chaetoderma sp. LZ-2023a. Next base: position 43,721,632 of record CM067370.1, on the reverse strand, counting down.
GCATTACTTCTGGCTTGGTTGTTTGACCGACTGTTTGAACTATGTCCATGCCTGTGCGATTTCCAACTGGAACAAGAGACCATCTGTCAGAGCTAGAGCATCTCTTGGTCAATATCATGCAGGTAGTCCCTTAGAGCGTGATCACCTAGAAACCCTTGGCCCCTTTATTGAGTCCCGAAATGGTAATCGATATGTCCTGGTACTGATAAATCAATTTACGAAGTGGGTCGATTGTTAAACGTTACCGAATCAGTCTCCCGAATTGGCTGCCAAAACATTTTCAGAAATATTCATTGCTGTTTTTGGCTGCCCACTTCAGATACACACAGACCAGGGCAGGAACTTTGAATCATGAAGACCCGCACTACGCCCTATCATCCTAGCAGCAATGGTCAAGTGGGACACTATATGGCCATCGTCTCGCGTATGATCAGGTGTTACATCACTGAAAGTGAACATCAAAGAGACTGGAACAAGTATATGCCATATATCGCATCAGCTATCAGAGCCACTGTTCACAGACAAAATAGAGAAATTCTGCAAACTATTGATTTTATGATGGGAGTAGAAAACTACAGTAGCCTCCAGAGATGTTCGATGATTATGTCCAGGAACTGGAGTATATCTGTAATGGTTGCCATACCACTGCGCGTCAATATATTGGGATCGCTCAGTTGCATCAAAAGCATACATTTAACCTCAAGTTCAATGCTTGATTGTACAACATCGGGGATGCCGTTTATCTTGTGAACTCGGCAACTAAAAGCAGCCTTTCCAAGAAGTCAAGTCGGCATTGGAATGGTCCATTTCTGGTCACTGATTATGTTTATGAGGCCTTATACTGCGTTAAGGGTAGACGTAGGGAGACTGTCGTACATCTATGGTTTATAAATACCCTTCAGGGCATATCGATACCTTTCTATGTTCAGTACCGGAAGTAAACAACACATGCTGTAATAAATGTTTATGTTCAAAATACTATCTCACGGAAGGGTATTTATAAACCATAGAATACTTATGGGTATCTAGAACGAGATGGATCAATTATAAATAACACAACACCACACTATACATGATTAATTTACCCACCATTTGCAACTGCCTATCACTAATACTATTTGCAGATGACACCAATGCGTTTTGCAGCCACAAGGACATAGACATCCTGTACAAAACTGCAAATACAGTAATACAGTGGTTCAAAGTTCTTTAAATGTCAGTAAAACTAACTATATGTTATTCACAAATGCAGACAAATTGAAAACACTCTCCCAAGAATTCACATAGATGGTCAAGATATAAAAGAAGAACAATCTGTTAAGTTTTTAGGCATGTATCTGGATAAAGGGCTCACTTGGGAGAAGCACACTGCAATTATAACTTCCACGGTAGCAAAAACCATACATGTTATCATCATCATCATCATCATCATGTACGGCGGTTGTGGTGCATATAGCTTTTTGTCAGTCTAAAGGCTTTTCTAGCTAAATAGTTCTGACGGGTAGGCGGAAGCATTAACATTAAAAGCACAAACGTTAATGACCGATAGGACAAGACCTACCAAGTCATAAACCGTTATTTACAGTTATTTACAGTTATTTACAGATATTTACAGGGTATTTTTCATAATTAACACTGGTGCATCGTGGAAATTCAAACTGATACACATTAGAGAGAAATAAAGCAGGCTGGCAGGATAATCCCCACCAGGTTCATTTCATGATTGTCGTATTTAACTTAGGTATTCATATAGGAGTAACAACAACGCATGGATTATAACATTCCGCCAAGCTAGTATAAAATAAACAGCTTCAGTTCTGTTTTCTCTCATTCATTATTATTTTTTAAAGGTTGTATCAAGGGATCCATACCATCTATATTATGGAGAGATAGGGGTGGAAAACGGATCTGGTTGAAAGGATTTTTATCTGTGAGTAGTGATTGAATGGCTAATGTAATTGATTCTCTATGTACAAAGTGATTTTGGACAAAGTGCAGGGTTCTTTACAATATGTTGCACTGACAAAGGTTTTTGCGTTGTCCTAGGCCCTATCTACCAAATAAAATATTAAAATCAATCTACATCACATTGGTACTCACATATATCACCTACTGCAATACAATCTGGACTAACACATACCAATCTAAATTTAAAAATCTGGAAGCACTAAAAAAGAAAGCTATTAAACTATTCTCTTCAACAGCAGTGGGCCAGAATATCTTCAAAACAGAACAGCTACTAAAACTTAAAGACATTGGAAAATTGCAATTATATTCTATCCTAAGTTACCATAGCAACACAGTACATTCAGTTGAAAATTCACTCCATAGTATCATAAATAAGAAAATTACATTTAATAATATTTTAATATCTTTGTAATCAATCTCAGATTTTCTGGGAGAATTTGTTCAACCAGAATTTTTAACCAGTTTTTGTTAAATCACTAACACTGTGTAAATTAGTTGTCAGTTTGTGCTATCACTGTGTAACTCATTTCCCCTCTGTTGGAGAAAGTCCTTATCAGGACTGGGTTGCACCCCAACGAAGCCAAACAGTTCAAACACTCAATTGGACTACAGCTTGAAGATTTGTGGGCGTGGCCTTCACAAGAGATTATGACACTTATGAGAATCTACTAAAAGATGATTGGAGTTCACTCCATATTACTAGCCGGTGACTTTTTGTGTTGCTGCGACAATGCCGGACGACTGGTAAGTGGGAGCAAAGGACAACTCGCTCGCCTCGTCCGACTGATGGTAATGGATGCTATTTATTCTGAGTTGCTCTGGGTCTATCTGACTAGATTGCAAGTAAGGACTGTGTGTTTCTCCCAGCTCAGCTTAGGTTCTTCTTCAACGACAAACTCTTGACTTACATATACGTAAGTTGATAGATTTATTTACACTAATTACAAGATAAACTTTTAATAATACCTTTAGCAAGATCGCTCCATACAAATAAACTTAACATATTCTAACTTAGTCTAATCTAACTTATCAAAATCCTATCCCTAACAAGCAAGCCATCATTAGGCTATATCAGCCGTGGCTTAGCCAAGCAGCAAAGTGTTTGCGATTGCTCGGTGAATCGAAGATTAACTTTATCTGAGAGATGTTCCATTATTTATACCCTCAGATTATGACTTCGTCGTGCTCTGGTCACTTCCCAAAAATGCACAACTTCTCTCGGAACATATTCTTATGATTCTTCTAGGAATCTGATAAGCACACTTTGATTGGCCAAACAATAAAGTCACCAATCAACCTCCACTTATCCCTTCCCAGAAGTTCTGACCTAATAACTAATTTGTCCTTCCAGCCAATCAGCGATTCCTCCCTCACTTGCTATGGAACAAAACTTATTCATTATAATACTTTACTGCAGAGTCTGATAGATCCTGATTGGTTATGACGTCATCCTAACAATGGTACTCTGCCCAATCCTTCCTAAAAGACTGTACCCCACATAGTCAAAGCAGTGGGGACCGGTTCTGGTTTAATGTGATCTGTCAGCTAACTAACAACCTTATGGTATGCCGTGATGTTGCATACCACAAAATGAGTGGCATATAGTTTATCAATAAATTTTGATTCTGTTATGAATTCCTAAAGGACACTCTAATGTCCATGTCCTGTCCACTCTATACTAATGGAGAGGTCTCGGGAATTATAGGGTGCTATACACATACAAAACGATAAAATAAGTGGTAATATACGACAAAGTATCAACGTTATCAAAAGAAATGAATACAATGTTCAAATAAGCGATACACTTTAGTACAGTATATCAATACGGTGGCACAGAGAGATCTGGAATTTCCTCAATGACCTCCATGCCCGTCTGGTCAAGCGTCGTGGGTGACGTCATGTCGTTAGAACCTAGTGCTAGGCGCTGCCATCAATCATTGTGACCAATGTGACTAGACTGATCCAAACCGTGGAACATTCCCCGCATGTGGCTTTCATGTGACGCACCTCCGCATACAGTGAAAGACTCCACACTTATATAATATGAATGTTGACACACTAAGTGTGATGGCAGACGCCGCCAAATACAACAACACGGACTTCGTACCGACACTCTCGACAATTGCTGTGTCGATTTCAGACAGTGGTGCTAAAGGTACATACTTTGTTTTCTGCGAATGGTTCCAGCTTTCCACCTTTAAGTGGTTCACTATCAAATATTGGTTGAGAATACCAGCAACATCCAATCTTGGTGCATCGATGGCTAAACTGATTCGATTGTACATTCGCCAGTATGATCGGATAGGTCCGAACTTCCATCCATCACCACTGTAATCACACTTACTCGACATCAATGCATACACTCCATTCGTTAACACACAACATTCAGTCAACTTTCCTCCACAGTGTACTTCCACACATTCACCAAACGTTTGCAGCACTACCCCCAATCCCCATATGAGCAAACAACTTACTAGCAGTGTCATTGGATTGTAACAACTTAACAGTGCATTTATTATCGGTCGAATTCGTCAACATGCTTACAATATATGGTACATGAATCTTATCGACTCAAAGTTGCCTGTGACATACCCGAGGATCAACTCCTCGGCATTCTGATGGAGTGAAATACCAAACGGATTTCGTGTTCAAACCAATGCTAGAACGAGAAATACCTATCTGCATATAATGTCCTATTACGCTTAAAGGTTCAGGCGACAAATGTATCCCATACTCAATATAAATCCCACCGTCAATCAATGGTAAAGTAGCAACATAATGTAGCTGTGAATCATCCTTCCATATTGGGGAAACGATGACATTCCAGTAATACCACTGATACAGCTATATCAATTCGAATCCTACACCAGCTTGACCAGTGACCTCCTTTAAATCTGACGGACTAAACAATTCCTCTGTTAGTCTACCTAGTTCAAGTGAAGCGGTCTGTCTATGAAACTGCGGAGTTAGTTTTTGATAACTGTACACCATGTTTTCTGCCGAATCAATAATATGTCCCAAACATACTAACGCGTATAAGTCCACCTGACGTGATGCTTGTTGACTGAGCAACTTACTAACATTCTTGGTCAAGGTGACGAAGGTGTCTGTAACCTCATTGATTCTATTAGTGTTGACATTAATCTCTTCGAAAGCATGTTTCACATGAGATGATAGGTCATTGGAGAAGTGAACTAGTCTGTTCATCTTTTTCATAGCTAACTTAACAATGTTCTTTAGGGAGTCAATGTCGCCAGATGTTGCCACACCAAACAAAGAAGAAGCAACATCACCGATAAAGTTAAATTGACCACGCTTCTGTCTTCGACCTATCCTATGCAGCATTGTCCGTTGAGCTGTTACAGTGATTTTTTTAATAATGCTGATCCAATGCTGAAGTCCAAAAATATCATTATTACTAAGTGATGTCTTACTCCCTATGGCGGCAACAAGAACACAGAAACTGTCCAACTTATTAATTAATTTAGGTGGTAAGTATGGATGGTTTATAGATACTACCACTATCCATTCGGCCCGTATTACTGAAGTCCGGTGATGATCTGTGACCATCACACCGTTTTGTAATTTATGAATATCCGAATTTTCACAATGTCCCAAAATACTACTAACAAATATCAACCCGACACATAAGCGAAAAATATACATGATTGTTAACTGGTAACATATAACGTCACTGAGAGAATACCACACAGCGATTAACAATTTCTTTCAGTGCGTCAGTTTATAACGGCATCAATACGCTTAACAAAGTCGGTGTACCTCGACCAATCAAACGCACCTATCCTAGCGTGATTACTGGCTGATCCAAAATCAGGATTATGTCTGCGCTTGCGCAGGTTATAGGACTGCATGGGTGGTGACACATCCATCTGTTCACTGGCAGGCTCAGGCACGGGTCCTGACCCATCCATTGGTTGATGCTCACGCACCGGCTCCGATTCGTCCATCAGTGACTCATACAGAGGATCATTACTCTGACCGGGTTGATCAACATCCATACCTACTACTGCATCGGGTACCTTGTCAGGTAACGGTCGTACTACAGGAACTGCCTTCTCGAGTGGTGATGTAGATTTAGGCAGGGTTGGCAGTGGTAATCCTGGTATATAACTTGGTGCCTTTCACCGGGTTTCTAATAGGGCGTGGTCTCACTTTGTCCCAGCACATCTCTGAGTCGACTACATGCAACTTCGAGATGTTCAAAATGCGTACCTTCCAGATCTTTGATGTCGGACATGAGCCACGGGTCCGTTAATTTTGAAAATTTCGTACTCAGGGTCACTGCAAGAGGTCAACTTCATCCTCTCCTCAGCATTTACAACCACTGAGTCACCAACTTGGTATTCACCCACATTAGCACATTTGTAAATTTGTTCACGATGATGTTCTCATGACTTGGCCATCTCGTTACAGGCATTGTTAAGACAGGTAAGTCTTTCACCTAAGTCGTGCGCAGCATCGAGTGGAATTACTAACGGAGGTCTCGCTCATTGACCATACGTCAAATAAAATGGTGTTTACATGGTCATAGCATGGCGAGTCTTGTGGTACGCTGTTAAAGCTGCACCCAACTCGTCTTACCATGCTCGAGACTCATTGTTGACACCTTTTTGGATTAAATCCTTTAATGTTCTGTTGAATCTTTCAGTTCATCCGTTTGTCTGTGGATGATACGGACTTGTTCTTCTGTGATCAATGCAATGCTCAGCATACCTCTGCTCAAGTGAGTTCGAACAAAACTCATTTCCTTGATCAGTGATGAGGATTTCCGGTATGACGAGCAATGTATTCATTAAAGAACGTATCCTCCACTTTCTGTGCTGTCTTAGCAGGAATTGGATAGGCCTCCACCCATGCAGAACAATGATCCACAAACGTCATTATGTAGACGTTGCCTTTATTTGAATCTAATAGTGGACCTATTAAATCCATTCCAATTATCTGACCAGGATAATTGGCCATTGGCATTTCTGTATATTTGGGTCGGGTCATGACAGGTTGATTGACCTGGCATGTTGTACACCTATCTAACATATATACCACATCCTTCCTCAAGGATGGCCAAGCAAAGGAATCTCTTACCATTCCTATAGTCTTCTTCGAACTTTGGTGACGAGCTCGCTCATGAGCCTTCCGGAGTACCTGCTCATGGAATTTACTTGGTAACAATATTCTCAGGTACTCAGCATCCAATGCTGAAGGTCGGGTTAATGAATAAAGATACCATTATTAACCATATATTCCTCCGGAGTGTTCCTAAACAACTCTGGGAATTCCATGCTCTGTTCATCACACAGATCAGCGTAGGGTACGTCATATACTGCTAGTGGAACATGAGGTAATACACCCTCTTCCACTTCCGGTATGACATAATCGCCAGTATCTAATGTAGCGACTTCATTGGGTCGACGTAGTCTCGACAACATATCCGCATGGATGTTCTTTGATCCCTGGATATACTCAATTTTACACCCATACTCAGCAATTAGTACTGCCCAGCGCTGCACCTTCGTGTTCCTGACCTTGCCCACAAACAGATTCTTAAGAGGTTTGTGGTCCATGTACACAGTGAACTCAGAACCAAATAGATAAGGACGAAGCTTCTTCAACACATATATCACAGGGTAAGCCTCCTTCTCTATTATGGGCTAGTTTAATTGACTGTCCTTCAAGGTCGAACTGACATACTGAATTACATTTTCAATGCCATTATTGTCCACTTGTACCAAAATTGCTCCTATCGCATAGCTTGATGCATCGGTATATAACTTATATGGTTTGTTCAAATCTGGATATGTGAGAACCGTCTCACTACACAGCAAGTTCTTCAATTTCTTAAATGCTTGCTATTCTTTTGTTCCCCATTCAAATCGTTTATATTTCTTAGTTAATTCAATTAAAGGCTTAGCAATTTCGACATAACCTGTCATGCAAGATCGATAACCGGTAGCTCCAAGAAAACTTCTAACTTCACCCACATCACGGGGTGGTGACATTTCACTTATGACCTTTTGTCTTTGAGGAGCTACCCCTTGACTCGAAATGCTATAGACCAGTATGTCAATGGACTCTCTCGCAAATTCGCATTTCTTTCTTTTTAACTGGAGAGTGTACTCCTGAATTTTGCCCATTACAAGATGTAAATGACGTGCATGTTCAGTTGGGTTTCTTGAATACATGACTATATCGTCAACGAAACATGTACACATTTTCTAACAAATTCATGAATGGGTTTTCTATGGAAAATGTTAAAAACATTATGCGAAATATAGACTGTTTTCCATAAATATCTCCATCAGCAAAAGAACAGATACTTAATTGTAAGAGAAACTTTAACAGTTACCTAATTCAATTTGGCTTCACTCAATAACTCTTGAACAGATACATTCAAAGAATTCATTATTTACCAACAAGTGGCAAAGCCAGTGATCACTCATTGAAATTTCAAATTACTGCCTCAGAGTTAGCCAATGCTAACTTGTCTGATTAATACAAATTTACAGATTGCAACCTGACAAGGAATGAAAATCTTGTTGTAAATTTCTGCTTCCTGAGTGAAATTGCAATTTGTAGTCTACTCTTGTTTTAACCGGAAGCTAACACTGTGAGCATATACCGATTCGTCTTCAGGTATGACAGTAGGGTAGAATGGTTAGTATCCACCTTTATTCCAGACTTAATGGTACAGAATATTCAACCTTTTTTTGTTATTTAGTGACATGTAAAGAGGGTGGAAATTTGATTGCCAGTGTACTACATAATACAACAATAAACATGAAATCTCACGATTTCCCAGAGAGGTTCTAGTCTGCGTATTACGATCATATCCGGGTTACAAACACATCTGACATTGAGTCATTGACTGCGTAAATTTCTGGGAACTTAGCATTGTACAATTATGTATGTCAGAATACACTGTTTTCGTAAATTAATTGGTGGTGGGCTATAATGCATGTGTTTTTTCCCAGTGGCTCATACTATGTTCGTAACATAAACACTTCTTTTATGAATTTTCCATTGCAAAGCAGTCGTCATATAACATCTGTGGAACAAACTTTACGCAGTTAGTTATTTAACCATCAGTCCAGCCGGCGGTTTGCTGTTGTCCCTTACCCATAAGCAGCCTAAAATGGTTGCCCATGGTCAAAGACTGGCATGTTTAGGGGTTAAGGGCCAACTGCGAACTAGAGTTAGGGGCAAGATAATCTTTAGTGACATATTCAAATGTAATGAACGGTAAACTGAAAATCCACTTAACATTTATCATAAGACAAAAATACAATTACTCACGATTTACCTCAGTGTTCACAGAAACAAGGCTCCTGAGTTACCTCTATGAGTGCCCGTTTACATAATAAATGCAATGAACCATGTTGATGAAAAATCTCATCATCATAACGGGTCAAGAAATATACCAGCCGATAACGTGAACCGGATAGTGGCTATATGGATATATAAAGTATGTTGGGTCGTTTTTGACTCGGTAATCCTGTTTAAAGACACAGACAGACCCAATGCTAATGTGATTTTACTTAAAACAATAGTTGATTTGGGTCTATGGTTTTAAACATAACTACTGGGACCAACACTTTCCCACTGGTAAATTTGCAGTTTCTGCCCAGGCATTAAAACATTGTCATCCCGTATGCTACGTATACAAATATAGTCCTGAATTTTTATCCTTATTGCATAGCGACCTTATGTTTTGTACATTTTAAACCACACATTTTGGGTCAGACCGACCCAACTTACGTTATATATACATATAAAGTTAAAACCACATTGACATTGGGTCTGTGATTTTAACCAGCGTCACTGGGTCAGAAATGACCCAACATAATTTATATATATATATATATATATATATATATATATATATATATATATATATATATATATATATATATATATATATATAGGTAGTGCGCGTATATGCCATCATGAAAATGAATGTTTTTTGCATTTTAGCAGCATCTATAAATAGTTAGTTATCTAATTACAGCTGCGCTTTGTCATTATATTGTTAAAACTGTGAAAATTATTGAGTACACGTTGATTTAATAAAAGGTATTTGCTAATCAATAAAACGTAGTTGAAAAGCCTGCTTTAAAAGACCGAATAGGGGCAGCTATGTGTGTATTGGCAGTGTTAGACAGTAATATGTTGGGGGAAAAGTTCAGGATTGCCGATTATTGTCCACTTGTTAACTTATAGCCAATAAACTATATATATATATAGGTAGCACGCATATATGCCGTCACAGAAATGAATGCTTTTGCGTTTTAGCGGCATCTGTAAATAGTTAGTTATCTAATTACAGCTGCGCTTTGTCATTATATTGTTAAAACTGCATGAAGATTATTGAGTACACGTTGATTTAATAAATGGTATTTGCTAATCAATAAAATGGAGTTGAAAAGCCCGCTTTAAAAGACTGAATGAGAGCCTCTGAAATCGACGTTTCTGATTGGTCATATGCAAATGAAGTTGAAGGGAATCCCGAATACTGCTTACGATTATAATCTCGTCACTGATTGGTCGGTCCAAAATCTTCTGAAAGTCTGCCTGGTCTAACATTCATTTATTAAACCTTGTCCGATTGCTCTGTAGGATATATGTCTCTGTTAGCAGCTTCATCTTCACTGTTGCTTTCTCAACCTCCCTGTTGTTAGAGTGCACTGTTGTTCACACATCGTGTGCCTGACCCATTTGTACCGCTCTTGGGTTTAAGTACTTCAATGATGTCTTCTCCACCATTGACTTCCACTTTGGCTTTCCGATTGGGATATCAAGCAATTCCCACGCAGATGGCAAGTCGTATTTGTAGAGAATCCTTTTTACGAATGAAAACCAGCTAATAGCTCCAAGTGCCTTGACTGCTACTTGTTGTTTTGCCAGCTGATCCTCTTTAGTGTCTGGACTCCTGCATATATTTCCGTGGAGTGAAAGAACTTTCTTATCAATGGTCACCTTGACTGGTTCAGCACCCAGCAATGCTTATACTGCAACGTCTGCAAATCTCGTTGGGGAGTGATTGGAATGTGCTTTAGCTTCAATCTCTTGAGCTTTTCCAGTTGTTGGATCTCATTTGGTCTTGGACAGCATGCTTCTAGGCCATATGTGAGTCTCGGGCTTATATAAAGCATCCATATCTTATAAATTAGTATCAGGTTATGCCCACGCTTGCCATGAAGGCCGGCCCCCATAAGGGCATACATGGTGCAGTTTGCACTATTTAGTAGAGGTGCCATATCAATCTTGCCGTTTGCAAGCCTAGTAGTTCCTAGGTGCAGCAGTTTCTCTTGCATTTTAACGTACTCGCCACCTAGTTTGAATGTTGGCATGGCTTCACTCTTCTTGCTGCATGTAGGCATAAGGCTTGTGCACTTGTTTGTGTTATGCCGGAATCTCTCCTTGGTTGTGTAGCTTTTTGTTATGTTCAGCAGAATCTGCATCGGTAGAGGATTGTTTGTTATGCATATCATGCCATCTGCACAGGTCGGTGCTGCCACATCGATAAGCCAATCTTAGCTCCATATCCTGTCTCTTCAATTGCCAACAGCCATGGGGTGATGAACTGCAGGTAGCAGTGCGTTGAAATACCACCTTGTCTAACGCATTGGTTCGGTTCAATTGGGTTTGATATGTGCCCTTCCCATTTCACACATGACTTGGGTTTCTCATATAGTCATGTTAAGAGATTCCAAAGTGCACCATCTAGGCCTATCTGGTGCATCTTGTGCAGTAATCCTTGTGTCCACACAACGTCAAACGCCTTTTCTGCATCGAGTGAAACAAGCTAGATTGGTTTCTTATCTTCAATGGCCTCATTTATTGCTTCTGTAACAAGGAGTGGCGCAACATAGAGATGCAATATATTTAGATTTCTCGAGGGCTTTTGACAGCATCCCATATACCAGGTTACTTATGCAATTAAAACGTTATGGCATTGGGAAAAAATAGTTCAGTGGATCAATAACTACCTAACTAGCAGGAAGCAGAGGGTAAAAATCAATGCCACTGTCTCAGAGTGGGCAGATATCACTTGTGGCACTGCACAGGGGAGTGTTATTGGACATACCCTGTTCCTAATATACGTAAACGATTTGCCTGATTTAGTGACATGCTATTACAAAATCTTTGCAGATGATACGAAAATATATGGTAATCCACTAACCCATCAGATACAAGATGACATTAACAAAGTATGTAACTGGGCACACACCTGGCAGCTAACCTTCAACACAGCTAAAACCCACGTTTTACATTTTGGCAGAAACAACCCCATCACTAAGTAATATATGACAAATTCCAACCAAATACAGACAATCTCAATGTCGGGAAGTGAAAAGGACCTGGGAGTGTATATCGACGAAAGTTTAACATTTGACATACACATCAATACTATGCTGTCCAAGGCCAACCAAATACTAGGAATCATAAAGAGGACATTTCGCCATATAAATCCTAGCATCTTCATTTTACTTTATGAATCCTTGGTGAAACCAATACTAGAATATTGTAATTGCATATGGTCGCCCATGTTGAAAAGACAATCCCAACTAATAGAATGGGTCCAGCGTAGATCTACAAAAATTATACCAGAAATGAGAAATTACAGCTATCCAGAAAGACTTACCATGCTAAACTTAATGTTATTAAAACACAGGCGCATTCGTGGGGACCTAATTGAAACATAAAAAATTATACACAACCAATACAACATTGACAAAAAATACCTTCTCCACATCCTCCACCAATACTCAGACTAGGGGTCACAAACTTAAGTTATACACACAGCATTAGCAATAAGGCTGTTCGTAAATTTCTCTTTTCCAACCGAGTAGCACCATACTGGAACACGCTAACAGCCGAGGCTGTAGGGGCACCTACTCTTGAAGTATTTAAAATAAAAGTAGACAATCATTATAGGGAAATAATCCATAACTATGAGTAGAATCTACATAAATTCGGAACAATAACAAGCTATAGGCTTACGTGCTGTGGATATGATGATGATGATGGTGGTGACGCATTTGTGCATGAGCTTCCTTTTCAAAATTGTGATACCGCTATAACTGCCTGGAATACGCGGATCCGTCAATCCGCATTTTATCATTGTTCATTTTAGCCTATCTACCAAAGTAATTTGTCATTTGTGCATTAAGTTGAAGTGTATCTTAAAAGTAGACCTATGTGCATTCCTTGATATATTAATTACGTAGGATTATAGTGTGAAAATGCAATTTGTATGCTAGTCTTTGTGCGAATAAATTAATTTCTATATAATATCAGTTTGGATTCGAGAATATAAGGCGATAGGTCGTCTATAAACGAGTCCTTCAATGAGGAGTCGGTTCTTAACCGATTCCCTACGAACGTTTCTCGCGATATTCTCGATCACATTCCTGTCTCGCGAGATCTCCTTCGACACGAGATCGAGAAAAACATTTCGTAGAAGAAATCCACGGCGTTTGTTTCTTTCATGGAGCGCGAGTCTTCGCGTGCTGTGACGCTTTATATCAATTGATACACACGATCCCATAGCCAGAGTAAAATAAATGGAAATTGCGCGTTTTTTAGTGAAACAAATGGATATAAATGGGCATATGGCCCCTGAAAGATGGGATAAATTACCGCAAAATTTAAATTATAACCAGATCGCGTTGATCTACAGTGAGTGAAGTTTTCTGTGACTTAGTGCACTTCTGCGTGCCAGTTCCGTCAAGTCACCCACATATTTACAAAAGTAACCTGTCATCGTACTAGACTAACATATGGTCACTCGCATCGCTTCGCCGTTCGAGGCCGTACTTGCAGACCTTTGATTTCTTGCTATTTGAAGTAACATTGCACTAGTGGGCTGGAGGCAGCCAATCAGATTGTTGCCTATTTCAATCTAGCTATCAATCTAAAAAATAGAGGAGTGGCTCCGTGCCAATATTTATGCAGAGCTCGCGAGACACGAATGTTAAGCGACGTGATTGGATGTATATTAGTAGGATCGTGATAATAACCGTGCAATTTTATTTGGCGATAGTTGACTGACCTCATTTATGAAGCTTCGTGAACTTAACGCAGACATCAAAAGCGTGCCAGCACGGGACTCGATACGAGAGCGTAGAGGGAGGGCGAGACTGGGCGATAGGACGATGGGCATCCACTGACAGCTCAGGGCTAGGGTAACTAACTTGTAACTGTAACTGACTATAACTTAGTTACATTTTTCATGTAACTGAAGTAACTTATAACTGAATAATTTTTTTAGTTACAGTAACTGAAATCTAACCAGTTACATTGCAAAAGTAACTGAATTTTCAGTTACTTTTCAGTTACTTTTCAAACTTTTAAACCAAATTTATTACAATTTTCTTAATTTGCGACAAAGCTATTGTTATACACGTGACACTCCAATTTATCAATTTCAATGTAATCCTTCAAGCAAACTGTTGAATATAGTAATGCTAATTTTACTGGAAGATGCTGATGCCATGGGCAACGACTTTTTTCCAAGCATCAGTGATATTTTTTTTTAGAAATTTGCCATTGGAGTGACTGCCTTGATTATTTGGGCAGGCATTCCAGTGGTAAATTTCAAATATGAATCTTAAAGACATTTCTTGAACAATCTTGATCATTGAAGGGTTAACCCACTCTATCTGTATTATATGTGATATTTTAGCAATGAAAATCTGAATGTTGTTGCTACATCAGGTAACCACAACCATTAATCAAAATCTTATTCAGCTCTGACATTAATCTACAATGTAGTTTAGAAACAGGCTGTTCATTATCGAATTAGCCGTTAGCTTTTAAAGATTAAATTTGTTGAAGAAAACCTCATAGAAAATGTCCATTTGCAGACCATGAGATTATTTTAGAAACCTTGCTACTGAAATGATTGGCTTTGTTATTTAGCCAGTCATTACAGTGGTAAAATTTCACAAGGCTTTATCCAGCTTTAGACCTTAAAGAGTTAAGAGGATTAAAAACACCAAGGGTTGAATTGTAAAATCTGCCACAGTATGTGTTAACGGCATGTCCTGTTCTTTTCATTATATACTATGATTAGGCCAGCTTAGGGCATCATTGCTCATCAGTTATACTCAAGCTAAATTCACATAGGTGTGGTGATTATAGATCAAAGGACAATGCAATTCTGAAATGTAACTAGTTACATTGGTTAACAAATGTAACTGTAACTAACTAGTTACATTTAAATGTAACTGACCCCAGGCCTGAGACAGCTACATAAATACTAGACACATTACCCATCTCTATCTGCAAGCAATGCGGCCTATAGGCAAGTCACAGAGAGGCTATATGTATTGGTTACATAAATACAGGTTCGCACAACTCACCCACTCAGGTCTCCAAACAAAGGTTCCTTCAAACGCCTCTCAGCAATCTACATAAAGAAATGTTCCCTCAGACATACATAATTAAATAATTCCTTCAAAGTATCTCACATATATCTACATAAATACAGGTTCCCTCAAGGCACCCCGCAGCTTGAATTGAATTGATATCTGCAGAACCCTCTTGATAGGAGCACCAGTTATGGCTACATAACTGTAGAGTGTACAGTAATGCACGATGAATGTTATTTTTGGAGAGTGAAAGAGTAGGAGATAAAAATAATGACCACAAGAACAACACATAAAACAACAACCTGTTAATCGAGAGTAGATATATATTACATATAGTTAAAATGTAATATATACACATAGCAATCAGATACAGATATTGATATTATTTATTTATGGCGGATAGGTATTCTCATTTTCTTTTTACAACCTAGATTGAGTGAATACATGCTACCACAATGAAGATTGAGCATAAGTGGCGGCAGTGGTTTTCTAGTTGCTGAAGAAGGTTTTGATGAATGGGTAGCATTTGTGGTACTGACAGGTCGGTAGGGTCTATGATTATCTTGGTCAGTAGTTGTAGGTTGTAGACTGCAGGTCGAAAGTTCTGGATGACTAGCAGAGTTGGACATTGAATGAGCATTGTGTGAATAGGTTTCAGTGTCCATATGGCACAGCTGCCATCCCAGATAACATGTAGACATTGGGCCAAAGTTGGCAACAGGGTGGCAGATATCGCTTGGCATTACAATGTTGGCTCAACGTTGGTTGTATCATTTGTTTGCCAACGTTAGGCCAACGTTGAGCCAACGCTGGGCCGGCATTGGAAATTTCACAGAAAATCAAACAAAATCAACATAATATTCACCTTTTAATTTTTAAATTGTTAAATTATGCTCTCTGGTGTGCTATTTTTAATATCTTCATAGATTTATGCCGGTTGGCTCAACGTTGGCCCAATAACGTATTAACAATGTTGGGCCAACGTTGGGGGAGGAGAAAAACTACGTTGGCCCAACATAGTGGTAAACGTTGGGCCAACGTTTGGTTGCTATCAGGGATAACACTTCATCACTATTCATATTGAATTTAGACACCAGAGATTGGACGAGGTAAGTACCTGTAAGAAATCTTAGTTTAATGGCACTACGCTTAGTATCCTTGGAGTCACCTTATTGATGGATGAGGGTTGCTGGGACAAAACGGATTGAATGTTGCAGTTAATAATTGTACTTCTAAGTTTAACTTCAGCCAGGTTATTATTCCAGTAAAGGTTAATAGCAGTTAATAGTTGCTGCTTCCACATGTTTTAGATGGAATTGCGACTAGAGGTTGCTCTATGCTTGGTAGTCCATACATTTTTAGATGTTGCTACACGCAAATCAGCAATATACATACATACATACATACATACTTGCAGGACTTATTATTTGACCTGATTGGTTGCGTGATTTGATCTGCGTGATTTGTTGCTTGAGTTGATTGGTTGCTTGATTGGTGGCTTGAATTGATTGGTTGCTTGATCTGATTAGTTGCTCGATCTGATTGATTGCTTGATTGGGGGCTTGAGTTGTTCTTGATTTGACTAGTTGCTTGATTTGACTAGTTACTTGATTTGATTGGTTGTTTAATTTGATTGCTTGCTTGATTTGAGTGTTTGTTTGATTGGTTACGTAATTTGTTGCTTGAATTGATTGGTTGCTTGATCGAATTAGTTGCTTGATCTGATTGATTGCTTGATTGGGGGTTAGAGCTGTTGCTTGATTTGACTAGTTGCTTGATTTGATTGGTTGTTTTATTTGATTGGTTGTTTCATTTGATTGCTTGCTTGATTTGATTGCTTGCGTAACCTGTTGCTTGATTGGTTACATGATTTGTTGATTGAATTGATTGGTTGTTTGAATTGATTGATTGCGTGATTGATTGTTTGATTTGATTGGTTGCATGATTTGTTGTCTAATCTGATTGGTAGCGTGATTGGTTGCTTGTATTGATTGGTTGCATGATTGATTGGTTGCTTGAATTGATTGTCTGAACTGATTGGTTGCGTGATTGATTGTTTGGATTGATAAGGTGGTGGACGGGTTGTTTGCCGATTTGCCAACTTGATTGATTGCCTGATTAATTAAGATTGATTAAGATTAATTAAGATTGATTGAGATTGATTAAGATTAATTGAGATTGATTAAGATTAATTGAGATTAATTGAGATTAATTGAGATTAATTAAGATTAATTAAGATTTAGATTGATTGATTGACTGTGATTCCATGGCTAGACAACGCGGGGGTAGGCGAAGGGCTGGTGATGACGCTGAATCACACCACCCATCATCTGCTCACGCACGCCTGGTTAAAGTATACTACATGGTAATCCAATGTTTTCACCACCTGGGTGTGCTGAACACGCATCTAGACAGCGACACCGTGCCAAATGGCCTCGGTCGAAAGGTCAAGAGTTTGACAGACTTCTGCAAACCGGCCATGCCAGATGCTGAGGTCCACTTCGACATTCGTAATGTCAACTTTGAATGGGCGAAAACAATGATTAAAACATGGGTTCGCCACTATAACTGTAAACTAGGAGTCCTCCGTTCTGAGCTACTCTCAGCCCAGACTCTTCCTTATTTAGACCTTGGTCGGGCTAAGTCCACTGCAATCCATTGGGCCAAAAAGAATTATCACAGAAAATTGGATCACAACGCCATCTCAGCATTTTATGATTTTATTAGACCACTTGATCCGAATTATAAGCCTGTTACTCAACCACCAAATGTCACCCCTGTTAGCAAACCAGTACAAAATGCAAATTTAGTACAATCCGCTCATCCCAAAAAGCGGCTACATTCACCTGCAGAGGCCTCACCACCACTAAAACGTCCAGATAAACAACCGTCTCCCATTAGCTCTCTTCCTGGCACATCCAGTGACCACAGTATTTACATTCCAGTGGACCCCTCTATGATCCCTCTACCAGATTCACCTCCACCAGCGCCACCATTCTCTCCTGAGGATTTTCCTCCTCTTCCGCAGAGGGTGTCAAATGCCAAAGGTGCTAGTAAACAGCCGGGTCCAAGGACCCGAGCTGCACAAAAGGTCCCTCAACCACGATTCACACCATCTCCATACGCCAGACCAAAGAAGCCCACACCCTTGGAACAGAATAAGTTCTGGAAATTCAGGAATGAGGCCACCAACAAACCAAATTGGCAACTTCCGACCCTCGACAAAAAGATCTTGATCGTCGGAGATTCAAACTTGAGTCGGATTAATGTGGATCCCCATCCAGATACTCAGGTTGCCTGTTTCCCTGGAGCATCGATTAATGATCTCAGAACGATCATTAATAAATACACAGGGAAATTGCAACCTGAGAAAGTAGTCCTCACCATAGGAATAAATGATAGGAATAATCTGATCTCAGCCTCCGAGTATCGACTTAGGTTATTATTCAGTATGGTACGAAAGAAATTTCCCAAGTCTAGGATCTACTTCACTGAACTAAATTTCTCCGCAACCTCGACACCTCAGCAAAAGCAGGCACTCGATGCAATTAATCGGACTGCCGCGTCAAGCAAGGCCAAATCCCCTGAGTCCAGGGTTATTGTCATACCCAGTCTTGCTTCGACAGAATTCGAAGTGGGTCATGACAATATTCATTGGACTGAGAGGACAGCAAATGACATGTATAATAACTGGCTTGTGGCCCTTAATTTAAACTAAACTCGGGTCAAGGTACCAACCACCCAGAAATGGGACTGGGTAGTAATATTGTAAACTTAACCGGCTCCGCATTAGGCGAAGCAGAACAGTCACTGCTTAATTTTGGCTTGACTTTTGTCCCAACACCAAAACATAAAACAGGTTTGGATGCAGATTTAGATAATGGCTTTACTGAAACTGCTGAATTTGGTCACCGTGTGAAATTAGCTGATTTTTTTCAAAACTCCAATAGTAATATTCCACTATTCATTGAAAAAACTGGCTGGGCTCCAAACTTAAAATGTGTTGACCCAGCAATCGGTGAAAGTATAAAACTTTACTCTGAACGTATTGAAAATACTACATTTCCAAACGATCAGCAAAATTTATCTTATGAGCAACGCCAGGCCCTATTAGGTTTATCTAGAAAAAGTGAAATTGTCATCAAACCTGCGGATAAAGGATCGGCTACTGTAATAATGGATAAAGACCACTACATCAAAGAAGCGCATAGACAGCTTAGTAATCCGAAGCATTACCAAAAACTAAATGAACCACTTTGGCAAAATAACTGTAGCAAATTCAACAAAATTCTCCAAAAAATGGTTGATAACAAGAAGATAACTGAAAAGCAATATAAATACCTGTGCGCAAAAGATGATTCGAAACCACGTACATTTTATCTTCTTCCTAAAATCCATAAGTCTGTTGACTTGTGGACCGACCCTATGACACCACCAGGGCGACCCATCATTTCAGATTGTGGTTCGGAATCATATAGGATTAGTGAATTTATCGACTACCATCTTCAGCCAATTGCAAATAGACATTTTAGCTATCTGAAAAACACTGAAGACTTCCTAGCCCAGGTCTCTAAGATCTCGGTCCCTCCAAATTCATTCTTAATTACAATGGACGTCGATGCTATGTACACAAACATTGACATCGAAAAGGGTCTAAGTTCAATTCGTAGAGCATTTGCCGACTATCCTGACACCAACAGGCCCGACAGAGAAGTAATAGCTCTATTAGAGCTTAGTCTGAAGGGCAATGACTTTGAATTTGCTGGTGAAATTTTTCAACAAATTTGTGGCTGCGCAATGGGTAAGCGTTTCAGCCCAGGTTTCGCTAACCTTTACATGGCAGAGTGGGAAAAGGAAGCACTCGAAAACTGTCCAAATCAGCCGCTCATTTACCGCAGGTACCGCGATGATATTTTCATGATCTGGCAACATAGTAAGGAAGCATTTACCGAATTTCTGGCCATTCTGAATAATCATGATCCGAATATCAAACTAAAAGCTCAAATCGATGAGCTGTCCGTAGATTTCCTAGATGTAACTTTATACAAAGGTATAAAGTATGAAACAACTGGTTACTTAGACTACAAAGTTTATTTTAAGCCAACCGACTCGCATCAACTACTACACAAGAAATCATTCCATCCTCCGCATACTTTCAAGGGACTTGTAAAATCACAAATAATCCGTTTTCATAGAAATTCGAGTGATAAGAAAAACTTTGAATCATCATGTTCGACCTTATTCAAAGCCCTCAAACCGAGAGGGTACTCTTCTCGGTTCCTGCGCAAAATAAAGTCTGAAACTTTGCATAATTTGGAAATCATTCCAGATAATGCCAGAAATTCTCGGCCTACCAAAATTTGTCATAATCGTCCGATTATTGGTGAAGGAGAATCTCGGAAATGTGAAAAGAAAAGGTGTAAATTGGATAAATTTCTTCCTTCCCAGAGTACATTCACGAGCTTTCAAAACAAAAGCAAATTTCAAATTCAGTCGAAATTAGATTGCGATTCTGAAAATGTCATTTACTTAATTTCATGCAAATTGTGTCAAAAGCAGTATGTTGGCGAAACAAAAAATCGACTAAGATGCCGAGCAACCAGACACCTTTCAGATATTAGACTAGAGGAAGACACACATGTGGCTGAACATTTTAATCTTCCTGATCATTTAGTCACCCGTGACTTTGAAATTATGCCCATCGAACAGCTACCTCTTTCAGACACAACAGAGGAAACTGATAAACAAAGATCACTAAGAGAATCGTTTTGGATTAAAGAACTCGAAACACAATGGCCAAGGGGCATAAATTCGGACCCATGCCTCTCGGATCAACGTGAGATTATCCCATTTACTCTCACATACAATCGGAAAAATGTTGAAATTGCGAAAATCCTAAAGGATGAGTATCACAAATTACAGGACAATTTAAAACAACCATTCAACAAGCGTCCAGTAATTGCATTTAAGAAAAATCCTAATCTACGCGACATCTTGGTAAAAGCGAAACTCAAATAAGTGTTCAAAACATCAATCAATGATTTATCATTGTATACTAATCAGGCCATATGGCATCTATTAAACAAAATTGACAATCTCAGGTGATAAAATAAGCAAAAATATTTTCAATTTTTTTCAATTTTGAAAATTCTGAGCCGGTGCGTTTACAATATTACATACATACATGCCAGTGCCAGTTCCGTTATTTTATTACTTTATAAATCCATAACTTGTGTATAATATTCGTCTACATCGTCAGGCAATCTATCAGTCCTTCATTAGATCCACCTAACAAACGGTATATAGAAATCTCATCTTCTCCACATAAATCATTAAATTGAACCTATTATTACCTCTTGAATTGCATGATTGTTTGAGCAAGAAAACTGTCATTCATTCCATCCTTCCTCCCTCTATCCTTCCCTCTACCTGTCATTTCCTCCCTTCACTCATTCATTCATTACCTCATTTCTTCATTCTTTCTAGCCTTTCTTCCTGCTTTCCATCCACTAGCATTTGTTCGTTCGTTCGTCCGGCCGTTCGTTCGTTCGTTCGTTCGTTCGTTCGTTCGTTCGTTCGTTCGTTCGTTCGTTCGTTCGTTCGTTCGTTCGTTCGTTCGTTCGTTCGTTCGTTCGTTCGTTCGTTCGTTCGTTCGTTCGTTCGTTCGTTCGTTCGTTCGTTCGTTCGTTCGTTCGTTCGTTCGTTCGTTCGTTCGTTCGTTCGTCCATTCTTCCCTCACTCCTTCCTCACTCCTTCCTTTCTTCCTCCCTCCTTCATCCCCACCTCCGTCCTTCCTTCCTTCCTCTTTCCTTCCTTCCTTCCTCCTTCCTCCTTCCTTCCTTCCTCCTCCCTTCCTTCCTCCCTCCCTCCCGCATCCCTCGCTCCTTCCTGCCTACTTCATCCTCCTTCTCTCCATCCCTTCATCTATTCCTTCGAGCCATCCATCTTTCCTTCCTTCCTTCCAGCCTTCATCCCGTTCATCGTTCCTCCCTCCCATCATCCCGTCCGTCCTTCAAGCCCTCATTCCTTCCATCTTTCCTTCACCCTTCCTTCCTTCCATCCGTCCTTCCATTCGTCCATCATGGTTGGGTGGTTGGTTGGTTGGGTGGTTGGTTGGTTGGTTGGTTGGTTGGTTGGTTGGTTGGGTGGTTGGTTGGGTGGATGTGGGTTTGGGTGGTTGGGTGGGTGGTTGGTTGGTTGGTTGGTTGGTTGGTCGGGTGGGTGGTTGGGTGGGTGGGTGGGTGGGTGTTTGGTTGGTTGGTTGTGTGGTTGGATTATTGGGTGGTTGGGTGGTTGATTGGATGTTCGTTTGGGTGGTTGGTTAGTTGGGTGGTCAGTTGGGCGGTTGGTTGGGTAGTTGATTGGTTGGGTGATCGGTTTGGTCTGTCCATCCTTCTCTCCTTCTATCCTTGTATCATTCAATCATGCGATTTGCTTATTCATTCATCTGTTTTAGAGAGAAAATTACACACAAAAATGGACTTTATTTCTCAACACAATGATAATCTTTGAAATCAATACCCACGGAAACTACTGACATTTGAGTAACTATATTACAAAGCAAAAGTTTTAATCAAAATTACTCATTCAGATCAAAGATTTTCAAACAAGGCCATCAGTTACGTATTTCTTTGAAATGTTTTCTTTGCATTCCAAATTGTTTATTATACTTTGAAAAGGTCACTTAAGCACCTTTCAAATGATCTCACGGTTCACATCAAAGTCAGATTATTAGTTCTCTTTGAACCAGTGACCAGTCCGCCGCTAAGCCATTGAAAGTAGCGCAATCCTTAACACCTTTCCAAATTGAAACCAACGAGCTCAATTAGTCAACAATACATTACTACAATGAATTATAACACCTTATTAGCGGCGTGTACCTCAAAGCAAACAACTTAGTAACTTTAAAGAAAATGATTAAGTCTCAAAAACGTTCACTTGGCCAATAAATAGTAGGGCAAACTGTTGGACTGGTAGATTTGTCTAAAAGGCTGCTGAAGAAGTGTAATCAACACGAAACGCGTCCAGCCCTCTGACGATGTAAAAAATTTCATTACTGTGTATTCCTGTGTATTTCTGTGTATTCCTGTGTATTTCTGTGTATTCCTGGATATTTACTGTATTCCTGCATTGCTGCGAGTAAGTTATAATATTTATACTGTTATTTCTGTATTGCCTGTCCTTAAATCTTAAATATTATCATGTCACCACTAATCATTACTACTAACCACATTTCTCTTATTTCAGCTTTGTAAATTAAGCCCTCTTTGATTGGAAAAATATATATAGACAGACAGACTATCTGACAAACCTACCACTTGTAGAGTGTGCGCCCGGTAGCATTTTTGTATTGATTGACTGTCTGGCTGCTTTAGAGTTTGATTGATTTATTGATTGCTTGGTTGGTTGCTTGAGTCTTACTTGATTTGACAGGTTGCTTGATTTGATTGTTTGTTTGAGTTGATTGCTTGCATGACTTGTTATTTGACCTGATTGGTTGCGTGATTTGATCTGATTGGTTGCGTGATTTATTGCTTGAATTGGGTGCATGATTTGTTGCTTGAATTGATTGGTTGCATGATTTGTTGCTTGAATTGATTGGTTACGTGATTGGTTGCTTGAATTGATTGGGAGCGACAGATTGTTTGAAATTGATTGAAATTGATTGAAATTGATTGGAATTGATTGAAATTGATTGAAATTGATTGAAATTGATTGAAATTGATTGAAATTGATTGAAATTGATTGAAATTGATTGAAATTGATTGAAATTGATTGAAATTGATTGAAATTGATTATTGATTGATTATTGATTGATTATTGATTGATTATTGATTGATTATTGATTGATTAAGCTTGATTAAGATTGATTAAGATTGATTAAGATTGATTAAGATTGATTAAGATTGATTAAGATTGATTAAGATTGATTAAGATTGATTAAGATTGATTAAGATTGACTGATTGACTGGGATTTTCCTGATTGACTGGGGGCTTGAGTTGATTGATTGATTGATTGATTTATTTGATTGCTTGCGTAACCTGTTGCTTGATTGGTTACATGATTTGTTGCTTGAATTGATTGGTTGCGTGATTGGTTGTTTGAATTGATTGATTGCGTGATTGATTATTTGATGTGAGTGGTTGCGTGATTGATTATTTGATGTGAGTGGTTGCGTGACTTGTTGTTTAATCTGATTGGTAGCGTGAGTAGTTGCGTGATTGATTGGCTGCTTGAATTGATTGTCTGAACTGATTGGTTGCGTGATTGATTGCTTGGATTGATAAGGTGGTTGACTGGTTGTTTGCCTATTTGCCCACTTGATTGATTGCCTGATTATTTAAGATTGATTAAGATTGATTGAGATTGATTGAGATTAATTAAGGTTGATTAAGATTAGTTAAGATTAATTAAGATTAATTGACGTTAATTAAGATTAATTAAGATTGATTAAGATTAATTAAGGTTAATTGAGATTAATTGAGATTGATTAAGGTTGATTGAAACTGATTGAGATTGATTGAAATTGATTGAGATTAATTGAAATTGATTGAAATTGGTTGAAATTGATTGAGATTGATTGAGATTAATTGAGATTAATTGAGATTAATTGAGATTAATTGAGATTTAGATTGATTGATTGACTGGGATTGCTTGTGATTCCATGGCTAGACCGTGCAGGGGTAGGCGAGGGGCTGGTGATGACTCTGGATCACACCACCCATCATCTGCTCATGCACGCCTGGTTAAGGTATACTACATGGTAATCCAATGTTTTCACCACCTGGGCGTGCTGAACAAGCATCTGGACAGCGACACCGTGCCAAATGGCCTCGGTCGAAAGGTCAAGAGCTTGACAGACTTCTGTAAACCGGCGATGCCAGATGCTGAGGTCCACTTCGACATTCGTAATGTCAACTTCGAATGGGCGAAAACAATGATTAAAACATGGGTTCGCCACTATAACTGTCAACTAGGAGTCCTCCGTTCTGAGCTACTCTCAGCCCAAACTCTTCCATATTTAGACCTCGGTCGGGCCAAGTCCACTGCAATCCATTGGGCCAAAAAGAATTATCACAGAAAATTGGATCACAATGCCATCTCAGCATTTTATGATTTTATTAGACCACTTGATCCGAATTATAAGCCTGCTACTAAACCACTAAATGTCACCCCTGTTATCAAACCAGTACAAAATGCAAATTTAGTACAATCCGCTCATCCCAAAAAGCGGCTACATTCACCTGTAGAGGCCTCACCACCACTAAAACGTCCAGATAAACGACCGTCTCCCATTAGCTCTCTTCCTGGCACATCCATTGACCACAGTATTTACATTCCAGTGGATCCCTCTATGATCCCTCTACCAGACTCACCTCCACCAGCGCCGCCATTCTCTCCTGAGGATTTTCCTCCTCTTCCGCAGAGGGTGTCAAATTCTAAAGGTGCTAGTAAACAGCCTGGTCCAAGGACCCAAGCTACACCAAAGGTCCCCCAACCACGGTTCACACCATCTCCATGCGCCAGACCAAAGAAGCCCACACCCTTGGGACAGAATAAGTTCTGGAGATTTAGAAATGAGGCCACCAACAGACCAAATTGGCAACTTCCTACCCTCGACAAAAAGATCTTGATCGTCGGAGATTCAAACTTGAGTCGGATTAATGTGGATCCCCATCCAGATACTCAGATTGCCTGTTTCCCTGGAGCATCGATTAATGATCTCAGAACGATCATTAATAGATACACAGGGAAATTGCAACCTGAGAAAGTAGTCCTCACCATAGGAATAAATGATAGGAATAATCTAATCTCAGCCTCCGAGTATCGACTTAGGTTATTATTCAGTATGGTACGAAAGAAATTTCCCAAGTCTATGATCTACTTCACTGAACTAAATTTCTCCGCAACCTCGACCCCTCAGCAAAAGCAGGCACTCGATGCAATTAATCAGACTGCCGCATCAAGCAAGGCCAAGTCCCCTGAGTCCAAGGTTATTGTCATACCCAGTCTTCCTTCGACAGAATTCGAAGTGGGCCATGACAATATTCATTGGACTGAGAGGACAGCGAATGACATGTATAATAACTGGCTTGTAGCCCTTAATTTAAACTAAACTCGGGTCAAGGTACCAACCACCCAGAAATGGGACTGGGTAGTAATATTGTAAACCTAACCGGCTCTGCATTAGGTGAAGCAGAACAGTCACTGCTTAACTTTGGCTTGACATTTGTCCCAACACCAAAACCTAAAACAGGTTTGGATGCCGATTTAGATAATGGCTTTACTGAAACTGCTGAATTTGGTCACCGTGTGAAATTGGCAGATTTTTTTCGAAACTCCAATAGTAATATTCCACCATTCATTGAAAAAACCGGCTGGGCTCCAAACTTAAAATGTGTTGACCCAGCAATCGGTGAAAGTATAAAACTTTACTCTGAACGTATTGAAAATACTACATTTCCAAACGATCAGCAAAATTTATCCTATGAGCAACGCCAGGCCATATTAGGTTTATCTAGAAAAAGTGAAATTGTCATCAAACCTGCGGATAAAGGGTCGGCTACTGTAATAATGGATAAAGACAACTACATCAAAGAAGCGCATAGACAGCTTAGTAATCCGAAGCATTACCGAAAACTAAATGAACCACTTTGGCAAAATAACTGTAGCAAATTCAACGAAATTCTCCAAAAAATGGTTGATAGCAAGAAGATAACTGAAAAGCAATTTAAATACCTGTGCGCAAAAGATGATTCGAAACCACGTACATTTTATCTTCTTCCTAAAATCCATAAGTCTGTTGACTCATGGACCGACCCAATGACACCACCAGGGCGACCCATTATTTCAGATTGTGGTTCGGAATCATATAGGATTAGTGAATTTATCGACTACCATCTTCAGCCAATTGCAAATATACATTTTAGCTATCTGAAAAACACTGAAGACTTCCTAGCCCAGGTCTCTAAGATCTCGGTCCCTCCAAATTCATTCTTAATTACAATGGACGTCGATGCTATGTACACAAACATTGACATCGAAAAGGGTCTAAATTCAATTCGTAGAGCGTTTGCCGACTATCCTGACACAAACAGGCCCGACAGAGAAGTAATAGCTCTATTAGAGCTTAGTCTGAAGGGCAATGACTTTGAATTTGCTGGTGAAATTTTCCAACAAATTTGTGGCTGTGCAATGGGTAAGCGTTTCAGCCCAGGTTTCGCTAACCTTTACATGGCAGAGTGGGAAAAGGAAGCACTCGAAAACTGTCCAAATCAGCCGCTCATTTACCGCAGGTACCTCGATGATATTTTTATGATCTGGCAACATAGTAAGGAAGCATTTACCGAATTTCTGGCCATTCTGAATAATCATGATCCGAATATCAAGCTAAAAGCTCAAATTGATGAGCTGTCCGTAGATTTCCTGGATGTAACTTTATACAAAGGTATAAAGTATGAAACAACTGGTTACCTAGACTACAAAGTTTATTTTAAGCCAACCGACTCGCATCAACTACTGCACAAGAAATCATTCCATCCACCGCATACTTTCAAGGGACTTGTAAAATCACAAATAATCCGTTTTCATAGAAATTCGAGTGATAAGAAAAACTTTGAATCATCATGTTCGACCTTATTCAAAGCCCTCAAACCGAGAGGGTACTCTTCTCGGTTCCTGCGTAAAATAAAGTCTGAAACTTTGCATAATTTGGAAATCATTCCGGATAATGCCAGAAATTCTCGACCTACCAAAATTTGTCATAATCGTCCGATTATTGGTGATGGAGAATCTCGGAAATGTGAAAAGAAAAGGTGTAAATTGGATAAATTTCTTCCCTCCCAGAGTACATTCATGAGCTTTCAAAACAAAAGCAAATTTCAAATTCAGTCGAAATTAGATTGCGATTCTGAAAATGTCATTTACTTAATTTCATGCAAATTGTGTCAAAAGCAGTATGTTGGCGAAACGAAAAATCGACTAAGATGCCGAGCAACTAGACACCTTTCAGATATTAGACTAGAGGAAGACACACATGTGGCTGAACATTTTAATCTTCCTGATCATTTAGTCACTCGTGACTTTGAAATTATGCCTATCGAACAGCTACCTCTTTCAGACACAATAGAGGAAACTGATAGACAAAGAAAACTGAGAGAATCATTTTGGATTAAAGAACTCCAAACACAATGGCCAAGGGGCATAAATTCGGACCCAGGCCTCTCTGATCAACGTGAGATTATCCCATTTACTCTCACATACAATCGGAAAAATGTGGAAATTGCGAAAATCCTAAAGGATGAGTATCACAAATTACAGGACAATTTAAAACAACCATTCAACAAGCGTCCGATAATTGCATTTAAGAAAAATCCTAATCTACGCGACATCTTGGTAAAAGCGAAACTCAAATAAGTGTTCAAAACATCAATCAATGATTTATCATTGTATACTAATCAGGCCATATGGCATCTCTTAAACAAAATTGACAATCTCAGGTGATAAAATAAGCAAAAATATTTTCAATTTTTTCAATTTTGAAAATTCTGAGCCGGTGCGTTTACAATATTACATACATACATACATACATTCATTCTTAATTACAATGGACGTCGATGCTATGTACACAAACATTGACATCGAAAAGGGTCTAAATTCAATTCGTAGAGCATTTGCCGACTATCCTGACACCAACAGGCCCGACAGAGAAGTAATAGCTCTATTAGAGCTTAGTCTGAAGGGCAATGACTTTGAATTTGCTGGTGAAATTTTTCAACAAATTTGTGGCTGCGCAATGGGTAAGCGTTTCAGCCCAGGTTTCGCTAACCTTTACATGGCAGAGTGGGAAAAGGAAGCACTCGAAAACTGTCCAAATCAGCCGCTCATTTACCGCAGGTACCTCGATGATATTTTCATGATCTGGCAACATAGTAAGGAAGCATTTACCGAATTTCTGGCCATTCTGAATAATCATGATCTGAATATCAAACTAAAAGCTCAAATCGATGAGCTGTCCGTAGATTTCCTAGATGTAACTTTATACAAAGGTATAAAGTATGAAACAACTGGTTACTTAGACTACAAAGTTTATTTTAAGCCAACCGACTCGCATCAACTACTACACAAGAAATCATTCCATCCTCCGCATACTTTCAAGGGACTTGTAAAATCACAAATAATCCGTTTTCATAGAAATTCGAGTGATAAGAAAAACTTTGAATCATCATGTTCGACCTTATTCAAAGCCCTCAAACCGAGAGGGTACTCTTCTCGGTTCCTGCGCAAAATAAAGTCTGAAACTTTGCATAATTTGGAAATCATTCCAGATAATGCCAGAAATTCTCGGCCTACCAAAATTTGTCATAATCGTCCGATTATTGGTGAAGGAGAATCTCGGAAATGTGAAAAGAAAAGGTGTAAATTGGATAAATTTCTTCCTTCCCAGAGTACATTCACGAGCTTTCAAAACAAAAGCAAATTTCAAATTCAGTCGAAATTAGATTGCGATTCTGAAAATGTCATTTACTTAATTTCATGCAAATTGTGTCAAAAGCAGTATGTTGGCGAAACAAAAAATCGACTAAGATGCCGAGCAACCAGACACCTTTCAGATATTAGACTAGAGGAAGACACACATGTGGCTGAACATTTTAATCTTCCTGATCATTTAGTCACCCGTGACTTTGAAATTATGCCCATCGAACAGCTACCTCTTTCAGACACAACAGAGGAAACTGATAAACAAAGATCACTAAGAGAATCGTTTTGGATTAAAGAACTCGAAACACAATGGCCAAGGGGCATAAATTCGGACCCATGCCTCTCGGATCAACGTGAGATTGCCAGTGCGTCAATAAAATAAAAATACATATACTGCCAGAGCCGTGCTGGAGTCAGAGTACAATAGGCGTAAAAGCCTAGGATTGATTGTGACAGATGCATCCACAGATAGTCCCATATGAATCGTCAGTGTGTCAGTATATCAGACATGTGAAAGCTGGTCGGCCAATCCTTGACTTTTTAGTCTTGGTGCGGTGGTCCAGTGGAAAGATGCCTGGTTGCTGATGCTATGCGGAGTTGCAGGATGACGGTTCGATCCCCCGACCGGGAGATGGTGATCAACAAATTAAACTAACGGGTGCAGCACTGTCGGCTAAGTTAGCACATGGAAATTGAAGCCGCACGTTGCCAGTGCGTCAATAAAATAAAAATACATATACTGCCAGAGCCGTGCTGGAGTCAGAGTACAATAGGCGTAAAAGCCTAGGATTGATTGTGACAGATGCATCCACAGATAGTCCCATATGAATCGTCAGTGTGTCAGTATATCAGACATGTGAAAGCTGGTCGGCCAATCCTTGACTTTTTAGTCTTGGTGCGGTGGTCCAGTGGAAAGATGCCTGGTTGCTGATGCTATGCGGAGTTGCAGGATGACGGTTCGATCCCCCGACCGGGAGATGGTGATCAACAAATTAAACTAACGGGTGCAGCACTGTCGGCTAAGTTAGCACATGGAAATTGAAGCCGCACGTTGCCAGTGCGTCAATAAAATAAAAATACATATACTGCCAGAGCCGTGCTGGAGTCAGAGTACAATAGGCGTAAAAGCCTAGGATTGATTGTGACAGATGCATCCACAGATAGTCCCATATGAATCGTCAGTGTGTCAGTATATCAGACATGTGAAAGCTGGTCGGCCAATCCTTGACTTTTTAGTCTTGGTGCGGTGGTCCAGTGGAAAGATGCCTGGTTGCTGATGCTATGCGGAGTTGCAGGATGACGGTTCGATCCCCCGACCGGGAGATGGTGATCAACAAATTAAACTAACGGGTGCAGCACTGTCGGCTAAGTTAGCACATGGAAATTGAAGCCGCACGTTGCCAGTGCGTCAATAAAATAAAAATACATATACTGCCAGAGCCGTGCTGGAGTCAGAGTACAATAGGCGTAAAAGCCTAGGATTGATTGTGACAGATGCATCCACAGATAGTCCCATATGAATCGTCAGTGTGTCAGTATATCAGACATGTGAAAGCTGGTCGGCCAATCCTTGACTTTTTAGTCTTGGTGCGGTGGTCCAGTGGAAAGATGCCTGGTTGCTGATGCTATGCGGAGTTGCAGGATGACGGTTCGATCCCCCGACCGGGAGATGGTGATCAACAAATTAAACTAACGGGTGCAGCACTGTCGGCTAAGTTAGCACATGGAAATTGAAGCCGCACGTTGCCAGTGCGTCAATAAAATAAAAATACATACATACATACATACATACATACATACATACATACAGTGTGTCAATAAAATAAAAATACATATACTGCCAGAGCCGTGCTGGAGTCAGAGTACAATAGGCGTAAAAAGCCTAGGATTGAATCGTGGCAGATGCCTCCACGGATAGTCCCATATGAATCATCAGTGTGTCAGTATATCAGACATGTGAAAGCTGGTCGGCCAAACCTGACCATTTTAGTCTTGGCGCGGTGGTCCAGTGGAAAGATGTCTGGTTGCTGATGCTATGCGGAGTTGCAGAATGGCGGTTCGATCCCCCCCCCCCCCCCCCGACCGGGAGATGGCGATCAACAAATTAAACTAATGGGTGCATGACTGTCGGCTGGTTAGCGCATAGAAATTGAAGCCGCACGTTACCAGTGCGTCAATAAAATAAAAATACATATACTGCCAGAGCCGTGCTGGAGTCAGAGTACAATAGGCGTAAAAAGCCTAGGATTGAATCGTGGCAGATGCATCCACAGATAGTCCCATATGAATCGTCAGTGTGTCAGTATATCAGACATGTGAAAACTGGTCGGCCAATCCTTGACTTTTAGTCTTGGTGCGGTGGTCCAGTGGAAAGATGTCTGGTTGCTGATGCTATACGGAGTTGCAGTATGGCGGTTCGATCCCCCGACCGGGAGATGGTGATCAACAAATTAAACTAATGGGTGCATCACTGTCGGCTAAGTTAGCACATGGAAATTGAAGCCGCACGTTGCCAGTGCGTCAATAAAAAAAAAAATACATATACTGCCAGAGCCGTGCTGGAGTCAGAGTACAATAGGCGTAAAAGCCTAGGATTGAATTGTGGCGGGTGCATCCACAGATAGTCCCATATGAATCATCAGTGTGTCAGTATATCAGACATGTGAAAACTGGTCGGCCAATCCTTGACTTTTAGTCTTGGTGCGGTGGTCCAGTGGAAAGATGTCTGGTTGCTGATGCTATGCGGAGTTGCAGTATGGCGGTTCGATCCCCCGACTGGGAGATGGTGATCAACAAATTAAACTAATGGTTGCATCACTGTCGGCTAAGTTAGCACATGGAAATTGAAGGCGCACGTTGCCAGTGCGTCAGTAAAATAAAAAAATAAAAAAATACATACAGGCCCCCTTAAGGCACCCTCGTCAATCTACGTAAATACAGGTTCCCTCAAGGGACACTCAGTAATACACATAAATAAAACCCCTCAAACCACCCACAGCAATCTACATAAATAAATGTTCCCTTAAGTTACCCCTAAAACATCTACATAAATAAGGTTCCCTCAAGTTACCACTAACACATCTACGTAAATACAGGTTCCCTCAAGTTATCCCTAATACATCTACATAAATACAGGTTGCCTCAAGTTACCCCTAAACATCTACATAAATACAGATTCCTTCAAGGCACCCGTGAAGTAATCTACATGTATATAAATAATACTTTAGGTTCCTTCCCACAGCAATCTACATACATAAAGTTCCTTCAAGGTACCCCCTCAGATAATTACATAAATAAAGGACCCCCCCCAAGGCACCCTTCAGACATTATATAAATAAAGGTTCCCTTAAAGTACCTCTCAGACATTTACATAAGTAACGGTTCCCTCAAGGCACGTCTCAGACATTTACATAAGTAAAGGTTCCTTCAAGGCACGGTAAGCAATCTACATAGATAAAGGTTCCTTCTAGGTACCCCTCAGACATCTACATGTATAAAGGGTCCCGCAAGGCACCCATCGTCAATCTACTTGAATACAGGTTCCCTCACGGCACCTTCAGCAATCTGCATAAATAAAACAACACTCGAAACACCCTCAGCAATCCATATAGATAAATGTTCCCTCAAGCTACCCCTAAGACGTCTACATAATAATGGTTCCTTCAAGGCGCCCATCAGCAATCTACATAAACACAGGTTCCTTCAAGGAACCCCTCAGCAATCTACATAAATACAGGTTCCTTCAAGGCATCCTCAACAAGCTATATAAATGCAGGTTTCTGAATACGTGATCAAAATCTGCGCCAATCTTTGCGCATGCGTACAAGGTATCGAAATAGTTCGATGTGCAATTAATACGCGCATTCACCCGAAATTAATTGGTTTCTTCAAGGGTCAAAGTGGCGGGGAATTTATCCTTCTGCAAATAGCTCATATGTAACCATAGATCTGAAAAGTCGTAGATCGCTCATGACGCTCTCAAAAGAGCGGTATTTTCCTGCCGATCTCGCTTATATGAGAATATCATATTACTAGCAAAATGTTACTTTTGTTGCAAATTGCCTTACGTAGTTGGATATTTGCAATAAAATATGTAAATTCGGGTCATGAGTGTCTTTTTCGACACATAAATTTTCTTTGTTTTTGTATGCCCATTACGGGATTCTGTAGTTTGGTCTCTGTAACATACTTACATTGCTCATTAATTCGCCCTCTTTCCAGTCCACATTGATGGCACCTTCGTTTCCTGGTTACGATGTCAGCAGTTGAAATTGCCTCCAATCTGTCCGTCTGTCCATCTGTCTGTCAATGCGTCCATCCGTCTGTCTCATTCACACAATCTCATTATGTTAGTGGTTCATAAGATAGCAGACAGCTAGATGACATTTAGGCCTATATTTAACACCACGTCCTTACAGTTAGGGGCTGGGTCAAAAGATAAAATAGCAATCATAAAAAGGTCGTCCCTTTGCGATATCGCCTCCAAAGTCATTAGGTAGAATTCAAATAAATTTGTTATGCGAGTTATCCAAATCATGACTGATAACAAGATGCTGGTTTGGGGTGGGTGGGTGGTGGTGTTGAGGTGTAAGGGGCCTGTCAAAAGTTGGTGTTTGCGGTGGTGGTTATGATGATGGTGGTCCATTTGACAGTACTTACAGCGTCGCCACTGGTCGTAACTGTTATCTTTGGAGGTTGAGATTGTGTTGCAGCACACAAACAACAACACGTGCTAAGGATGTTGTTGGTTTTAAAACTTTTTTTGTCATCGTTTTGGTAGTAGCAATATGGCCAAACGGTGGTGATGGAGGTGCTGTGTGCGTGTACGCGTGCATGCGTGGATGTGGGTTTGCGTGTGTTTATGTGTGCCCGTGCATGCGCACGTGCATGTATGTGCGTATGCATGTGCATGCGTACATACATGCGTGCGCGAACATGTGTGTGTACGTGCGTGTCCAGATGTCGGATTGGCCAATAAATTTTGATCTGCGTGTGTGTGTGTGTGTGTGTGTGTGTGTGTGTGTGTGTGTGCAGGCGCGTGCATGTGTGCGTGTGTGCATGCATGCATGCATGCATGCACGTGTGCATAAGTGCGTGCATGCATGCATGCATTTTTTTGTTTAACTGAGGATTTAGAATGGTTTTATTTTATTTTACTAACTACAGCCCTGAACTCGGGTTACCATTATCTTCATTATTCAAGGGTGTAGATCTCATTGATGAGTGGTATGGTCAATGGAACATGGAGGATGTCCACAGAAAATAATATTTGGAGTGGGGGAGGACCATATGTGATCTCTTAATAGATGGTGATACACGTTGAACTTATTTACTAAAACGGCCTGAAATAGTTTTGCAGAGAGCCTAAGCTTCAAAATTTACTTTGGAAAAACAATAGGAACTTCTCATTGGGTGGAGAAGATATGCCCCCCCCCCACCTACCACCTACCACATCCCCTCTAAATTTGTAATCTATCGATCATGCTATGTGAGTGTAATGAATCCAAGAAAATGTATCCCTGTTTTTATCGTAAATATCCTGGGCATTCGTATTTCTTCATTTCGCATATTCAGGTAACAATCAGAATATCATAGCAGTGTAGTCGCTTGGTCTGGTTTGACGTTCTGTTATAATGTCCTTGTTTTAAAGCCGGGTCAAATGACGACACTGATATGAAATAGCTATCTAGTTTTCAGGTCTGGTCCGACACAGTACGGAAATAAACTGTTGCATTACATTTGAGCCAAGTCATGTCTTGTCGATGAATCACTTTCACTGACCATGATCCTGTCCCAGTGGACTGTCGAGCATCCCCGCCTGACTTGGGCATAACATTTTGGCACCTCCGACGGGACCGTCAGACATCGCAACAGCGGAGCTGGATGTCGAACCATTCCATATTGCATGAGTTGGGCTGATGCTGGCGTGTCATGGGATCGAGTAATGTTCTTGTTGAGGAAGTGACCTGTGACGGCAAGGTTTGGGCAGCTGGTCATTTGCCTGGACTTGGTAAGGCTTTGGGTGAAAGGAATAAATAAACTTATCCTGTGTCGTTGTTCATCTGTCTGTGCTGAGAGGTTAAAATGACATTTGTTGTGATTCCAGCTGGTGATTCCGAGATCCGTTTAAATGTGACATTGCCATGGATCATCGCGAAATAACTGTAATCGTCATGAACATAACTTACACTGTCTTGCAGTGAATTGTCATGAAACCGTGGTAATCGTCGTGAACATAACTGACATTATCATGTGGTGAATCATCATACAATGAATTGAATAATAGGCGTTGGAAAGGGCCTTAGCGTTGACTACGTCAAATTGTTTGGTGGTCACATGCATTGTTCATGGTGAGCGATAAACAGAGAAGCGTTGATTATGTCAAATTGTTTGGTGGTCAGATGCATTGTTCATGGTGAGCGATAAACAGAAAAGCGTTGATTATGTTGAAATTGTTTGGTGGTCACAAACATTGTTCATGGTGAGCGATACACCTTATGTTCGTTCCCAGTCAACTCATCAAGTAATATTCTACGGTTGTGAAATAAATTCATCCTAGGCCATTTAAATTACACTTTACCAATACTGTAAACACTGGTTGGTATAATCATTAGTCTGTCACTGTAAGCATTTAATAACAGAAATGGCGGAGTCGGAGATTGAGCTTCTGCGGAAGGCAGTGGCAGAGTTGAAAGTAAGGATCGGCGGGCAAGAGGATACACCTGAATCATCTATGAGGAAAGAGGAGGGGCTGGCCCGGTTGGTCAAGAGAGACTTTCGAATCGCAGGTCAGATTGGAGATCCAGGCCAAGTGGATAAACTTACGTTTATCTCATTGGTGCGGCAGATTGAGGCAGGTCTCAAAAAGGGTTACCCAGAGCAAGAAGTAATGGAAGCAGTAGTGAAAGCGATAACACCAGGCCATCACTTAAGAAGTTATCTAGATGGAAAAGCTGACCTGACCGTGGTCAGCTTGAGAGCTATCTTAAGGGCCCATTATCAAGAAAAGACGACCACAGAACTGTACCAGGCATTATGTTAGATCAATTATGACAAAGTTGGTGCATAGACTTTTCTTGCATGGTGTGTTAACAGGATACAGAATGATGTTGTTCGTCAAGAGCTGAGACCCTTATTGGAAGATCCTGATATCACAGATGAAACTCTTATCCCGAAGATGAATATGATTACATCAAGAGAGAAGGAGCGAGACAGTAAGCTTATGTTGACCAATAAGAGTTGTACATAGTGTTGAGATAAATCAAGTTGAAGGGTCAATGGATGGATGATACAGCCTAGTTTAAACAGGGAAGACAGCAGCCAGAGTGGAATTGCATGTGGGCAGAAATTATATTGGAATTGGCCTCAATCAATCAGCGCCTGGAGGCCCAGGAAAAAAGGAGTGCAGGCCAGGAACAAAGGACAAGAGAACAGTTCAAAGGTGAAAAGCGTGCCCCTGCAATAGATTGAGGCTGCATGGATTGTCGGCAGAGAAGGTGTGGCCAGTCCTGCAGACATTGCTATCGATGTGGTGCATCAGGTCACTGGAGTCGTGAATGTGAGCAGAGACAGTATAGGGAACACTTCAATTGGCCCAGTTTTGAGACAAGCCAAGCCCCCAGTAATAACCGACTCCCACTCATTTGATGATTCAAATTTATACATCTATCCACTTAGTACAAAGCAACAAACAGTAGCCAGACTTGCAGGAAAAGTATGTGAAGTTGAATGTGTGTTTAACAATATTCTCACTAAAGCAGTGTGGGACACTGGTGCCCAAGTTAGTATAATACCTAGACAGTGGTTGCATAATAATCTTTCAATGGTGAAAGTACATCCAATCTCCGAGTTGGTATGTGGTGTTTTTATGTCAGGGCAGCAGGCGGGGTAGCCATCCCCTACATTGGCTGGGTTGAAATCTTCTTCAGGTTGCCAGTGCAATCAAGAGAGATTTCCGTGTCAATGTTGGTGGTGGATACTGCGTCCTTGGTTGTCCCCATAGAAGGATATGATGTTATTGAACACTATGTTATATGTAATGATACACCAAACACTTATCATTGTAATAGTTACAATAATATTCAGGTAAATAAGTTACAAGTGGCCTTTCCAAAAGTACTTGTCGCTGAAATACAATCACTAATTAAAACCGTTCAAACCATAGAGCTAGAATATGAGCTAGTGATTCGAACTAATAAAACTAAAATAGTAGTGCCTGCTCAGCAGTGTGTAAAAGTGAAGGGTTCATATGTCGGGAAATGGACTGAAAATGCGGATCTTCTGTTTGAACCCAATCAAGATGACACATTAACAGAGGGACTTCAAGCTGTGGAGTTGGTCATCAGACCACGGGTGTGTAAACGGCCGCATAGTATTGTGAATGTAATCATGAAGAATTCTACTACGCGTAGCCTGGAAATTCCAGGGCGTACTGTTCTGGGGTCACTTCAGTCAGTAAAAGCTATCGTTCCCCTGCCCAGTTCATCACCAACAGCTCAATCATCCAGAATTAACAAGAACAGTACAAGTTCAGCTAGAGTCATGACCGAAAAAGTTGAGACACAGACACGGAAACCAGATGTTGATTTGAGTAAGAGTTCCCTGACAGAGAGCCAGAGAAGGACTGTCGAGGAGATGTTGCAGGAAGAAGCCCACACATTTTCACGTGATAATATGGATATTGGGTGCATTCCCAAATTGTCAATTGATCTTCAGCTAAAAGATGACAATGCTGTATCAGGAGGTTAAGGAATATCTGCATGATTTGATAGCTCAAGGATGGGTGAGAAAATCGACATCATCATACTCGTCCCCCAGTAGTCTGTGTGAGGAAGAAGAATGGAGAGTGTGTCAAGTGTACCTAGGTGATAGGCAAAACACCAAGTCACCAGACAAGAGCACCCCTAGTTAATTTCACTGTTCCCGAACCGTTTGAACTAGTGTCAATTGACTTTCTCCACCTGGAAAAGCCAAAAGGAGGTTTTGAGTATATTTCAGTGGTCGTTGACCATTATACATGCTTTGTGCAAGCTTATGCTGCTCGGAATAAATCTGATAAGACAGCTGCGGAGAAAATATTCAATAATTATGTGTTGCATTTTGGAATCCACAGAGAATTCATGACGATCAAGGGCAGGAATTCGAGAACCTATTGTTTCATGGCTTGGAGAAATGCTGTGGGATGGTCAGATCAAGGACTACCCCGTACCATCCCCAGGGGAATGGTCAAGTTGAGCGTTTTTATGGAACATTGATAAGTATGTTGAAGGCACTTTTCGAGCAGCACAAATCAGATTGGAAGTCTCATTTGAATAAAGTCATCCATGCTTACAATTCTACTCATCACGAGACCACAGAGTTCTCTCCGTTTTATTTGTTATTCAGTAGGACACCAAATCTTCCAATTGATATCGCATTTGGCTTGAGCACCAGACAAGAAGGAATGGATTATCCAAAATCTGTGGAGAGATTGAAGGCGGAAATGCAGAAGGCATATGACCTAGCTACAGAAAACATTGAGAAGGCAGCAGATCGATCAAAGAGTTCTTATGATCAGAGGGTCAGATATACAGAGCTTAAACCTGGAGATCAGGTGTTGGTGAGAAATTGTTCAGAATGAGGGGGACCAGGCAAGCTCAGGATGCACTGGCAGAAGACTGTCTACAGAGTGGTGAAAAGCCAAAGTAGGGACACCAGTTTATGAGTTGAAACCGGAATTGGGTCATGGAAGAAATAGAGTTGTGAATCGTAATCTACTTTTTCCCTGTGATTCGTTGCCCCTTGATCCTGATCCAGTTACAGAGAGAAAACTGAGAAGACCAGTGCAAGTAAAACAGAAGCAGGAAAAGGTGATGACTGAGGAGGATGAGGACCTGTCTGATTCTGAGGATGATATGTATATGGATATTGTTAGACAGCCATTGTCATTGTCTCCTCTAGATCCGAAGGTTGAACCCTTCAAGCTAGCCGACAGCAGGAGAGATGTTGCAGAGTCCTGTCTTGTTGATGACGAGAATACAGAGCAAGAGATAGTCAGCATAGATGAACAAGAGGAAGCCAGCACAGGTGATCAAGATGTTTTAGAGGTGGACAGTGAGAACGAACCTGCGGTGGTTCAACCTGAATTGCATCAGCAGCCTCATTCTGAGATTAATTAGCAACAGCCTCAACGAAACCAGCGCCCGCTGATGAGATTCATCTATTCTGAGTGCGGAGAAGTAGAATACCCACAGCAAGCAAATATTGCCCAGTTTGGGTTCCACCATGGTCATACACTGTACACCCGGCGGCAACAGTGTTTCAGTTTCAACCTTCATCATGTTATCCAGTGCCAATTGAAATGTGTCATATGTAAGAATTGTATATTGTTTGCATGCTAATGAAGTGATACAACTATTTGATTATGTGTCCTCGTCTATACCTAAATGTTATCTATTAAGATGTTAATTGTGAAGATGTGTTTGGTACACTGTGTGGTGGTGTATGTACGTTAATGAGCATTGGTCACGTGACTGAGTTGAGTGAATTTCTGATGATCTTAGAATCATCAGTGTATGGCTAAAATGTGTGTTGGTGGATCACTTGAATTGTGATTTTGGACTTATCATCCAAACAAATCTCGACATGTTTAAGGTATTTGCCTTGTTGGCCATATTGTCAGGAAATTAGTGGAACATAGTAACAATTGAGTATGTCTAAATGATAAAGGGTAGACAATTATGAGTAAACCAAACATGGGGTGGTGTAGTTCTCTAAAGGAGTATATCAAAACTCTATATTTGGAGTCTCTTAATGTATATTGTATGTAATTTATTAATCACATGCTTAAACTCTAGATTACATTACTTACATATTAAATGTATTCAATTAATCAGGTATTTTAATTTGAAGAAATTGAGATAATACTGTTATGCATATATTGATCGTGTGTAGTTGATTGTAGACGTCATAGTCTGGACGCACATACGCACGCATGCACACAGTTATACTCGCATTGCGACCATAACATTTATACTCGTATTGCGACCAGAATATTGATACTTGTAAGGTGACCATATCATGTTTTTGTGAAATGAAATGGCGAGGAAGCCATCTCTTTTCGAGGGGAGTGTGTAATGAATCCAAGAAAATGTATCCCCTGTTTTTATCATAAATATCCTGGGCATTCGTATCTCTTCGTTTTGCATATTCAGGTAATGATCAGAACATCATAGCAGTGTAGTCATTTGGTATGGCTTGATGCTCGGGTTTAATGTCCTTGTTTTGAGCCAGGTCAAATGACGACACTGATATGAAATATCTATCTCATTTTCAGGTCTGGTCGGGGATATTACGGAAATAAACTGTTGCATTACATTTGAGTCATGTCATGTCTTGTTGATGAGTCGCTTTCCCCAACCATGATCCTGTCCCAGTGGACTGTCGAGCATCCCCACCCGACTTGGTCGTAACATGAGGATGGGGGTGGAGAGTGGTAATATATCCAGCACTTTAATTTTTCTTACTTTGTACCCATCTGCACCATTCCCCACCCCACCCCCTCTCGACCTGCCTGTTATGGGCTCGACAAAATTATATGCATATGTAGGTCTGGTGATGAGGCTTGAAGGAATTTTGGCTGCCCTGTCCTTTTGTAATAGGGTCCAGCAAAACTGTGAAGCTATTTCATTCCATTTTAAACGTAATGATCTCAATGTTACTGTGCCGTCTATCAGTATGGATAATAGCAAACTCGTGTAAACAAGTGTTTTCATTTGCTTCCAAGCTGCCAACCTGTGCGATGTAATGGCAACATAACATTGTGGTTGCGCACAAGTGATTCATCTAGTATTATGGGTAAAAATATATGGTCACGTCACGTATACATAGATGAGCCCTGGTTTTCTTCTGTAATGATATCTGTGATCAAACATGAAGGGAATTTGACCTAGCACTTCGTCACCTTTCACTAATATTGGTAGACGATAAAGGCTGGTTCTCATGGATATCATGCATCTTATGTAAATATGATCTTCCATCCATGGATGAATTTCTAGCAGAGGACTGGAAAATGTGTTAACCATACCATCACTCTGTTCTGGTATGAACACCTGGGATGTCAAGCCATAAAACCTACCTCACTGTGATATATGTCTGGAGGGCAATTTGCTCTGTCAGCTGTATATTCAGTCTAGTCGTCTGTACACATGTCTTACACATAAGACAAAGAAAGCCACACATAAGGCCATGACTCAATTGGCACACTACATCTTCAGACGTTCTATGGTAATTCCAATCAGTATTCTTGCGATGCGACATGCCTGCTATTATAATGGGGTGGCTGAAACCGGAACGCATTTTCAGCTTGAACAGATGCCATTCCCTCGAGTAAGCTCGTATTCCACATTACATGGATGAATTTCTAGCAAGGAGGACTGGAAAATGTGTTAACCATACCATCACTCTGTTCTGGTATGAACACCTGGGATGTCAAGCCATAAAACCTACCTCACTGTGTTATATGTCTGGAGGCCAATTTGCTCTGTCAGCTGTATATCCAGTCTAGTCGTCTGTACACATGTCTTACACAAGACAAAGAAAGACACATATAAGGCCATGACTCACCTGGCACACTACATCTTCAGACATTCTACGGTAATCCCAATCAGCATTCTCGTGATGCGACATGCCTGCTATTATAATGAGGTGGCTGAAACCAGAACGCATTTTCAGCTTGAACAGTGCCATTCCCTCGAGTAAGCTCGTATTCCACATTACAGATGGTTCTGTCAAATCCTCTCTGATCTTGCTTTCTCTGATCTTAGTCTTTGAGCTTCGACTGCTGATAAATCGTGCTGATAAATGTGTATCTGGATAAAGGGCTCACTTGGGAGAAGCACATTGCAATTATCACTTCTACGGTAGCAAAAAGCATAGGTGTTATGCGTCGTCTTAGGCCCTATCTACCAAATAACAAATTAAAATCATTCTACAGCCCATTAGTACTTCCATATACCATCTACTGCAATACAATCTAAATTTTAAAATCTGGAAGCACTACAAAAGATCGTTATTAAACTATTCTCTTTAGCAGCAGTGGGCAAGAATATGTTCGAAACAGAACAGCTACTAAAACTTAAAGACATTGGAAAAAATTGCAATTATATTCTATCCTGAGAGACTTCTACACTGCTAACTTACCAACTCCACTGACAACACGTATCAGACATAACACTGAAATGCACTCATATAATACCAGATCATGTCACAATCTCCATACAAACTACTGCTGCATAGAAACATCAAGAAACAAATCCTCCACACTAGCCATCAAACTATGGAACAGTACTCCTGTAGAAATTCGCACACAAATCAGAAGTCATATAAAAAAGTAATTAAAAATATGATAATACAAAACTACTAGATCAGATGTCAACACGCTACTGTCAGCGTGATGAGGACTACATGATCTAAAGGGACTACCATGGCTTCCAGAATGCATATGGTATCTAGTCATCACGGTAACAAATCTTATATTGAATTAACAGCTTAACCTGGAATAATAGAGTATGCAGGTCCTAAAATTCTGTTGCTGTTCTAAGCCGTAACAACCGTCTTGTGTTGGGATTTTAGGCCAATTGGATCAGTAGTCTTTTATACAGCACTTAGGCACCTGTTCGACGTGAGCCTAGAAGCGGCGGACTCTACATTATCATGAAGAATAAGAAGTATCCGAGTACTCGGGTCCTAGAATCGTTTAACATTTAAGCTGTCAAGTTTGACCGAAGGTCTTGCAGAGGGCGAAAGCACGTGTAATACACATATAAATAATTATTGTATGTTTAGCAGGGAATGGCAGGAATTACTGACGTTGACAATGACAAAGACGATTCTGGCAGTGCGCAACAAAATGCTATTGATAAAGAAATAGAAAAGTGCAACAATGCAATCCAAACTAATGACCACGGTAAGTGTGAAGTTAAGTCCCAATCGTGCAATCATCCAATCACTGTCAGACTCAATGTGTGTATTCATGCTTGTTGGCTAAGGGGTGATATTACGTCAGTCTGTATAAAAGAAAAAAAGCCTGAAATTTATATGCGGAGCTGACTAGAACTACTCTCACATACCTGCATATTTTTAATTTATATTTTATTTACCAGAATGATTTGAAACTAATTGTTACCATGGTTACTGTCTATGAAAAGTAAATGTATGTACATGGTGATGGTATCATGGTAGCGACCTACCTGTTATGGTAGCAAGTCATTTCGACCATGCGTCTGTTTGACCCATGTGTTTTCGCAGTCAAGTGGATTGTTTCACACCAATCCACGAGTACTTAACCCTTAAATTTTTTTCAGGAAAATTTACATTTTCAGAAAATTTACATTTGCAGACCAAGAGGTTATTTTTGAAAATTTATCACTAATGACTGGCTGTTATCGAGACATTCCTTCCAGTGATAGGTTTTCATAAATAGTCTCTTGATCTGCAAATGGACATTTTCTATGAGAAAATGTACATTCAACATTTCTCAAGACTGCAGACCCAGATGTCATTTTAGGCTGATATGAGTGAAAGGGTTAAGGAAATCAGCCAATCCATCTCCTGTCCAAGTCACCCACAATCCTATTCAATGGATGGCTATATCTTTTTTCTACCCCCTCCCATAGGTTACTATGGGATTTCAGCTTGCCACAAAATCTGGTTAAAACACAAATAAATTATCTAGAAGTAGATAATGTTCTGAATGTCTACACCAAGTAAGGCTATGTACAAATGTTTTGTAATATGTATAGGGATTCCATCGTTCTATAGGCCATGCCTTTGATGGACTGATTGTTTATAGTTTATTTATGTATTAAAAAATCATGGAATAAAGTAACTTTGAATTTGAAAATAAACAAAACTAGATTGATCGATCGATTTCACCGCTTTGAGC
Source organism: Chaetoderma sp. LZ-2023a (assembly GCA_034401795.1). NCBI lineage: Eukaryota > Metazoa > Mollusca > Caudofoveata > Chaetodermatida > Chaetodermatidae > Chaetoderma > Chaetoderma sp. LZ-2023a. Next base: position 43,676,868 of record CM067370.1, on the reverse strand, counting down.
TTTTGACACAACCCACCCCAGGGGCGGAGCCAAATGTAAACGTCCTTTTTGTACTCGGCAATCACATTGGTAACTCACATACCAAATTTGGTTGAATTTCGTGGAATAGTGTCAGAGGAGTTGCATTACAATTAACTTCATGACCTTTTGACCCCATCCCCATTCCCCCACCCCTAGTAGTAGAATATTTAGGGTTGCTAGAACAGAGGGCGGTGGGAGCTGCCGATCCGCAATCCACGTCTACAGAAGGGAAGGTGGGCTGTCAGAACATTAATATGCACATACATTCCACACATTACAACTCGGGATTGTATCCCAAGAACATATGCGATGCTAACACTTAAAACACTATGTCGCTGTTAGATGTAATATGTCAGTTATCAGTAGGTCTGTGGCTAACTAGGACATAACGGGCTATCAGAACAGATGGTTGTGGGAGCTGCGGATCGGTGGCTACAGGAGAAGTGGGCTGTCAGAACAGATGGCCGGCTGGGTGCGATGTGTTTTACAACGTAGGGCCCACCCCAACCCCCCACAGTGGGCCCCCATCCATTGTTCGGAACATGTCAGGCAAGTACAAAACTTCCATTTAGACTTACCACATCATAAGTTTATTCACGCCAGGAAAGTACAAAACTTCCATTACAAACCCATAGGTTTACTCATAAGATTCCGAACCATGGATACACACAATCACAATCAGTTCACAGATGAGGAGGTGTATTACAACGTAGGGCCCACCACGACCCCTCACAGTGAGCCACCCATTCCAGCACCATACAGGAAGCCCAAAGCAGAGACACGCCTGCACCCATACAGGAAGCGCAAAGCAGAGACATACCGGCACAAGAATCTCACAGATGAGGTGCTGAACCTCCTCTTCGCCTGCCTCATTGATGATATTACTCTAAAATAAAAAATCTAGCAAAACATTTATTTTGGTTCGATAGCATCATCCATATTGAGACTGTGGATCGTTAACAGATGATCTAAATACTGTCGTAGTTCTGTCATTGCCATTGCTTTCAGTGCAGAACAAGGTGAACCCCTCGAGAAATATCTGTCATATCGAGCCATGTGCCGTCCTCGATGCAGATCTTCACCCCATTTAGCTGCTTCACTTTACCACCAGTTAGATGCCGCAGCTCTAGCACAATATGGGTTGTTTGCGGACTTCTGAGCCCAACACGCTCGAGCAGCTTCACTGAGCCCTTCACCTTCGAGGAGTGCGACACACCCTCAACCCGTAAGACACCCTCCTGAATATTGATAGCTTCCTCTGGTCCATCAAATGGGTGACGCAGTCTTCACAATGGTGGAGAGTGGTGTGACCTCCAGGTCAATAACCGCGGGAGGTCTATAGTGGCACCCACGTTCGCCAGTTACCACCAGGTCCAGCGTGATTAGGCTTGCGCGATTACGTGATTGAATCGAAAATCGTGATTATGTTTTAAATCGTGAATTTATATGATTAAAAATTAAATAATCGAATAATCGGGAATATTTTCTATTGCATCAAATATTTCAACACCTATCTCAATTACTTTCTAATGCGATTGGTCATGAAAAATGACATTTTGTTGAGTGAATGTATGTCCATTTGCAGGGCAAGAGAAGACTATTTTTGAAAATGTGTTACTGGAATGCCTGGATCGAGAACCGAGCCAGGCATTCCAGTGATAAATTTTCAAAAATAGTCTTCTCTTGCCCTGAGAATGGACTTTTTATAAACACCCTTGCAATTTGCGTAATTAATATTCTTTTGTCGTTATGTCTTGGTAATTAATAATCGATCGTGATCACTCAACGCAATAATCGTGCACGCCTAAGCGTGATACCACACTGCATTGTTTTCGAAGACTACCTGCAGCTGTTTTGCCAGGGTCGGCACCACACCATCATTTGACATCGGTGGGGCATGCTTCGTGGTCGACTCTAAGACATGAAAGCTGTGGTCAGCCTCCAAGGTGTTAACATCGTCAACCTTGTCTAGTGACTGATCTATCAGGGGGGGTGGGGGGGTTTTGGATGAACTTCTTCGGGAAGTCATAGCGGAACACTATTTTGTCCCCATCCCTCTCTCGACCCAGATGCTCCTTGGATCCTTCAGGTCAGTGAGCAGCTCTACACCATCTCCAACGACAGGATGGAGAGAGAATGTCTTGGATTCTGCTACATATTGGAGGACAAACGACTTGCCATCACTTTCTGTAACCTTGGCAGCATCAACGTCGTACACGTCTACGAGACCGGTCGAGTGAGCAAATATAGGCTCATTGTATATCTATATAGGGGGTTTAAACGGAGTGTATAGCCATGCCGATTGTCCGATTGCTACTCCAAAACGGGGAGAATGTCATCAGACCATCTCTAGTTGGTAGACATGCGGTTCAGTATAGCATAGAATGGGTTCTCTTCAAGGTAGCTGAGCATTCCACCACGTACGTACACCAATGTGTTACGTCCACCACTGGGAGGTACCTACCACAGCTCACACTGAAGTAGGGTTAGACGTGATAGAATATCTGCCAGGAGCCACCAGCAACCTGTGGAAAGCGATCAGCCCCAACATGTTCACCCACATAAATCACCTGTTTGACAGCTCCACCATTAGTCTATATGCCAGGATGGATGGTCTGTCGGATGCCCAATTAGAGTTTACGCTGCTGCTACTTATTGACCTATCATCATGATATCATATCAGACCTATCAAGCATTCGCAGAGATGTTGAAAAAGGAGATAGAGGAGCAGCCACACACCTCCGGGATGGTGGATATAGCGGTACAGGAAATGCGTTGTCGACAAGAAGGCGAGCGACTGCAGCGGGTGAGCTGGTATGAACAGAATTCCATAGAGGCAAGGAGACGAAGAGACTACAACTCTGTCCAAGAATGGGAGAGCCTCATCCGGCAGGAAGAGGGCATCGTATGACCAACCTTGTATGAGTGACAATGCGAAGTTCCAGATGTCACGGCTGCGAAAGCAGCTGGCCCCTGACATTATGCTGGATGAGGGGTGTTTGAGGGCGGTATGTCGCCATACCAACAAGCTTGTTCAGTTCGCCAGGCTCTCCAAGATGAATCCCACAATGACTCATCAACAGATCCTACAGGTGATGGCACGAGAGTTTAAGAACTAGGTATACCACATGTAGCTAAATCGAAAGCAGCCTGAACTATATCCCGGATTAGCACCTGAGGAGGGTGGTACAGTACTTACACGGCTGCCGACTCCAGCAGATTTTGACACCATCAGACAGAAAAGTACAGCAGAACATGCAGGCGATATAAAACAGTCTACAACAGTCTGGCACGCACAACCACAGCTGCAGATGTGATTGGAGCCAGTGTTGGTGTGGCCGCCATTGCCACCCTCACCACTAGCTACAGCCTCTCAGCAGCCAGTAGATTCCAGCGAGAGTTCAACGCCCACTCAGACTATCATTTACATGGAGACAACAGCGGTCTAGGCGTTATGTATGGCGACCTGAGATGAGACTAGGGGTGGGCGATATTGCTCAAGGCATGACGATATCGGAGTTAGGGTGTAAACATAGAATAATATGTATTTCAAATTGGTGGTGTCTACAAGTTATTTTCATTAAATTTGTTGCATTTAAAACGTAAATTGAGATCGCCATTTCCGCATATTTAATACACGAAATTCCACACTTTGACACCCTTCAATATACAGTTTAAAGCAACGAATGTAATGCAACTAACCGTATTCATCACAAGTAAGAAAAATAACGGATTTTCTTCTGTTCTTGTGTTGTATTTTGTTTTATTTTTACCTCACGACAATTGTCAAAAGATTGATCAAGGAATACGCATTAACTTCATTGCGCAGAAAGGAATTTCGCAGAGCGAAATCTGATTGGCCGCCGTATCATACTTGAGCCAATCATACTTGAGCCAATCAGAATTCCGACAGCTGTTATCACGCCCGCCGCTAGCATAGACGATGCAAATTAATAAAATAACACTGCATGATTTTGAACGAGAACCAGCGTGAAGACTGGAAACAATTAAATCAGATTTTATTTGGTCTGTAATATTAAATACTAATTTGCCCCATTGTAGACCTATTCAAATTCACTCACCACTTAGCGGTCTTATCCATTGATCTCACGACGTAGCCGGGATGTGTGAAATTAACCCAGTTAACACTGCAGCCAAAACTGCCACAACAGACAGAAGACTGGAAATAATTAGGCCTAAATTATTTATTTTAAGGCTGTTTCTCACTTAGAATAAATCTGTAATATTATATGTGGAATGAATGTTGATCTGATTCGTTTAAAAATGCTAAATATATTGTATAAAGTTACATAAAACGTATAACGGTAAAGCAAGAGATTAACTTCCCCCTCACCCACCTTGGAACAAGCTGTGGTATTGATAAGGGATTAAGTGTGTGTGGTTTCCTATCGACCTAAAAAGTTTTAAAGTTTAAATCTTTCACGGTCAGAAGAATGTTTATCCATGCAGCTCAATGACTAATGGATAAATAGCTTGACCTGTAGTAATGACGTCATCAGAATGGAATGTGGGTAGTGCAAATGGTATTCCCCACTGACTAACACTCAGAATGAGGCAAGAAAAAGAAAGGTGTCGTCTATTTATATAATTATGAAAAGCGAACAACAACGGATTATTTTGTACTTTAAATCATTTTATTAGTGCAAACAAACCATGAATTAAATGAACACAGATTATTTTGGAGTTTATTAAGTTTTTATTACCTTAGACAAAGGCTGGATTATTACTTAAAGACTATTACTGGACCGAATAGAGGTAAGAGTATGACATTTCTAACGTAGTTATTTATATTATGCTCACAGTTAAGTGCAATATCGTCCTGTCGGTATTGACGATATTTACGATTTTTCGAAATTATGACAGTATCGGTATTCGGTATATCGCGATATTGACGATAATATCGAAAAATCGCCCAACCCTAGATGAGACTACTCGGGCGTCCGTCAGAAGACAGCGACATTCTCATTCGATCCAGACTCAGAGCCAGGGGCACTGGTGCAGAATATGCATAGCACCGGAATCACTTGGGACCATCCAGAGGCGTGGAAATACTTTACCCACACACAACCTCAGGGCTCACACCAGGAGGGATCGTTCGAATCAACCAGTCCTTAGAAGCATTATGTTATTGTCTCCTGACAGCCCAGACCAAGCTGCGCCACTCCATAAAGAGCGGCTTATTGGGGCAATTTGGGTTTAACACCGACATCAATGCAGCTGTGCATTTCGTCCCGACACCCATGACACCTAGTTCCCTGTCGTCTCCTACGAGGGGCAGTGCTACCTGCGTTCCAACAGCAGGAGTGCTGGACGACAATCAGCGACCTGTGCTGACACCCAGCACCCCGCCCGGCAGTGCTAGCAGGACGATAGCCCTATAAGTGGTGTCAGGTCTGGCTATTGCTGTGCTCATCACCAGTCTTCTCCACCGCAGGTAGATCCTGCTCATAGAGCAATAGATCATCCTGACTCTTCTGGTGCGGGAGTCATGACAAATGAGATTGCCTGAACTAGCCTGGCCTGCCCGACAACCCCCAAACACGCTGTCAGCATACACACCCAAGGACTATGGTTCCGTGGTACAGCCTTTTTCCAGCTTGTAGTAGCGCAGAGCCTTATTCAACTCAAGTCGGGGGGATGCCATGGATGTCTGCAACTGCTGGAACACGTCCGACAGATACTCCCAATCCTTGTAGAATCCCACAGGAGCTGCTCTACGATACTGCCTCCCATAATGAGGTATTCGACGAAGCAGATCTGCCCCATACCAAATCCTAGGTAGAGCTCCTCTGCTACTTTGGCGTTAGAGAGCTGGGCGAGCTCATCTGGTGACTTCTTACAGTCCTTCAATTCCGTGCAGAAGACTACATAGTACTAGTAGGTCCATGGTTTAAGCCGCTATGTATAGTGCTGTGGATAATCCTGAGTACCAATCTAAGCAGCTGACAGGTGCAGACTGGTTAGCGCTCTCGAGGTAGAATGTACACGTTTAAACGTGTTGTAGACTTGAACAATGACGTCAACGGTACATATTTTAAAGCAACTCCCAGAGAGCCAGGCGAGTCTCCAGAAGGTGGAGAAGCTGCTCAAAAGCAAAACCCAGGAGCGACTGACACAGGCTAAGCCCCTGGCCATTCATGTCGCCATTGGCCGTGGTGAAGATGACGGGTGGTAATGAGGTTATTCCTGCTGCTGTCCTCGCTACAGTGGCGAGAGTACGGTTGTCGACCACTGTCTCGGAATAACACATCCAATCCCAAAGATCGCCATCGGTGGTGCCTCCTATACTGTTGCCGCCAGGATCATGGTCGAACACATCCCTCTAATGGAAGCTGCGGTTCTAGGGCTAGCGACGAGTGCTATGGCCGAGATCATCGTGGCCTATGTCTAGATTTAAGATGCTATATATAATGGAAGCTTGGCAGGTCCATGACACAACAGTAGCCTATGAGGCATGGTGGGCTATGCCAGAGTCGGTAGCACATAGTCGACCACACGGACTGAGGATTTCCAATTCCCAGAAATGGTGGTTAACCCGCAAGGCAAGGCAGTATTCTGAGCACTGCTACCTATTTCCTTGGCCCACCGCATGTCTACCTATGCCGACCTTTTTCCACGGTTCCCGCTGGATGTGACTAGGTTTTTAGACGTATGTATACCCCGACAATGTCTCTGTCGCTCACAGACCTAAAGAGCAAAGAGCTAGATTATCTCACTCACTTGGGCGAGGCACGCCTCGGTTCAGATGAGACTGTTGCCCCATCTCCTTCCTAGACTTCGATGAGAAGGGAGAACCTCGAGAGATCCGAGGTACCATCCCAGCGAGAGATCTCATCGGAAACACTGACACGGTAGGACAATCAGCCATCAACAAGGCCAAGACTGTATACAAGGGGATGGGCATCAAAGACAGGGCAGTGATGCGAGATATGCTCGGAGTCGATGAGGCTTGTGCCATCAAGGTTATGGCCGAGTCCTAGGCACAAGACGTGGTTAAGGATCTGAAACCACGGAGCTCATTCCAACAAGATGGGGAGAATCTCAAGGTAGGCACCATCGGCCTGAGCCATATCACAGTGGGTGGTCAAGCGAATGCAACAGCAAAGCTCCAACTACTGAAGAAGTCAGTATTCTTTGGCCTTCCGTTTAAGATCACATAATAAGCATGGCTGCTCGAGCTTGCATCATACGGATACCCGAGGTGCTAGGCACTGCGGGCACTGACACAGGCCCTCTGTGTTACCTTCTCAGCTGTTGGTGGGATTTCATGCTTGACGCCTCTATCGCATCCTTCATATCCGTCGGCGGTACAACGCTACCCACACAAACCAGATATAGACGAGGCTAAGGCTGAAGAGCTGCTGACCATCCTTCACGCGCATGTGCAACATGTCAGCGCCATACAGCAGTAGACCAGATGATGCCAGTCAGGTGGTGCTGATAATTGCCCCGTCAGGACACAGGGGGGGGGGGGGGGGGGGGGGAAACATCTTGCTGCAGACCCTATCGCCGAACATCTTCAGTCTCGATACATCCTCCTGGTGTCAGACTCTGCCGCTGAGGTGGTCGACAATATCCATCAGTGGTATAATGGTCCAATCACCAAGACGCACAACCTGCAAGCACTGATGGAGAAGCTGCTCGCGGCTCGACTAACTGAATCACTTGTTCTAGTTATCGATGGACCAGAAGACAGTCACATACCTCAACAACATCACTAGATGCATTCGGCACATCAAGATCACTGTCTTTATCCTTTTTCAGAAGTACACCCGTGAGATGTCGCCAGATATCCGGCACAATGTGAGGCTCCTGTACTTTAGCTCGAAGAGTGGTTGTGCCCTGCTTGAGACAATATACGACAGCCTGACCCTCAAGGAGGCCAAGCAAGACTTCATCACAGGCATGCAGAAGGTCGCAGATCTATACCGCTTCATCTTCAGCAACAAGGAGACAGGTGAGATGTCCCGCTTCAAGCCTTCTCTGGAGAAAGCAAAAAAACTGCCAGGAAGCTGAAGCGAAAGTGTTAGCCCAGGAAGCTGAGCCACGACAGTGGTAGTAGCAGCGGCGGGGACGCTTTTTCAGGGTCAAGGAACTTCTTCAGCAGCTTGAGGAACTTCGTCAGAAGCTTGAGGGACTTTGTCATCTTCTTGAGAATGTTTCTGAAAATCTATCCACTGACGATCAGATGCCTTGACTCTATTCTTAAGAAACTAATCGCGGAAGACCCACTTCAGCCATGCCCTCTTAGCATTTACCGTAGGCCGGTTTTAATGCGGTAGTCCTGGTAGTTCTCGGCAGGGAATATTCTAAATGCTGCCTCCTCTCTCGCCAGCCGCTCATGCCCTCTTTCGTTGACGATGTGCTCAACGGCCTTGTGGCCAGCGCCCAACCCCTCCTCTCTACCTTTGGTGTGACCAGTGGCATTCCCAGCCTCATGGCCCTCAGTCACGGCTGCACCGATCTCTCGGAAGTGATCTGTGGCCCCAGCCTGTATAGCATCCAACATCTGGTGTTTATCATCCGTGTGGTGGCTGAATACACCAGCCCACTTCCCAACCGTTGGTAGATCTTTGGGATCAACCCTAGCCTTCTGGACAGCTAGAATTACAGGACTCTTAGTGAGTGTCCTGGGGAGATCTAGTGACCTGGCCTAGGCGCTGTCAAGCTTACGGTAGAGTATCCGAGTGAGGAGTTCCTTTGTACTGCGGGCCGGCGTAGTGTCCTCTATGGCAGTCAGTATCTCCTCATCAGATGGAGGTGGGACCTTGGCTCGCTCGTGGATAATGTTGAAGTCAGGAAGTAGTCGGCGGACCCTGCGAATCGGCAGCTGTAGTGGTTTCTTCTTGGAGGGTTGCACTGGTTTCTGCCCTCCAAAAATGATCTGCTGGAGAACTTTACCGAACATCGTCGTTTAAAATCTGTATATACAGATGTTTAAACATGCAGCAGTATGTATAGTATCCAGATGGGCAGTTGAACCCGCGGCCTCGCACCACACTGATCCTCGGAAGGACTGTCTGACAGTCATTCGACGTAGTATCCATGATGCGAACCCGCTATCCACAGTGGGGAAGTTCATCGACTTCACCCTCTCGGGACAGATCCATGAGATTAGGAGTATGACACTCAAGAGCACAGCGGCGAAGGAGGTGGAGCTCCCACAGGTGGTGAGTAGGTGGGAGATTATGCAGAGCAACAACACCCTGGACACCACCTATGTGAACGATGAGTACCAGGTCCTGGCTCCGCTGGCTTGTGGACCTTCCTATTACGTAAAGGGGAAAGGGTACTATGCCGCCGGATGTAATGAAGGCTTAACAAAATTCTTCTCCACTCTTCTCCGTCCTCGAGAACACACACATGAACCCAGGCTTGATGCAGGACAAGTTGTTCCTCCAGGTGTACACCGAACATTTTTCAGATGTAACGACGACCTCTCCAGGACTTCAGGTCTAACATGATGAGAACGACCAGGAACTAAAATGTGCAGGCTCTAGACAACGAATCCTACATGTAGAGCGAGAGCACCAACAGGTCCAGGTCACGGCTAACAAGCATCTAGAGTTTGCAGTGCAACGAGGTGCCTCGGATTGCGTAGCTGTAGCACTTGGTTCAGAAAGGAGGGGTGGTCCAGGAGGTGGGGAAGCTAGACGACTTCAAACTTGTGGTGGCTGGGACCAATGTTCTCGGTGAGGTGCGCGATCTGGCTGATTGCTGTCTCTATCAACAGAAAATGAAGTCATATGCCCTACTCCGCCTAACCAGTGGCCACGAGCATCTCGAGTCACCGCTCGAAGATCGGTGCCACCTCGGAGGAGGGGACATCCTGCCTAACCATGGCAACCAGCTCAACTTTCATATTGGGAACCTGTTCGGAGAGCGAGGGGGCACTCACGTGATCGGAGTAACGGTGCTGTACTTTGGATATAGCAAGGTTCACTTCCCGCAAAATGGAGGTATTCAGCTTGAACGTGCACAAAGCATAGCTCCAGCAGCTGTCCCAGCTACCACCACTGCTACAGCTGCCACTACTACTATGGCCTCGGCCGTCTTCTGACCTCCCGATGCCTCATAGTCGAGCATCGGCTTATAGAGCTTTACAGCCTCTTAATACTCATTGGCCTCGCGGATGTTCGGGGTGGCTTGAGCCTTTTGTTGCCGTCGGCGTCCCTCCCTTTGGTACATATGCTTGAGTGCCTTGCTGTACTCAAACTTCTCCTTAGACAGCTTCTCCGGCGCCTGGTTATAACGTTTTCTCTACCTCCACCGCCTTATGGTCAGCGAAGCTGAGACCCCAGTTCGCCAACGTAAACATGGCTGCATTCAAGATTGCAGATGCCATGTCTATACAGGTGATTTAAATTCACCATATAGTCAGCAGGAACTACAAGCAATGTATGAACCGAAAGCTTTTGAGGATCCAGTTGAAGACTGATGAGGATGCCTATGATGAGGATGCCTATGATGGTGATGATGTAGAGCCAGAATCCCGCTGACTAATCCATCGAGCCAAGCAAATTTATTGTACCTATGTGAAGGGCTCTCTTGGCCCACTAGCGGCAGTTGGGGCTCTTGATTGCTCTGTGCACGACGAAGGCTGGCAAGACAGCCGTCAAAATCACCAACAATGCTCTCCATGGAGTTGAGAAGATCTCTGAGGCTATTCCAGCCATCGCCTCGGGGGTAGGTACATTCTTTGGCGTTGCTGGTCGATGGCTCACGTATGTTGAGATAGCACTCGCGGTCATCTGGGCTGCCGAACATTTAAGACGTGCTATATAAGATCGCTTCTCTGTCTGACCTGGTCATGTCCCTTAACTGGCAAGCCTTTGTCAATAAGCTTCCTTTCAGTGAAGGCACGAGTGCTGCAGAGATTAGACAGCCGTGTTCACAGGTATTCGAAGAGGTGTTCAGCCGCAGGGACTGCTGTCGGATGAACGACGGTCGTCTGTCTAGAGTTTGTCCGAGCTGTACAGGAGTCGACGTCAGCGATGAAGTCCGAGATTTCATCTGCGGTCTCCGCTGCCTCTCTTGAAGGTGTTTATTACCGGCCCGGCGGCTATTACTGTGAGCCTCACCAGCTGCTCAAGGCTGCATGTCGCAAGGGTCATAGATTCACCTTGGAGATGGTTAGCCAGTGGCTCAACAGGCAGGCGATGTGGCAGATCTACAGACCTCGTCCACGGCACATTCGGTATGCACACTTCGATGAACATGTCCCGGACAGAGCCCATCAGGTTGATGTGCTGCTCCTTCCGCACGATCGGGTCTGTTCCAGAGGACCATGCAAGACCTACAAGTACGCCCTCAACATCATCGATGTTGCCAGTAGATACAAGGCGGCAGTGCCTCTCACGGATGAGTCCGTGGGTCGGGCGGCTGCCAGGTTCCAGAGTATCTGAGGACCCGCAAAATCCCCTCCAGTGGCCAGAGTTGCTGCAAGTGGATGATGGTAAGGAGTTCAGAGGTGAAACTGCGGCCATCATGCGGAAACATGGTGTGGCGATTAGACGAGGCGAGGTGGGACATCACCGTGCCCAGGCTGTCGTCGAGCGGGGGAACCGGACACTGGCAGAGAGACTGTTCCCACATCAGTATGCTCAGGAGATGGCTGTCCCAGCGGGCGGTCGTTCAAGGATATAGGTGAGAGGGTTGCCCGTTGTGGTGGAGAGATCCAATGCTGAGGTTACTAGACTGATAGGATAGAAGCCTGTCAATGCCATTTAGTGAACCTCTGTGGCCCAACAGTCGGAACAACTGCTCTGGTCAAGAGCTGTGCTCGGAGGACAGACTTCCATCCGATTCCCTAGTTCGGTATTTGTATGAGCCTGGCGAGTTGGAGGGTGGACGTAGGCGGGTTACTGACCCCAACTGGTCGATAGATGTACACAAGATTGACAGGTATGTGGATAAGGCTGGACAGCCTACATTGTACTACCTGGCACGGAGTGCCGAGCAGTCCTAGGCGGCCGTTTGTACGAGAGCAGCTCCAGCTTATCCCTAGACACCCAGCTACCTCCACCGGGAGTGCTTACGTCGAGTAGACATCCTCCAGATGGTGTCCACACCGAGTCCTGACTGATGGTTGATAGGATGTATCCTATCCATACATCTGTGTATAGAGAGAGGGTATTACATAATTAGATCTCTTTGTATCTTGAAGCATAGCTGATGACCATCAATCACATGCTGAGTTTCTTTACAAATTAATGTTGTAACATACACAGCCTACAGGTCTGTAATAAGATGGTGATAAAAAAATGACCTGCGGTTGATCCTTTCGTTTCTTAATCCTAGTACTTTCAATTTAATGCAGCTGCCACACATGAAATCTGTTTTGAAGAGCTGTCTATGACACAAATTGCTAAATCACATACAAATGAGGAGCGGGTTTAGTTTTAACAGATCTTAGTTTTACAATTTCATTTCTGAATCCTAGTAGTCTTTTCATGTCAATGTACCCTTACATAAAATCTGCTTAAGATTTTGAAAATAATTTCACTAACTGTGGACCTTGTTGCTGCCTTAGGTAGACTGAATTATGTATTATATGTAGTGCATAATAAAGCTTTGAGATAATTAACAATAATGCTTGAACTTAATCAAGAAAATTTAAGTTCTAGAAAATCTCCAATTACAGGGTTAGAGGATATTTTTTTAATTTACCACTGGAATGACTCCCTTAATTATCGGTTAAATTCTTTAATATTTACATGTGATGCAAGGTGTTTGATTTCTTATATCAGTATTTTAAATTGTTTTATTGCCATACTGAAGAAGCATGTATCTGGCATATCACTTAGCAAACATATATTCACATTAGGTTTGGGCAATGTCGGCTGACTCCGCTCAAAGTTAATTTTGGATAGTCCAAAACCCAACCCTGATCAGAGGACTTAGTTAAAGTTCTCATCTATTCTTAAAAGATACATATCCTAGCTAAATTTATGACTGTTAATTTATGGACACTGACTAACTAGAACTGTAGCCGCCATTTTAGATAGATATTTGCTGGCGCCGTTATTTCAGGCTCTATTGTTTTCGTCGGTGAACAATTGTTCGCATAAAACCATTCTCGTAACGCCAATGCTAGTCATTCTTCTACCGGCTTTCAAGGTGATGTACATAGCATAGTTCAATACCAGTTGTGTATATTTCCTATGGTGCAAGTGAGAACAAATATGTTACTTTCCATCAAATTGTTGTCAATTTAATCAGCTGATAATACAATTGTCTCTAGATAAAGATTTGATAACAATTTGGCTGAAAATCGTTGACGCCACAACTTTCAATCAAATTGTTCTCAAAATAATCAGCAGTCTAGTCAACGTTGCACGACTTGCAGAAGATATTTCGCGCAACTGTATTGACAATCATTTCTTACTCAGGCAGCAACAGCATTGTCAAATTTTTCTCAGAATAATCAGCGGACTTACTGTTTTGTTTGCGAGCCAGTGCATACACAATTAGTTAGGCCTATATCGTATGCGTATTTCAGAGTGAAATCTGTTCACAAAGATCAAGCAGTCCACCAGCACGTGCACGACCACCTCTGACATGCCTACCGTGAATAGAATAATACGCTTGCCTCCTGATTGACAATGAAATGAACCGAAACATTGACGGCCCCCCTGCTGATTATTTTGAGAACAATTTGATTGAAAGTTGTTTCATCAACGATTTTCAGCCAAGTTGTTATCAAGACTTTGCCTAGTGACAATTGTATTATCAGCTTATTATTTTGACAACAATTTGACGGAAAGCTGTTGCTGCTATCGGCAGCAACACCGTTCAGTAACTTGTTATAGATATATTTGTTTTTATTTACAGCATAGGAAATAAAGAACTAGTATAGGCTATGCTTACTATGCGCTCACCTTGAAAGCCAGCAAAAGAATGACTAGCATTAGCGTTATGAGAATGGTTTTATATGAACAATTGCTCACCGGCGAAGACAATAGAGTCTGAAATAATGGCGCCTGCAAATATCTATCTAAAATGGCGGCGACAGTCCAAGTGCTAAAGTGTCCATAAAGTAACAAATAGTCCTAAATTTAGCTAGGATATGTATCTTTTAAGAATAGATGAGAACTTTTAAGGAGAAACGGTTTTGTCCCTTTAATTGATGTACATACAATTGGTGTCTTCTAGTCTCTTCTGGGCATACTTGTATCCCTTTAAATGAATTTTTTTTTAAAGGGATATTTCCGTCTGTCGTCTCGGCTTACGCCTGGCCAAAGCTGAGCTTATGCGAGCCACCAATCAACAGGGAGCTCTCTGGCTTAGCATAAATAAATTCCATCTCTGGGTCCATACTCAAATAATTCAATGGTATGTTGCGGGTGGATCCAATAAAATTCCGTCATTTAATAGAATGAACTGAGCTTGATACGTCATGTCCATGTGGAAGCCCTTCGACAACAATAACGAAATGTATATGAACTGTATTAATCCTTAAAGGTCAAATTTGGTCAAGAAAACCAAAGTATTTGCTTATTGAATGTCCATTTGCATGCCAAGAGAAAACTATTTTTTTTAATTTACCACTAATGACTGGCTCGATAACTGAGCCAGGCATTCCAGTGGTAAATTAAAAAAAATAGTCCTTGGCATGCAAATGGACATTCCTCAAGACCACTGCAGATGGCATTTTGGCCGGCATGACCATTAAAGGGTTACGGTACAAGCCATCCAAGATTGCCTCTGTAGTGCTCATAAAAATATTGATTTTCAGAGCAAGAGAATACTATTTCTTGAAAATTTTCGACTGGAATGCCTACCTCAATAGCCGAGCCAGTTATTCCAGTTGTAGATTTAAAAAAAAAGTTCTTTTGTCTCCATTTTTTGAGAAAATTTACATTTCTTTAAACAAATTGGAGTGTTATAGAAGGGTTAGAATAAGCTCTAATGCTATTCTAGGGCCAGTGGTTTTCTGCGATAACGGAAAATAAACGTATTTCACGGAATTGGTAATTTAAAGTGATTTACGGAAATCAATGGAAAATCAAATTTTTACTCACTGATATCTTCACCACCCTAACTTTGTTCATGGTACTAACATACGCCTACTCGCATAGCTATGCTGTGTGTGGCCGTACTTGCAGACCTTTGATCTCTTTCTAAGTGAAGTAACTGTGGGCGGCCACAAGTCGGGTTTCAACTTACTTCGCTTGATGGGCGA
This sequence comes from Chaetoderma sp. LZ-2023a, assembly GCA_034401795.1. NCBI lineage: Eukaryota > Metazoa > Mollusca > Caudofoveata > Chaetodermatida > Chaetodermatidae > Chaetoderma > Chaetoderma sp. LZ-2023a. The sequence continues at coordinate 43,661,642 of CM067370.1, read as the reverse complement.
GACTTCATACGGTGACATAATTTACAATCACAACAACGATGACGATGTTGAGATATTTGCAAAAGTTTGCAATATTTTTACTCTAGACGAGGTATCTGACAAGCCGAAAATGTGTAGACTGATTTTCGGTAACAAAAAAGCCTCGTTTGGCTTACGCACACGTGTCAATTTGTCTACTTCCTTATTTCTTATCGAACAATTTTATTGGTGGAAGTTGACTGACCTCCGCTCAACTGGCTCCAGCTCATTAATATTTGGGCTTGTCCACACTAAACTGTATTTGATGAACGATTTCGGGTCTACATTTGAATTGTTAATTTCGATGATAAAGACCCAATTAATTTTCCTGTTCTTATCATTTCCAAGTTGAAGGTATCTCAGAGAGATAATTACAGATAAAAAAAGTTAAATGAGTGCAGAATAAAATTATTTTCATTCAACTAACAGCCACAAATATGAGTGAAATTAGAGCGGGTAAGTGTGACATGAGAATGAGCCAATTTTCAGAGTGCTAAAGAAGCATTTTAAATGAGTTATTTTGGACTTCAGCCTAAACATTTTAAAGAAAAAGACATTGCTTTCTATGAATATGCTCATTTTTGTCATGATTTACAGGAGAAAAACTTTTTATTTCACTTCAAAGTTGTGTGTTATGGTCGTGATGCATTCCGTCAAAAATTAGTATAAATCTCACTTTAGCTTAGTCGCTATTCCTTACCTGTATGGCTGTACTTTTCTATCCAAATACTATCTCTTATATCTTTTGTTCATTCACTGCCACTTGGATAGATTTGATTATTGCTAGATTATGTTTAAATTATGATAAAAAATTAAGTGGTCAACTTTCCGTCAATAAATCACAACCGTAACAGCGGACAAGAAATCCATAAATTTATAGCACGGCTCCAGGAAATAAGAAGCAAGCATCACGTGATGGTGTAAAACCGGTCATGTGACACGCCGAGCCTTTTGTTTTTACGGTGATGAGAAAACAATGGCGCCAAAGCTAAGGTAAGAGATGTTCTGTCAACTTTCTGTCGATAAATCACAACCGTAACAGCGGACAAGAAATCCATAAATTTATAGCACGGCTCTAGGAAATAAGAAGCAAGCATCATATGATGGTGTAAAACCGGTCATGTGACACACCGAGCCTTTTGTTTTTACGGTGATGAGAAAACAATGGCGCCAAAGCTAAGGTAAATGTTCTGTCAACTTTCTGTCAATAAATCACAACCGTAACAGCGGACAAGAAATCCATAAATTTATAGCACGGCTCCAGGAAATAAGAAGCAAGCAGCACGTGATGGTGTAAAACCGGTCATGTGACACGCCCAGCCTTTTGTTTTTACGGCGATTAGAAAACAATGGCGCCAAAGCTAAGGTAAGAAATGTTCTGTCAACATTTTTTACTCCATGTGACGACCAAAACAATCGTCACGACCACGCAAACTATGCTTCCTTTAATGAATAGTTCCTATATATTTTTTAAATCCACAGTAGAAATCGATAACCTCACGATTTTATGTCCATATTTAACTCTTGAGCATAGGTCACCGAGTTCGAGACATCAACTACCGTCGCAAATGTAACCTTGACCTTGGTGGTCATGACGCTTGACGCGCAGTTTTCTCAATCAAAAATCATGACCACAACTCAGAATTGTTTCATGAATAACGGCCATACCGTCGGACGATATATTTCTTTATTTCTCAGAATTTATTGTGTTTATCACCCTCAAAGCTATGTGAAACGAGGATACTAGTTAAAGTTTGCATTATTCAAATCTGCACAGGTTTTATAAGGTTGTTATAGTTTCATCCATAATGTTATTGGGCTCATGCAGTCTGTTTTGGACTCATCAGCACGTTAACAGACCACCTGAACTTGGACCAACAGGAACGGTTTTAACAGTTCAAGATATGGTTTGAAAGTTCATTGTACATCTAATCGGTTTAAAAAAAATAGAAAATGTCCTTCTTTATATCGTAAAAAACTTAGGCAGCAAGCTATTTCTAAAATCAAAGAGCTGTATTTAGAATGACAAACAAAATGTGTTGCTTCATTCAGCTTAACCCCTTCAGTGATGAATTTCCTTTACCATCATCTTTACATGAAAGGTGCTGTTAGGAATATAATTTGACTGGAAGCCATTGCTGTACATGTACAACTTCATGCATGATATATTGTGACAGTCAATGGCGATATTGTGCAACCCTAGTGGAAGGGATGCTTCCTTGGAAAACCATTCTGCCAATTGTTTCAGCTTGTAGAATAAATTACTCTTTGTATGAATTCCAAACCACATAATCATGTATAATATGTTAGTACAAAACAGCAATGTTAAAAACAATTGCAAATTTGAACAAAAGGCAGTAAAGAACAGTATTAAAATTCAAGCAAAGTAAGCTGATAACATACTGAAGTCGCAACGGGAACATTCTTCCATACTGTTTTCTATAATTTTGATCATGTTGCTTGCCATTTATTTATATTAGCATGGCTTCTGTTGTTAGTTCTTTCAAAAGAATGATTTACTGATTGATAGATGCGCCAACTTTACTCTATATTCTTATCCTGTTAACGAAATCGTTCTGTCAGTGTCAAACACTGCAACCGTAATGACCTTCTTTCGTCAAATGTCAACATCGCAACCGTAACAAAAATGATCAATTCCTGTTTTAATTCCTTCTTGTTGTGTTTGCAATCGATTCCCTGCATAATAAGAAGCTATTCAGTTTTCTCGAAGAGACTTTTCTTGTGTGCAAGATTGATAATTGAATAAAAGAATAGAAGTTTGTCAAAAATATGAACATCACAACCGTAACCCCCCTCAATTTGTCCTGCAAAGCTTTGCAAAATTACTCAAAAGTTAAATTTAATGCCTTAATCTTATTCCATGGTATGTAACTTTTGTTTTGTAGCATAAAGGGTTACTTTGGTCGCTTTTCAAAAGATAGTCTCTCATTTTTCATTGTCAAAATCACAACCGTAACTTTCTGACAGCATCTGATATTCTGTTGATTTTTACGCTTAATCCACAAATTACTATCTTCTTTTGATTTTTTTCAGTAGATAAAGTCATTTTCCTTAACAGAAAACATGTTTAACTTTATTCATACCCATTTCTAAAATCTGACTTTCATGTCACACTTTTGGTCACTTTAGTGTGGACAAGCCCATTTATGAAATTTCGTACGCTTATCGCAGACATTGAAAGCGTGCGAGCATGGCACTCGATACATGAGCGGAGTGGGAGGGCGAGGAGTGTGTAATACGATGATGATCTTGTACTGCCTGGCCATACTAATAAGTTAATAACACAATGCACATCACAAATGTGACTGTTTTATTGACTTTATTAAGTGTACATGTAGCTTAGATGACGTAAGTTTGGAAAACAGAAGTGAAATGGAATCAGAAATTTTGTGAAACAGAAAATAGCAAATGTTGGAATGGAAAATCACTGTCTTTACTATTCACACATGATAGTGTCAGCATAGTAGTGGGCTTCATTTGTTACAGAGCATGCTGATTTACAGTTGCTTCACTAATGGACCTTTACAGTTTATCCGTTCTTTCTATGACATCATAATCAACTACGTGATGTGTAGGATGACGGCATAATGAATGACGTAGATAAGTATATCATGAATGCATAATTGGTGGCAGACTATTGTTGTTGTTGTTGTACAAATTGTTTGTCTTTACTATTTAATAAACACACTGTTATATATATTGAAACTAATTTGTCTGAGCCTTGTTTAGGGCTGTAATGATATGTTTTGCCATGATACGATATGTATCATGATACACGGGTCACGATACAATACGTTATTTTTTCACTAAGTTTTATCTGAATCTGTCCAGTTTATGCCACTCCATCTCTCAGTGCAGATAAACAAATAATTAACATATTTAGATGAAATTTTGTGAAAATGGTGCACTTGTGCATAGCTTTAACCATAGTTTACCTGACTATGCTAACGCATGAAGGATGCCATAGGCATATTTTCCTGTATCACGTGTGTATCGATACGACAGGTCACGATACAAAATGCATATTGTGAGCATGTTATCGTGATTCACCGATATATCAGTAAATCGTTATTCGCCGATATATCAGTGAATCGTTACAGCCCTAGCTCTGTTGCTAGGCAGCAACAGCGTCCTGTCAAATTAGTTTCAAGATATCCTACAGCTTATATGTATAGGTTTCTGTAAATTAATAGTCCGGAAGCTCAGGGAGGGATCGATCCCAATACGAGCGAGGTGTGGGTGGAGCTTAGCTAGAGATGGGTGGGGAATAGCTAAAACTGGAAAGTTTCATTGTGTTCTAGCATTTTATTTCCAGAATCTTAATTTCAGACAACCAGTCGGGAGATCTGCTGGATATTCAGGAAATAATTTGTCCTGGTGCTATTGCAGTATTAGACACCAACAAATTCCAGTAGTATTTTTCTTTACATCAAAAATGCATTTATAATGACCTATAGGGTAGATGGGGTTATGTCTTAGTAGGTTTTCTGGTCAACTGATTAGGTATTCTTTTCTCTGTTTGATTAGTGAACTTAAAGGGGATGAATTCCGAACTCTGAATGCTAGAAATATGCACCAATCACATCTCGGTGAATTGGAACACTAGTCAGACTAACCTTTCTCCTTCGATCAATACTCACCATTCTGTTACTTCTGATATACAGCTGGCCCTGACAGCGGCTCTAGGATTATAGACTTAGAAAGCTTTACCGACTCCTGGGAACCGGGTACTCGGCTCCCAACTGCCGAGTACCCGTTTACCATAGAGCTCATTCTTGTTTGCATAGCAACGAGCAATACATGCTTTCTGCATTGAGGATTTTAGTGTTTTAATCTGTCTTTAATCTGTGATAGTTTGTGTGTTCGTGAAAGGATTAACTAAAGGATACTATGGAGAATGCCACCGAAGATAACCAGGTTGTATCGTTCTTTATTATCCATAGTTAAAAGACTTAGGTCTCTAAATTTCGCTGTGTCGCATGTTCCAATTTCTGACCCCATAGAATCTGGGACGTGTGCTAACAACGATATATGCCAGACGATCGCCTTCTTTAACCCCCAACAGGCGATCGGCAGATATGAAAATAGGTGTTATGCTACGGTATTTCTAACACGAATATCGGCTGACGTCGTTCTCCGTAGGATCCGAGCGGGTGACGTCACACCCGGTCGCTCGGATGTTTATGTGAAGAAAAATTTTTCATTAATTCGCGCATCTTGTTCTGGGTGCTGCGTACTAAAAATGGTACCGGAAACTTTAGAATGATCAAGTTTACGTGCGATCACGATCGGTTTGCAATGATCAGTGGTTTCAAAATTCTTGAGTAGATGCGTGGTCTGCGGTTTTACCGTGTGATACAGCAGTTTGTTATACATTTTGTTGTTTTCTTCACATCCCATCGTGCTGCTTTCGTTAGGAGTATAATTTATATTGATTAGTAAATATACCCTGAATGCTATGCGATATGATTCCTGGAGCCGTTACACATCCTGGAGGATCTATTATGGGTGTGTTTAATGCCCGCCTCGTTCTTGTCGTCATAGTCAATGCGATCGTTGTTGTAACGTAGCGGGGTGGGGTGCGGGAGGGTTACAGTTAATTTATGAGTCAAATTATTTGAAAATTAATTGTCTGCCTTCCATCCGGGTCTCGTTCCGCTTGTTTATTGTAGGTTTGTGCTTATGTTATAGGCCAAGCCAGCCCCGCCATCATGTGACGAATGCCATAAGTTTGTCCGTGTCGTGTTCAAGGACCATGTCTGTTTTAGGTGTTCCCTGTGTAATATTGATCATAGGTGTAATGTTTGTGCAGTGTGGTCCGTTGAGATGATGGTTAAGTTCCTTGCCAGAAGGACTTGGCTGGGTCTGACGCGGGGTCAGGCGGTCCGAGAGTAAATCGTGGAGCGCCCGGTTCGGCCGGTGCGGGTGCTCCACGTCCCCAGCTGGAGGTGGCAGAGATGGCACCGCCGGCGTGGTTTGGTCCGGCTGTGCAGGGTTTTTCTGCATAGCGTTCTGCCCACGCTGGTGTCGTCCCTGCTACCAAAGGTTGGGGGGGCAGTTTCTCCCCAGGACAGGATTCTGGACTGGTTACCGAGGGGGCCGTCTCGTACGGCCCCCTGGCAGTCCCGTCTGGCTTCGGCCAGACGGGTTTCTGTTTCTCTGCGGCCACCTCCGGGTGGTCCAGTAGCGGTTGCCGGTCCGTCAGGTGTGGGAGCCGTCCGCCGGGACGGTTCAACGGTTGACTCGTCTAGTGACGACTCTTCGGAGTCTGAAGACGAGGAGGAGAGGTTGCTGTGGCCCGTGAAGCGGCAGGTGGAGAATATGGAGGTTGATTCCGTCCTAGACGGAACCGGCCTCCATTTGTCTGGTTTGGCGCAAGCCAGGTCAGCGGCTCCGCCTGTGGCTGAGGCAAATCCGTTACCGTGCACCGGTTCCGTGCGGCTTGGTTTGGCACCAGCCGTCACGGGAACGGGTGTGCCGGGCCGGGCGTGGTACTCACCTATCTCGCCTGGTCCGGCAGTCGGACGTGGGGTGCCGTTGGCGCCCGTGTCCGGCTATGGTTCCGCGACTGCTACGGGTCCGTATGGTTTTCCGTGCGGACCTACCCCATGGACCGGAGTGTTTCATGGGGTGGCGGCGGAACCGTGTGGTACCGGAGTGCCTGGCGTGTCAGCCGTGGCTCCTTGCTGGGAGGCCGTGGCTGGCAGACCTGTGAGCACGTCAACGGGTGACGTGTTTGCGGGGGTGTCTTCATCGGAGGTAGATTGGTCAGATGCTCTGGCGTGGCTAGCCAGGTTTGACCCGTCTGTGGTTTCGGCCACGGCCGATGAAGATGCGCCCCGTCCGTCGGTTGCGTCGATCAGGACGGGGATTTTGCCCGCGGCCCGGATCCAGTCAGTGGGACTGGATCCACGGTTCATAGAATGGTTGGATGCTATTTATAGCAAACAACTGATGACCAAGGGTCAGCTCCCTGCGGCCTCCAGGGAGGTGCGGGCAAGATGTCGTATTCCGCGGGGGGAATACGACAGGTATGGTGTAGTCCCGTCGGTCACGGAGGATGACCGATGGGTACTGGGCGTCCAGAGTGCCGTGGCGGGTCACCCCTGTCCGGCACTTGCGGACAAGTCTCAGGTACACCAGGAAGAAGTCCTGTCCCTATGCGATGAGGGTGTGAGGGCAGCGATGAGCGCTGTCAACCACTCTTATCGTCTCCTTCAGTCGGTATGGGCTGAAGCGGGGCAGGCCACCCTGTGCCACCTGTGGCGCTTTCATGTGTCAATGACGGCCTGGTGCTGTCGATGGACGCATTGGCAAGGGTGCAAGCGCGTGTGACGAAATCCAGGAGGCAAATGGTCATTGACCATATGCGTCCGGCTACGGCAGTCAGGGAGCATCTTCTTGGGACGCCCCTGACAGGGCCTAGCATCTTCGGTGGCCAAGCGCGGGCCATCTTAGAGGACACCGCCAGTATCGCGCAGAATCGGTTAGCGGTAAACCTACAGCTAGAGCTAGTGCGGCAAGCGCACGCACTAGGGCCTGTGGGGAAACCGCTAACGGGACAACCTTCAAAGGAGCAGAAGAAGCATAAGGGCAAGGCGAAAGCTAGGCCTGTTGCGACTTCTGCTTCAGCTGGGTTTTCAGAGCCGCCGCCGGCGAAGAAGCCCAGGAAGGTTGTAGAGGCGCCTACCCTCCCCAATGTTGCTCCTGACCGCCCTAGAGGCGGGAAGGGTAAGGGTAAGGCCTCAAAGGGGCGGACAGAAGGGGCCGAAGCGTACCTGAGGGTACGAAAGCTCCCTTCATATCCGCCTGGACCGCGCCTGTGCGACAGGAACAGCGGTGCCAGTTATACCCGTCGTGCCTAGAACGAAATGGTTCTCTCTCTCTCGTTAAGAAAGAGGGGGGGGGGTGCGGACTGCGAGCCGGACAACCCCGTTTAGACGTCGAGGCGTCTATGGTGGGTGGAAGGCTCATGCGTTTCGTCGAGCCCTGGCAAGGTGTGACGTCAGACAGTCTGGTCCTGGGATGCTTATCCCAGGGTTACATGCCGCAGTGGTGGGACTTTCCACCACAAAATCTGTCTTTGGCACCTGTCTGGACACCCGTACCAAGGGAGCCAGACAAGTTAGAAGCCGTTCAAAACGAAGTGTCGGGTTTGCTTCTGAAGGGAGCAATAAAACCAGCAAACCGAAACACTCCAGGCTTCTATTCAAACATGTTCCTTGTCCCCAAGAGCACAGGGGGATGGAGACCCATACTCAATCTCAGGCCATTAAATTGGTTTATCCATACGCCTCGGTTCCAGATGGAAACGCCGAGGTCGGTAATGCGGGATTGAGGAAAGGAATGTGGTGTGTATCGATCGATCTGAAAAATGCATATTTCCACATTCCTATGAATCGGAGTTGGCACAGGTTTCTGAGATTTGCGTTTCAGAATCAAGTATGGGAGTTTACAGTTCTCCCGATAATATCGCATCTTCTATGGTGGAAACAGCGTCAGAATCTCCTATTAGGGGTTTCGCTGCACCTACCCCGCCCCCAGCTGTCCGTCTACACGGATGCATCGCTGGAAGGGTGGGGTGCCTGCCTGGGAGAACACCAGGTCTCGGGCACACGGACTCTCCCGGAGAGTCAGCTGCATATCAATCTGTTGGAAATGATGGCAGTGGAACTGGCGTTGGAAGAGTTCCTTCCGATGATCAGGTGCACGGTGATATTGATACGGTCGGTCAATTCGACAGTAGTATCATATATAAATCGCCAAGGCGGGACCAGGTCGCCCACTCTGTGTATCAGGGTGTGGCACTTGATTCAATGGTGCAGGAATTACTCGGTTGTTTTGAAAGCAGCTCGTATTCCTGGCCGATTGAACATTCTGGCGGATGCTTTGTCTCGCAGACAGAGAATCCTGCCAACAGAATGGTCCCTCAACCCTCCAGTTCTGCGACGGATCTTCGAGCATTGGGGCAAACCCAACGTGGACTTGTTCGCCACAAAGGAAAATGCTCAAATCATGACATATGTCTCGCCGATTACAGATCCAAATGCCGTCGATACAGACGCTCTGGCGATAAGCTGGAGAGGGATGCACGCTTACGCGTACCCACCCACCATTCTTCTACCGAAGGTATTGGTGAAGGTCAGGGAGGAACCGTGTCTGGTCCTGCTAATAGCGCCGTATTGGCCGAGCAGGGCGTGGTTCACGGATCTTCTAGATCTGCTGGTGGAAAATCCTGTGCAGTTGCCCGAGATTCCGAACATAATCTCCCAGGCCAAGGGACGCTTCCTACACGAGCGTCCCGAAATGTTCAATTGACTGCGTGGATGTTATCAAACAACGTTCCACGTCGGAAGGCTTTTCTCGACAGGCTGCTGATTTCATCGCGGCTGCGAGAAGGAGGTCAACCTTTAAGTCATATAACAACAAGGTTAACAGATTTGCAGACTGGTGTGAAGAAAAGGGTATTGATACCTTTCAATCCACTATCAGCAAATAGCAGACTTTCTCTGTGAGCTGTTCTTTTGAGGACTAGCTCCCGTCACAGTTGCTGGATACAAGTCAGCTTTGGCATCAGTTATCCCTTGTCTAGCCAACAGGGATAGTCCAGAGGTGGCCCAGTTAAATGTGATGTTGAAGGGAATGAGCAATCTCCGACAGAGACAACCGGTAGTCATTCCAGCCTGGAGTCTATCTTTAGTGCTTAATGTACTGGCCAAGCACCCTTTCGAACCGCTGCGTTCGGCTAGTCTAAAGCATTTGACTCTAAAGGCGGTCTTTCTATTGGCAGCTTCCTCAGCTAGAAGGCGCAGTGAGATCCATGCGCTTTCGGCAGAGAGGAACCGATTTATTGTTTCTGGAGAAGGTCTGCGTCTTCTGCCAAGAGCAGAGGTTATGTCAAAGAACCAATCTTTGAGATATCCCGGCAAACCGATCATTATACCGAAGTTAACTAGGTTTGATCGTGATGCCGGTGTCTGGTGCCCGGTCCGTGCTTTGACTAAGTACAAGAAACGGACTGACTCGTTACGGTCGAACGATAGACATCTGTGGATCTGCCATAAAAAGTCTTATGGCGCCGCATCCATGGATACTATCTCTCGTTTGGTGGTCGAATGCATTCAGACTACTCACGAGATGGCGACTGGGCACCAGGTGCAAGGCGTAAGGGCACACAATGTCAGAGGAATAGCCGCCTCGACCGCCCTTTACAATGGTGTTCCGTTATAGGACATCATGGCCGTTGCACAATGGCACTGTGAGTCCTCATTCACGGATTACTATATGAGGGATGTGGCAGACTCAGCCAATCCACTCGCTTTAGCTGTTTTCAAACGATAGTTAGTGACCACACTGCTTTTCACCCTTTTCTCACTTTGGTAAGAAAAGAACCTAAAGCAGGCATGGTCAGGCGAGAGGATGTCAACCAGATTGTGTCACCGATGGCCGAACCGGTGAATGGTTGGAGGCGGTACGTCTGAAGTCCAATTATCATAAGGTAATTCAATAAGTGAGAGTTTTTTGTATTATGTATATGTATCATGTTCATTCATCTTATATATTCATGCTCATTCCCAGGCTAATACATGGAATATGCAGGGAGTAGTTAACCCTCTTGGCATATTTGTGTTTTCAGGCGAGATACATGTTCGTTAGTTCTCTCCCTTTTCTTAGGAGGAAAAAGGGGGGGGGGGGGGCTGTGACGCGAATGTGATTCGGTTCCGTGAACTTGACAGTCCTTTTAGGTCTCCGTTAGTCAAGTTTGAAGTCTAAAATCTTTCTCCAAGGGGCAAAGTTAGCATTTATGGCTTGCCCCTTCCCACCAGGTTACTGATCAAATCTGGTGTATATCAGAAGTAACAGAATGGTGAGTATTGATCGAATGAGAATGCAGGAAATGTCAATTTCCCTTTCTCCGAGATCTAACAATACTCACCATTCTGTTACGGACCCAGCCTCCCAGCCCCACGGAGGCAAGCCATAGTTTTCTCTTGTTTGGTGGCTATGCAAACAATATGAGCTCTATGGTAAACGGGTACTCAGCAGTTGGGAGCCGAGTACCCGGTTCCCAGGAGTCGGTAAAGCTTTCTAAGTCTATAATCCTAGAGCCGCTGTCAGGGCCAGCTGTATATCAGAAGTAACAGAATGGTGAGTATTGTTAGATCTCGGAGAAAGGGAAATTGACATTTCCTGCAATCTCCCTTTCTCACCTCTATTTAACCTCTCTTCAAAGCTAGCTTGAATTGTTTATCCACCAGATTATTCACAGTAAAATACCATTGATAGATATTAATTGTTTTAGATGGCTAAGACATGTTTGCCATATAGTCTTTTGGATGCTGGATACTGTTAAACTTAAATACACTACTTGAGAAATGTCCATTTGTGGACACAAGTGAAGACTTTGTGAACATTTTTATTGGAATAACTGGCTCGATTTCCGAGCCAGACATTCCAGTGATAATTGTTTTTTTAATCATCTTGGTCTGCAAATGGATATTTTCGGACATTTTCCATGAGAAAATCCAAATCTTCTGGAACAAGTATGAGGGTTAAAATTTCTGTGTTTCTGCCTATGGCTAGATGTCATGCATGTAGAATATTCCTTTCTATTTGAAATGCTAATGTTCTAGGAGAGTAATACAGCCCCCGTGAAAAATATTCTGTTGAATATTTGGAAACTAATTTGAGTTTTCAGCAACAGCCCCAAGTCAAATTAGTTGAAAATATTCAACATATTAACTGTAAAGTTAGTTTAAAATTTAGATTCTCTGAATTCAGGACGTTTTGAAATCAATTACACCCGGCCTAAAAAGTGAGTCAGAAATGAATCTGTCTATTGGAGTAGCTAATGATGTATTTGACCTTCTGGCACTATGAAAGCTGATGTAAGCTCACAGCTGGCTTTCTCAAGATAGGCAGCTGATCTGACAGATCAAACTCCACAACTGCTGCTGTCTCCACCACCTCTTGCTGTGCTGCTGCTGCCACTGATGATGGCCAGTGAAGGTTAAGTCTGAGTCTCATAAGCAGTAGTATAAAGCATTACTCTGACAGCTAATAAGTTTGTCCTTCATTTAGCTATTGTTCATAATTCCCTTTAACCCTCAAGCGGCCAAAAAACGCCTTCTACAATGGTCTTCAACATGTCCATTTGCAGACTATTTTTTGGAAAATCAACACTGACATGACCTTATCGATACCCGAGGCAGTCATTTGAGAATTTTCTAAAATAATCTTTTGGGCCTCCAAATGAACGTTTTGTATGTAAAAATTTTAATTTTAATAGATGTGAAGGTTAAAGTGAGATTGGTCAAGAATATCAAACCCTTTCCTTAGTGATTGTCCATTTACAGAACAATACCCCAATAGAAGAGTATTTTTATTTTTATTTCAACAATACTCCACTAGAAGAGTATTTTTGTCTCGTCTGCGAAACAGAAAGCGCGAGACATATGTGTCACTTTTCCGACTGCGGCAGTGGCGATGATATCAACAATGTTACGTTTGTGCTGTTATTAGCAAAACTTCAGCTTATATTTCAGGATCAGTTAATCCTATTGCAACTAAGCTTGGCTATGTGGTTGCCTATACTGTTAGGAAGCAGCATTATGATACTGAGGTCAAAGGTCAAGGTCGCTGGCCGTGATACAAAACTTTTCAATGTTCAGTTTTTATACCCCAGCAAAAAATGTGGTGGGGTATTATGTAATGGCGCTGTCCATTTGGGCGTGCGGTCGGCAGAGTGGTTTCTGGATGATAACTCCATTACCGTTTGTCAGCTCACAGTGAAACATCATAGGGTGGTTGGACTAGGTCTGGTGAAAAACCTATCAAAATTGACAATGATCCAAAATCCAAGATAGCCGCCAGCCACCGGTGGCCATCGTGAAAATTGGTTTCCGTATGATAACTCCGTTACCGTTTATCGGATCACATTGAAACTTCATAGAGTGGTTGGACTAGGTCTGGGGAAGTAACCTATCGAATTGATTTGTTTTCTGACAATGATCTGAAATCCAAGATGGCCACCAGCCACCGGTGACCATCTTGAAAATTGGTTTTCAGATGATAACTCTTACCGTTTATCGGATCGCTTTGAAACTTAATAGGGTAGTGGTTGGACTAGGTCTGGAGAAGAAACCTATCGAAATTGATGATGATCCAAACTCCAAGATGGCTGCCAGCCACGGGCTGTTCTGGATGATATCTCCGTTACCACTTATCGGATCACTTCATAGGGTCATTGGAATATGTTTGGTGAAGAAACTTATCGAAATTCATGATAATCCAAAATCCAATATGGCTGCCAGTCAGTGGCGCCATCTTGAAAATTGGTTTACGGACGATACCTACTTGACCGTTTAACGGATCGCTTTGACACTTCAGGAGGATGACTGGTCTGGGTCTGAGGAAGAAATAAATGTTTTCTGATACATGTAGCTCTCATTAATTGGTTTGTCATCATGGTGGGGTATTATGCGCTGTTTGCTGAGCTCTTGTTGGGTTTAGCAACACTTCTCGGCTTATCCTTCCGAATTGATTAATCCTATTGGAACTAAGCTTGAATACATTGTTACCTATAATGTTAGGAAGAAGCATGCTGACAATGAAGTCACAGCGTTGAAGGTTACGGTCATTCTGACCTCTACAAAACTGTTATTTTTCAATGTTAAATTTTTAAGCTTAGCAAATCTTATCATGTTATATATCGGGATTGCTTAACCCTAATGGAACACAGCTTGGGTACATGGTTGCTTATACCGAGAGGATACAGGATGGTGACATGGTGGTCACCAGGTTGAAGGTCACAGTCTTTCTGACCTTGCTATTTTACCTATGCTTTTTTAACTTTTTCCGTTTAGCAAATTATATAAATTTACATGTATATTTCAAAATTACTTAATATTACCAGAACTAATCTTGGACACATGGTCCCCTATAAAAGGAAACTGGGTGCTGATAGTGACATCACTAAATCCACAGTCACGGTCATCATAGGCTTGATATTTCACGTCTGTCATTCAACAAATCATTTATATTTCAGGATTTGTTAATCCTATTGGAACTAAACTTTTATACATGCTTATCTATAATGTTACATGTAGGAAGCAGCATGATAACACAGAGGTCAGTAGGTCAAATGTCAATGCCACTGTGACAAACAGGAGACAGACGAGACATTTAATTCCACGTAATTCTTTTTTTTAAATTTACCACTGGAGTGACTGGCTCGATTATCGAGCCAATGATTCAAGTACTAAAAATTGTTTTTAAATACTCTTAACATGCTTCAGCGTTAAAGTGTTAATGATTGTGATTGTGCATTGACATGATCGAGTACATCTTTAGAATGACTATTATTCCAATGATTGATGATGGCACATTTGCCCTTACAGCACTTGTTAAATGTCCGCATACATGATCTAGCAATTCATTCATTTTATCAGAGAAAGTGGTATTCAGTTTGAAGATCACAGCATTTGGAAAATGTCTCGATGTAATGTTGTTCACGACTGTTTAGACATTAGTGATTGTCATTTAAAGTTGTGTGATCAGAAAGCCTGCTGATTTCCCCTTAACCTTTTAGCACTCATATCAGCCAAAAATGGCTTCTGCAGTGGTCTTGAGAAATGTCAATTTGCAGATCAAGAGATTATTATTTTTAATTTATCATTGGAATGACTTGCTCGATATCCGAGCCAGCCAGTCAGTCCTGTGGTAAATTCTCAAAAATGGTCTTCTCTTGGTCTGCGAATCAACATTATCTCTGAGAAAATAGAATTTTTTTTTAAACATCTGAGGGTTAAATGGTCAAGATTTCTCAGGAAAATATATGCTTTTGCTGTAATGAATATCTTTTTGCATACCAACATACTTTAGAATATTTACCAATTGAATGACTGACCAACATATACCTACAAAGCATGAAACTAAAGAAAATGACGATCCACTCTGTGGCAGCGAACCATGGAGGAAAAGTAAAATCCTGGGCTCACTGCTTTGCAGTACTGCTAACATTGCTGCATGCTGCATCATGAGGAACTTAGCTTTCCAGTCCTTCTGGAAGCTATGGATTCGTAGATCAAAGATGCTCTTGGTAAAGAGACTACGTTTATACAATGCAACCTGCGTATCATTGATGATGTATAACTGCAACAGCTGGGCAGCTCCAAAGGCAGCTGTAGACAAACTTGACGCCTGCCACCGCAAACACCTACGCACCATCAATGGACACCGATGGCTAGCAAGCATAATTTCCAATGATGCACTATACAAGATGTGTAATACGCCGCCGCTGTCTGTAAAAGTTGCCCAGCAAAGATGATCCATGTTTGGCCATGTGCTAAGGATGCCAGAAGACACCAGCACAGAGAGCCTTGGAATTCCCCCTACACGGAGCCAACAAATAGAGCCAGGAGAGGACGACATTGCATAAATCTGCTAAGCGTGCTACCAGGTGACCTCAAGAAAGCAGAATTAGGTACACTCAAGTCAAGAATAGACCTGAGGAAGCTAAGGATTTTGGCTGAGGACAAGACACAGTGGGCAAAAGTGAAGAGGGACTGATTGCAGCTGTCAGATGTTTCTACTACTACAGCCGCAGAATACAGTAATCATACATACATACATACATACATACATACATACATACTCGGTTAATGAGCCAATATATCCTGTGGTAAAAAGTAACTAGTCTTGCCATTCCTTAAGATGACTGCTGATTTTGCAGTTTTGTCCATCTTGACTATTAAAGGTTTAACTAAGTATTATGTGACTGTTTGAGTGGGAATTCTGGGTGATTCTGCTTAATGTCATTATTATACAGTTGTGTCTAGCCAAACTTAAATAAAAACCATCTGGATGTTGTGGCACAAATGGGGGGAAACTTAAGCCATATGTCTTTTTTGCACAATTTAGTTCAATGTGTGGAGGAATAATAACCCTTTTAGCACTCACGCCAGTCAAAAACAGCATCTGAGAGCTCTTGAGAAATGCTAATTCCACTCTAAGAGAAGACTATTAAAATATTTACCCCTTTCGTGACTGGCTCGGTCGAGCCAGTCATTTTAGTGGAAAATTTTCAAAAATAAGTCTGTCTTAAACATTTTTAAAAGAAAATTTAAATTATTTTTAACAATTTTGTGCGTTAAATGCTTAATGATCATCTATCTGAAAACATAAACATGTGTGTTGATAAGGAGTTGTGGGTGGTGGAGGGGATGTAAATTGCTCTTTTAGACTTACCACTTTAACCCTTTAACATTCAAATTTGTTCTCCTAGAAAATATCCATTTGCAGACCAAGAGAAGAATATTTTAGACAATTTATCACTTGAATGACTGGCTCGGTTATCGAGCCAGCCAGTCATTCCAGTGGTAAATTTTCAAAAATACTCTTCTTGGTCTGCAAATGGACATTTCACAAGACGACTGCATAAGCCGTTTGGGCCTAATATGAGGAATAAAGGTTTAATAGTGGCCATCACCAGCCTCTGCAGTGCTATTGTGGAATGTCCATTCTAGACAAGAAAAGAAGTTTTAAAGATTTTTACCACTGGAATTACTGACTGGCTCAATAACCATGCCAATCATTCTGAACTTACAATATACCTATATGTAATGGAAATGGGCATTCAAATGTGTATGGGTTAAATCAGTGGAGAATCTGATTCTCTAGGCTGTTTATTTAACCCTTTAACACGCAAATTTGTTCAAGAAAATCTCAATTTTCTCATAGAAAATGTCCATTTACAGACCAAGAGAACTGTTTTTAAAAATTTATCACTGGAATGACTGGCTCGGTTATTGAGCCAGTCATTCCAGTGGTAAATTTTCAAAAATAGCCTTGGTCTGCAAATGAACATTTCTCAAGGCCACTGCAGAAGCCATCTTTGGCTGATATGAGGGTTAATGGGTTAATACAAAGCAGTCCTCCAAGGCCTTTTGCCAAATGCTCATCAATTGATTTGTGGACAGCTGGTAAAACTTGAACAGTTATACTATGTAGTCTTGGCTGAAGTAAACATAGATAAGTGGGTGTGGGGTGGAGTAGGGTAATGCTATTGACTGCTAATAATCTAGATACATTGACATCTGTATGTCTGCTCAATGCTCATTATCTCTCTCCCCCCCCCCCCCCCCCCTTATCAGTTGCTTCACTGAAACTCACTACCATGCCTACAGGAGCAGTAGAAGAAAGACTGGGTGTATGTATATATATATATGTGCATATAGAGGTTCTAGACTGGGTGTATGTATATATATATGTGCATATAGAGGTTCTTGTTGGTGGTTGAAGAAGTGATAGAATGTCAGACTCATTGGGTAGACAGAATTAACCATTTAACGCTCATATCAGCCAAAAACGGCTTCTTTAAAGTGGTCATGAGAAATGTCTATTTGCAGACCAAAAGAAAGACTAAAGATTTACCACTGGAATGACTGTCTCGAACACATGCTTTATCACCAGTGGGAATGACACATGACACCTTGGAGTCAAAGGTCAAGGTCACGGTTTCTTTTCTAGTTCAACCTAGTTTTTCTCAACAAAAACATTTTGCTTTAACCTCAACTTAAAAAGGTCATATCTCATATTGTGTTAATCATGCTGCACCCAATCTTGGGCACTTGGTAATAAGAGGGGATGAGACAATTACTTTGAGGTCAAAATGTCGGTTATTGATAAGTGTATTGATAATGCTTCTATATTTATTGTATGTTTGAAGTCAAGCTTCATAGTTCATTGTAAAGTTGTAAAGTCAAGCTTCATGGTTACATTTTTGTCACATTTGTGGTTAAAAATAGTTTTCATAGCAGAAAAGAACAAGAGAAATACTGGATACACCAACTGATGCGCTGGATCCTATAGAGATCAATCATGCAGGCTGGCGATTCCAAAACCCAGTTGCTGTTTTCACTTCTCTTGCCCTCCAAATGGACATTTTCTATAATTAAATTAATATTTATGTGTACCCAATTTGATCACTGAACTGTATATCGATGTACTTGAATTAATGAATCCAGTTTTAGCTATACCACGCCCATTCCTCGCTAAGCTCCGCCCACGCTTAGTCCGGGTTACGTTCGATCAAACCAATTTCCAGAAAACTATTCAGGTAAGCTGTTGGATATTTTGAAACTAATTTGACTTGATGCTGCTGTTGCTGCCTATCGCAGCAACAGCACCCAGCGAAATTAGTTTCAAAACATTAAACACTTGACGGACATGTCAGCCTACATGTACATGTGGCACTATTTCATTATGACATCATATGCGTGACTGACGGACTGGAATTGCTTATTACATATCTTGGTTTAGCAGCTGTTGCTAAAGAAATCATTTTACAGACGCGTTAGCAAGTACTACCATTAATCATAACTTAAAATCTTAAAATGAACACTAAAACAAACTGAATTAATGATTAGTGAAAATTCAGCAGCAATGTGGTTTTAAATGCTCCTTTGTTCCCTTGGCTTAATAGTAAGTCTGCTAACCCTTGATTCTGCTTGGCTTATTATACAGCCCTCAACATTCACCATCAATCAGCAACGGTGTGGTGAAAGCTGTGGTAAACGTAATTTGGCCCAGCAGATTTTTGCTGTGGAAGAAAATTGCAGGCCTAGATATTTAATTGTGACGATGGTGTCAGATAAAGCAGGAAGCAATACACAAGATTCTCCTAATTTCAAAGACTAATTATGTGTGTCCACGTTGTAGTTGTATTGGTGAAGACATTGTGCAAAGTCAGGCTGCATGAAAAGAAATTGTGCAAAGTCAGGCTGCATGAAAAGAAATCTATCTGTCTAATCCAGACAGATATATACAGTGCAGCTCAGAAATTAGATAACACGTTTCCAAAACAAAAACAGAAGCATGTTAATTAGAATGAAATGTTCTGTTGAATCTTTTAATTAAACATTTAAGTTGATTGGAAGCGGCAATGTCAAAAAATTCAACAGTATGTTTTTATTTTGTTTTGGAAACATTTTGAGTTATTTTGGGCTTGTACTGTACGAAGATTCACCCCTACCTTTGGTAAGAGATATGTCATATCATGAGCCTATTGCGTCAGAAATTATACATGTATACATGTATACATATATTTGTGCATACGGCTTCATGCTTGCTATAACTAAAGCATGTTACTATAAGATTTACAGGTAAGCAAATTTTTGGCACTTAACCCGTGTCATGACACTGTCTGAATTTCAAGACAGTTATAGAGGAAAACTGTTGATTATTTTGAAACTAATTTGACTGACACCTGTTGCTGCCTATAGGAAGTGACAGCTCCCAGTCAAATTAGTTTGGAAATATTCAACAGAATATTGCTCCAGAATAATGATTCATTGCTGTAACTTGGTCCATGCCCTCGTGCAAATGCATGTGACGATTACCAAGGGCATACAGATCTCATCAGTCACCTGCCGTCATAAGCATGATACACTCTGTGCCCAGTAGCAGAATAATGTTGGCAAGCTAATTCACCTTTCCAGAGTACCCACCCATCATATGACGTCATAATGAACTGCATGGTGTGTACAATGACATCATAATGAATGACGTCGATAAGTACGTCACGAACGCATATTTGATGATGGTCTATGGGCTGTTGTACAAATTGTTTGCTTTTACTATTTAATAGATATTCTGTTGAATATTTTGAAACTAATTTGACTGGGCGCTGTTACTGCCTATGGCAGCAACAGCACCCAGTCTAATTAGTTACAAAATATTCAACAGCTTCCCTGTAGTTTTCAGGAAATTGATAGCTATGGCATTCGGGTATCAATCAATCCAAACACAGCGAGGTGTGGGTGGAGCTTAGCTAGTGATGGGTGGGGCATAGCTAAAAATGGAAAGGTCCATTGCAATGAGGGCACTTTAGTTTTAATTTTGCAATTTATCATTCCCTGACATGGCATTCGCATCAAAATGTAAAGTTACAACACTGTTTAAGTTAGCATATAACTAATAGGCTATGTTCTATATAAATGATGGCCTGGTGTCTGTGGCCAAAATAGAGATTGAGTGGATCAAATCTGGAGCATATGTTGAGCACATTCATAGCCTATAGGTAAGTGTACATTAACTAGCCCGATGCTACTAAAGACTAAAGGTCAGATTTGGTCAAGAAAATCGAAATATTTGCATATTGAATACCCATTTTCGATTATCGACCTAGTCATTCAGTGTTAAATTGTCAAATATATTCATCTCATGGTCTGCAAATGGACATTCCTCAAAACAGTTTTGGCTTGACCATTAAAGGGTTAACATTTAACACTATGGGTAAAATTTGGTCAAGATTTACACTTTATCACTGAGATGACTGGCTCAGTAATCAAGCAAGGCATTCCAGTAACCAGTAAACTTGCAAAAATAGGCTTCTTGGTCTGCAAATGGATTTTCCTTAAAACTACTGCGGCCAGCTTGACCACTTAACTATCTGACTGCTGAATTTTTACAGACAATAATTTTAATGAGCAATAACTTTGGACATACTAAATATTTTGAAAAGAATTTTACGGAAAGTTGCTAGGCACCAACGACTTTCAGGCAAATTGATTACAAAATATTCAGCAACCAACCAGTTAAACGTAGCAACAGGAGAGCATTGAGTTGATGAGGTACTATGATACTGTTCGGCTGATCAGATGGAAGCCTCAGGACCGATCATAAAGGCAAACTGTTACAAGCACTGTCTGCCACTTGACAATTAAGTTAATGCAGGATAAACATGACTAGGAAAACAATTGGCTTGGTAGGTGTATATATAATATATATATCCATGCAGTCTATTGATTTAGTTTTAATTTTACTCATTCATAAATCTCGTCTAGCTCTGCATTCTGAATCCCATGCATAGCTACCTTCAAACGAGTTAAATTCAGTCTCCAGCTAACTTGCCACAATTTATTGTACTTACTACTGTTTAACCAGGGACAGACCTACTCATTCGCCAAGTCGCTTTTGAGAATAATTTTCATGGTAGGGTTATAAAATGTCAAAATAGGCTAATTCACTGGCTAATGATTTTACATGTATGTTGGTAGGTCAGTTCCTCTTAAACACATCTAATTCTATCCAATATTCTATTTCTTACGTGACCTGCTGGTTATCTCATACTTGGTTAACTTATGAGTCTTAAGATCTAGCAGGATCATAAAGGATTAGATTGATAGGTTATTGGTCAGGCTAAGAAAGTCCAGATTTGCCTAATGAAATCCCAAAATAGGCTAATTCACTGGCTAATGATTTCAAATGAGTAGGGGTGGGTCTCTGTTAACGTCAACCGAAACCTGTGCCACCGGTACAGGTTGCTGTTAACTCTAACCCTGGTCTGCGACATCCTCCACCAAATGTGTTAAAAAATTAACACCAGTTCATCTTTTAGTTTAATTCAGAAATTAAAAAATTTCACATCAAAGTGTTAAGGGTTATAGATGATTAAAACAGTCATTTCTTAGATAAACTCCTCAAAGAGTGGCTAGAGTTTTGAAGGTCATACTATTATGTAGAATAATGTAGGATGATGTAATACGCTTTCCACTAACAGGGGTTAGTTGCAATAAAAACAATATTATCCAGTATGATGCAGTATACTGTCCCCCTGACCTGGATATTGGTTCAATTAACCAGTAGCCTGAGATGATGCAATAGGCTCCCCCAGATGTGGCTAATTCATGATACAATAAATGCATCTAATGCTTAGCACTTTAACACTCATATCAGCTAAAAACTGCTTCTGCAGTGTCTTGAGAAATGCTCACTTGCGCTTTGTGCAGGTAATACAAAGCCTGTGCCCTATTTTTGAAAATTTACACTGGAATGACTGGCTCGATAGCCGAGCCAGTCATTCCAGTGGTAAATTTTCAAAAATAGGGCACAGGCTTTGTATTACCTGCACAAAGCATGTACATGTATTCCATGAATTTAAAATAAAATATTATGATGTTTAACTTTTACATACACTTTTGGCCAACTTGAGCCTGAATGGCTTAATAATGTAACTATAAATTACACTATGTTGTCTTCGTTACAAGTGCGCATGTGATATATACAAACAAGATAACATCTGTATAGTAACCTGTCTAAGATACAATCCTTCTGTCATTTATACACATTCTCTTCAAAGATCAGCCTTTCAAAGATAAACATCTCTATTGGCTTGATCGCTGACTAAGAATAGGATTTTATTTAACATTTAGTTTGGCGCTAGCTAGAAAATACTAGTCCATATGAGGTTGGTTGTCAGTGTATTGCGCGATCCTTCGTGTGATATATGCCATTGTGTAATTAATTGTGTAGCGCTGTATCATAGAACTACAATTAACCCCTTTAACCCGATACGCTCAGATTTATTTTCATCTAAGAAATATTCTTTCGAGAATGTTTTTATGAAAGATATTGCTGCAATAGTCAACAGTTTCAGTCAAATTATTTTCAAAATACATGAATGCAAGAAATCTGAAATGAATACTACTGATATAATTTCATGAATGAAATCCTTTAATGGTAAATCTTATTCAACACAATCAATATTTGCTCAATGAATGTCATTTGCTATTTAGAGAGGACTATTTTTTAAAATTTACCACTGGAATGACTGGCTCGGTTACCGAACCGAGCCAGGCATTCCAGTGATAAGTTTTTCAAAAATTGTTTTCTCTTCCTGCAAATGGGGATTCCTCAAGACCACTACAGAGGCCAGTTTTGACCGGCGTTACCATTAACCTTTATTAACATTAATGGTATGAAAAGCTGCTAACGCTTTCCCGTATCACAGCAATATAAAATTAAGAAAATCGTGTCAAAGAAGAGAAATTGTCCGAGTCATTCAATCTGAAAATGTCAAGTAATGACATCTAGAAATCAGCGCTGCTCTAATGTGCGTCACCGTTTCTAATTACTGACATTTCTAATTACGTATATATGGTACTGGTTCAAGTGCTGGGGAAGTGTATATAGTCATCCAACCATCCTGCTTTCCTATTTAACCATTTCACTGATGAATTCTCCATATCTCATTTTCAAGGTAACCATGCAAGATTTTTTGCAGGGATTTGCAAGTGAAAGGGTTAATGTGTTGAAAGGACCCCTCGTTGTGGCCGGAGTGTCATCCACCCTTGTGTCTCCCCCATGTAATGCGGACTTCACTGCTCTTATATAAGGACATGTATTGATTGATCTAAGAGTATTTTAGCTTCAGTGATTTGATATATTTCTGTAGACTCTTGTTGGCACATTTGTTCTTACTGCTGAGTGCAGTAGCTCTCTGCATAATGATTTCTAGCAATCTGTCATGTGTATGTAATTTATATCTGTTATGTACATATAGTGCTCTTGATTACGTAATCCATAATATATGATTATCATTCACTTGCAGGTTTTTCACTGGCATGCCAACATGATTAGTTTTAGTAAAAATGCTCGGACATGTTAGCCAGATTAACGCCAAGCCTGGCCCAATTGTTTATATTATCATGTAATAGCTGTCTTGCAAAAATGAAGCCAATTCAGTCTATAACTCAAGGGAGGTAACTCATTGATGTATTCGTTATATTCAAGGAGTTGTCTCCTTTGAGCCATTGTATAAATTACATATAGTGTATGGATGAACTTTAAGCTCAAGAGTTGGTCAGTCTGACCTAGTTTCACAGTTCACAGTCAGTAATCCATCCCCATATTCAATTGCTTTTGTATTAAAGAGTCCACATATCGCAAAATAATACTATTTTTTAACCTTTACTGCTGGAATAACCGAGTCGGCCATTCCACTTGCCAATTTTCGAACTTTTCAATGTAACCTTCACTTGGTCTGCAAATCAATGGACATACATGTATATGCACTTTGCACAATTGTAAATTTTCTTGATCAATAAGTTAACTACTAAATTAATACTTAAATCATTCTTATATTTGCAGGAAGTGATATGGAAGATGGGTGTTGTTCAGACTTGTCCAGTTCTTCAGATAGCAGAGCCAGTGACCATTGTCCATTTATGCATGCAAATGTAGTGGTGCCTACAGAGTTGACCAATGGCAGTACTGGACATCTAAATGGCGATATTAATGATGAGAGCAGCTCTGATTCACAGGTACTACTACTTAATGTCCAGTATTTTACAGACTTCAAGTTCCACTGGTGAACCACAGTTAACTGTAATTAGCTAGATCCCAGTAGAACATAAAACAGTTAACGAGCTAGTTAACTATAGTTGACCCAGCACCCGAGCTCGGTCGCAAATGGTTAGTACGAAATTTGCGTAAAATTCAAAATGGCGAACAACCCACGCTTGCCACAAATAAATGCATATAAAAGTGTAATTATGTCACTAAATACGTTAGGTTTGACGAAATTATAGTTTTCTGTTGTATGTGAATATTCCCAAGGCTCATTTCCTTCTCATTTTATCTCATATGAATGCTTTTTGATGTCTTAGCGGACAAAAATACCCATTATTGTAGGCCATCAAAACAGACAACAGAATGGGTCAATCAAAGCTGCTACCCAGCTCCAAATGTTCTGGAAGAGTAATTCAATGGGGAATTGGGTATCAAGGAACTATAGTTAACTATGCATAACAACGGCGCATGTCCAGTAAAGCAGCAAACTGACTGGTTGGCCAGTCGAACTTGGCCATGGTCACATTTAATACTACTATCAGTAATCCCCAACAGTGATTCTCATAGGGGTCCTTTTGAGGGTATATACCCCCAAATTTCAGCATGGGACCACCAAAAGTCATGCCAGTGGGTCCTATGGGACTCCTGAAAATCTTGTATGATTGTTAAATACTCAGTAGTTTTATCGGCTTTTTCACAGAAATACCTACCAAATCTAGCAGGGGACATGCATAATACATAGTTGTGAGTCTCATGGCACCCTCTAATTTTAGCATGGATGAGTACATAATACTGCTTGGGAACTCCAAATTTGAGTTATAGGATCCCAAGATTTCAGCTGGCAACCTCCAGATTTCAGGGTGTTGGGGGTCCCTGAGACCTCCAAAATGAAGATGCCATGAGAAACTCTGATCCCCAATAGTTTAGTATCTAGTGTTCGATACTAGCCCTTTAATGGTCAAGATTGTCAAGAAAGGCTAACGCGTATGTCCGTTTGCAGGCCAAGAGGGGAGGCTATCTTCGAAAATTTGCATTTGTGATGACTGGCAAAGGCAGCAAAGTGTTTGCAGTCAAAATATTATCTAACATAATATGAGTGACATCCTACTCAGTAATTAGTTGTGAATTTTCCAGGATAATCTCTTGGCAGGCAAATGGACATATGTCGAGAGAAATTGTCCGTGTGAATCATTAAAGTGTTAAAGTAATGTTATTATCTCATATGGCCAAGTGAGCTTATGTCATGGCGACCGTCCGTCTGTCTGTGGCGTCCATCCATCCATCCGTCAACTTTTGCTTAAAAACGCTACTCATTAACCGCTTGGCGGATTTCAACCTAATTTGGCTGGAAGGAAGGACCCTATGGGGGTAGGCTTCAGAACTTGTATACAAAATTTTGATTGGTCAATTTTTTTTGGGCGACCATCTTCAATTTTCCGAATCGGTTTGCGGGAAATCGTTTAAAACGCTACTCCTCATTAACTACTTGAACAATTTCAACCAGACTTAGCTAGCCCGATAGTACGCTGGTATGTTTCAGAACTTGTATACAGAATTTTTATTGGTCAATTTTTCTGGTGCCCATCTTGAATTTCCCCCCAAAATGGTAGGAAATCGGTTAAAACGCTACTCCTCATTAACTGCTAGAGAAATTTCAACCAGACCTCTCCGGAAGTGTACTAGCCTGGTAGATTTCAGAACTTGTATACAGAATTGTGATTGGTCCATTGTTCCGGCAGCCATCTTGGATTTTCTGAAAATTTTGGGAAATCAGTCTAAAGGTTACTCCTCATTACTGAGTTCAAGCCCAACTCGGCTGGAAGGCCCCTGGAGTGCTATGCTTCAGAGCTTGTTTATAGAATTTTGATTGGTCAGTTTATTCGGTGGCCGTCTTGCATTTTCCGCAAAAATGGCTGAAAATTGTCTACTAATTAACTACTTGGGCAATTTCAACCAGACTGGCTGGAATGCGCCTAGGGTGGTAGGCTTTAGATTGGTCAATTTTTCCAGTGGCCATTTTGGATTTTCTGAGTATTTTGGGAAATCAGTTAAAGGGCATTAACCCTTACCACTCTGTTAAAATTTTTATAAAGATGAACTGGTATTTATTTTTCAACAAATTTGGTGCAAGATGGTGCTGTCGTAGACAGCAACATATTCCACCAAAATTGTTGAAAAATGTACGCTAGTTTCTTTGCTATTGGCACCGTAAAAGATAGAATATTGACATCAATGTGCTACAGGATGCAGAATTTTGACGGCTTGATATTCATGGTGGCCATCTTGGGTTTTCCGATAAATGGGAATTCATATAAAATGCTACTCATTAATCGCTTGGGCAATTTCAACCAATTTTGCATGTAAGGATCCTATTGTCATAGCCTCTAGAAATTCTATTTGGAATTTCGATAGATCAATGTTTTGGCAGAAATCTCTGATTTTTCCAGAACCATTTAGAAACGGTATTTCCTTAAATAAATAAACCGATTTCAACAAAACTTGGGTGGAACGATCCTATGATGGTAGGCTTCAACATATTAAATGAGAGTCCTGATTGGACATTTTTTGGTGGTCATCTTGGATTTTCCGAAAATCATCCATGTCTATTTAAATGCAAATGGTTTAAATGCCATTGGTCCAGGTGAGCGCCAAAGGCCCTTGGGCCTCTTGTTCTGTAAGGCAGTATTTAGGCTGCTATAGTAACCCTTGCACAGATAAATCCCATGTAAAAAAGTATATTCTTTATTATTAGCTCACCTGGCCTGAAAGGGCTAGTGAGCTTATGTCATGGCGACTGTCCATCTATTTGGCCAGCGGTCATCTTGGATTTTGGTCGATTTTTAGAAATGTCTTAAAATCTCTGAAACCGCTTGCAGGATTGAAGCAAGCCTCATGAAATATGATCTAGAGCAAGAGTTGAACCAAGTTTATTCAAGGGAACTTGATTGGTCCAATGGTTCGGCGGCCATCTTAGTTGACCTAGTTTTAGTGAAAATTACTTCTTATCCAGAACCGCTAAAGGGATCAGGCCAAAATTTGTCAGATATGATTAGGGACTAAGTGGCAGTAAGGTTTGTTCAAGAGAAGTTGATCCATCAAAAAACTTGGCGGCCATATTGGATTTTTTTTTTATTTGATGGATTTTGAGGCCAGAATTGTTTTTTATAGGTTTGGGTATTCTGATCTCAAATTTGCAATTTTCGAAACTGTCGGATAAACAGTTTGGCAGCCATCTTGGATCATTTTCCCGTCAAAAGCTCCCATACTAAAGCAATGGGAAATTTAAAATGTCTTCTCGAAAACTTCTGGAGCGATTTCAATTATATTTGTCAAGAAGCATCCTTAGCGCATAGAGATTCAAGTTTGTTCAAACGAACCCAATCGGCCAATTTGGCTGGCGGCCGTCTTGGATTTTGACCGATTTTTAGAAATGTCTAAAAATCTCCAAAGCCGTTTGAGGGACCGATTCAAAATTCACAAAATATGATCTAGGACAAGAGCTGACTCAAGTTTGTTTCGCAAAACAGCTTCTTCCCCAGAACCGAAATTTGTGATATATTATTCGGGACTAAGGTGTGGGGGGTGGGGGTGGCAGAGTGGTTTCCAGATGATAACTCCGTTACCGTTTGTCGGATTACATTGAAACTTCATAGGGTGGTTGGACTAGGTCCGGGGAAGAAACCTATCGAAATCGATGATGATCCAAAATCCAAGATGGCCACCAGCCACCGATGGCTATCTTGAAAATTAGTTTCCAGATGATAACTCCTTTATCGTTTATCGGATCGCTATGAAACATCATAGGATGGTTGGAATATGTCTGGTGAAGAAACTTATCAAAATTTATGATAATCCAAAATCCAATATGGCCGCCAGTCAGAGGCAGCCATCTTGAAAATTAGTTTCTGGATGATATCTCTTTGACTATTTAGCGGATCGCTTTGACACTTCATAAGGATTACTGATCTGATCACAACCAAAGATGAACACAATGATGTGAGCAAGAAGGCCCTGACCCTAGCCATGCTGGAAGAAATGTACCCTCAGGAGACATGGATAAGGATCTACACAGATGGATCAGCCAAAGATGCAATTAGGAGCGGAGGTGCCGGACTGCACATACAGTATCCAAACGGACAACATGAGTCAGCTGCAATACCGACGGGCAAACACTGCACAAACTACGGAGCTGAAGTCGAAGCACTGGTTCATGCAGCTAATACCATCAGCAGAACAGCAGACCCTATTGCACAGATTGTCTTTTTATCTGATGCCTGCTCCGTCCTTGAGGCTATCACCAAAGGTAAGCTGCCACAACTTGAAGAAGCACTACAAACCATCAAATGCTTTCGGATAGCATTGCAGTGGATCCCCTCACACTGTGAAGTCCAAGGAAATGAGGAAGCAGACAAGATGGCAAAGGTGGGTGCAGAAGAGAATCAGACAGAAAACATGGTTACCCATACAGAGATGAAGACTATCATCAAGTCACTCTATAGAACACCTCAATCAGAAGATGCCTACCATCATCTCTCGAGCCCAGAGCAAGTGACCATTTTTCGTCTCAGAACTGGACACAACAGACTAAACAAACACATGTACAGGCGGTTCCACCTTACGACATCGCCCGCTTGTCCTTGTGGAGAAGCTGAACAGACCACAGAGCACATACTTCAATGTTGCAGTACGTATCAGCTGCTGAGAGAAGAGATCTGGCCTTTGTCAACCTCTTCTTGAAAAGCTGTATGGGCCTGTGGAAGAACTGCAGAAAACCACAGATTTCATCTTGAGAACAGCTCTCCAAGTGTGATACCAGCGATCGAAAAGAAGAAGACTGATCTGATGGGTCAGAGAAAGAAATAAATATTGTCTGAAAGCTGTCATTCATTAGTTTGTCATCATGGTGGAGTATTATGCGCCGTTTGCGGAGCTCTTGTTAGAAATGTCTTTAAATCTTCTCCAAAACCGCTTGTGGGATCAATTCAAAACGTATGAATTATCATCTAGGGCAAGAGCTTCACCAAGTTTGTTCAAGGGAACTTGTTTGGTGGCCATCTTGGATAAACTATTGTTTTACAACTCCAGAACCACTGCGCTGATTGGGCCAAAATTTGGGCGATATGAGTAGGCACTGGGTGCCATTAAGGTTTTTTCAAGGGAAGGAGCTACGTCAGAAACATGGCTGCAGTGGACCAATCAAAATATAGCGTATTTGGCGGCCATATTTTTGTCCACAAACTCGGACTACTAAAACACCCACCAACAATTTTGACAAAAATGCATAGTCCTCCAGGTAAGCGACACAGGCCCCTTGGGTTCTCTTGTATAAAACTTATTCTATTGAATGTTAGCTGTTGCTGTGGCATCCAATCAAATTAATTTCAAAATGTTCAATAGTTTGCTGTATAGTTGCCTTGAAAATGAGATATCGGGAATTCATCTCTGAAAGGGTTATTAATGAAGAATTCTAAGGCTGTATGTTTAAACAGTTAAATAATTTTCAAATTTTGTTTCAGAAAATGTTGGAAATTTCCATTTACATATCAGGATATTATTTCTTAAATTTCTCACTGGAATTCTGTGGATCGTTTACTGAGTCATTCTAATGGTATATTTTCAAAGCTACTCTTCCTGATCTGGAAACGGACATTTCTGCTGAACAATGCATTAGCCATTTTTGTCATTTTGAATGTTAGTGTTAAGACAAATTAACTTACTGTTATCATATAGCAATGATATCGATGTGGACATGACTTGAATTGCCCAAATTTATCTATGGATTAACCCATTCACTGCGAGTGAGTGATTGATGGGGTAAATATTACCTGTTCGTTCTTGCTGACTGTAACTGTGTTAGCGAATGAGCCTTTCACAGACAATTAATGAATCCAGTTTCTCAGTCAATCATAGGATGTCATAACCAAATACATGACATGTAGGCTGATCATGATGTCATAATCAACTATGTCATGAATGACTAATCTGTCGATTATTTTGAAACTAATTTGAGTGGCAGCAACAACACCCAGAAAAATTAGTTTCAAACTATTCAACCGCTTACCTGAGGTTCAGAGAGTACAGGCAAAGCGTGGGTGGAGCTTAGCTAGAGATAGCGGGGAATAGCTACAACTGGATTACCATTAGTAATTCATCCATTACAACTGCCGTAGGTAAAATGTAGTTTTTAGGTCAATTTGTTTAAGCCATTAATGATGCCTAAGGCAGCAGCAGTGGTTCAGTCAAAATATTTTCTAACATAATATTAGTGCATGCTGAGACCGCAAAAAATGGTGACTGAGCTAGGCTTGGCGTGAGCGGGAAGCAGATGACGCCCGCATATGAAGGGACGTATTAAATAATCTGTTCTTATTGGGTTTTTAAATTATTGTTTGAACCATATTTTGTTTGTGCCATCCAGTTTACTCATCAAGAGAATCATGTAATTAGCGTTATTAACTTTATATTGATCACAACACGAGGGGATCCCAGCTTTCGTAGCGCCATCATCTTGTTTTTCCAGGATTTCATGGGTCTCCAGTCTAACTAAATTGAGTCCACTCTCCAGTGCTAATTTTAACAAACTGGTATCTATTTTAAGAACATCCTAGAATGTCAAACTTTCTTTTATACTGCCGAAATTTGTTTTATGTCTGAATACTATTCTCTGCCTGCGCCTCCTGACTGACGACACCGACACCTAGGCCCTTAAATTCATAAACTGCAACACACACACCGATCTTATTATTTCAACAGCAACAGGTTATGATTCTAAGTTCTAATCTCAGGATGTTTTGTTTACATACACGAGGTTTTCAGTTCAACTTTTCCTGTTTCTTGATCTTTATATTCACATGGCATTAACTTAATTTATTTCTTCTTGATTTGATAGGGTTGATTTTCATTTCACTTTAATGTTTGTTTCAATTTTAGCTTAATTTGCCTTAATTTGACAGTGTCCTCCCCCAGACCAAAACCCAAGTTATATCTTTACCCAATAAAAGGTACCCCACTGCCCCAACCCAAACACCACCACTGCAACACACGAACATGCCCTGCGACAGTACATTAGGAGACAGCAACAATGCGACGTTATCATAAGCAGCAAATTTGTTTTTGTTTATTTTAGTTTTCAAAATATTATTTGGATTTATGTGACACGGGGCCTATGGATGAACTTCCGGTGGTCCCGGAAATAACCATAAAAAAAATTTAAAAAAAATAAAATTAGTGGCATGCTACTCATTGGTTGCTATCATTATTCATGCATAACTATCTAATATATAACCCTTTTAACCATCAAATTTATTCAAGAAAATTTCAATTTTTTTCATGGAAAATGTTGATTTGCAGACCAAGAGAAGACTATTTTTTAATGCCCATGTTAGCGGGGTCGTATTATGTGAAGGTGCTCGTCGTCCGACTACGTCTGTCCGTCCATCTGATTTCTTGTCCGGAGCAGATCTCGACTAGTTTTGAGCCTACACTCACAATTCTTATTTCAGCAGATGTGTTAGGAATAGACGAAGTGCAATGATTTCGTTTCCTTAAAATCTGGCCATATTTCCCGAGTTATCTCCCCTGAAAGGCTACAATTCGTCAAAATTTTCTTGTCCGAAGCAGATCTCGAACCTACTGATAAAACACTCATGGTAACTTACATGCACGTTAATGAGGTATCGCTTCCTCGTGTAGATCGGATGCTCGCTTGCTACCAAATATTCACTTCTCTTCCGTGTGTATCCCATCATGTGATCCGTGCGCACTGAATAGCCACGGATATTACCGAGTATTAACGAAACAATAAAGTCACATTTCCGATGTACCGTATTGTACAAAATGTTCCTAACTATAACTCAATTTTTAACACACTCCAATTTTATATATATATATTTTTAAATATGAATAAAGTAACTCGAAATAGGTAAACCTATTTACAAAGCCTATGTACACACCTATATTTAATACAGTTACTGCAAGAAACACCCATTCAGGAGTATTTCTAACAGCCACGTACAGGATGCTCCTCTTTTGATCAAACAATCTGAAATTTGATGAGATGCCTCACTCAGCCCATGCGACCTGGGAAATTTCATGTCTTTGCAACATTTGTTTAATTGCTGCAATGTCTATCCTTAACCGTTTCTCATGGACAACCTTGGTTGAATGTATGTTGTCATATAGCGATTTGTTATCGATAAAGCAGTCAATGGGTATTAGCTTTTCCTTGTGTTTGTTATATATGATTTCACTTAGGGTATGTCCTAAGTAAAAGGCAGAATCCAAGGCATCAACCATAGCAAGAGTTTATGCTGCTCAGAGCTCTAGATAAGCAGGTTTTTTGCGTTTTCACCCATTAAAAATGGCCAATCACCCAATTAATTTTTAACATCATGAGTACCGAAATAGCCAATCACCCAATTAAATTCAGTTCTATTGCTAATAATGTATAATAACTTAATTTAAAAACCCCAATTAATTTCCAAAAAAACCAATTAATTTCCAGAAAACCCAATTTACAAAATTTCTAAGAGTGAATCACCCAATTATTGAAAAGCTTATCAAGAGCTCTGCTGCTGCTAAAGAACTTTTGACAACTCTCCGGATTTTACTCGATTTCCATGAAAGAACACAACATGTTTGATCTTTACCAGTTAGGAAAATGATATGACCTCCACTAGATACACCATCACTCAAAGTAGCATATGAAGCATCGCTGTAAACTACTAGCCATAAATTGTTCACATCACCAAGACGAGGGAAATTTTTAAGTCTTGTTCGCTCTAATTATGTCCTCAACTTTGGGATTTTTAGTTGACAATAGACCGTTCCAGAAACTCAATACAAGCATCAGATCTTGTCTGGCTAGTTATCCAATTAATCTGACCAATTGCAACTGGGTAATCTCCTCTTTATTGAAGGGATTTTGTTTTTGTGTAGATCTAGCTGTGCTTAGAGGAATCACTGATAGATTGTTTACATAAGACTGTTGATTGAGTACAATTCCTCTATCTATGTGGTGAATTTCTAAGCTAATGTGTTTAAAATTACCATTTTCCTGCTTACCAACTTGAAACGTAGACCTAACTTTATCTATTACATTGTGTTCAAATCCAGACCAAATATAATCATCTATATGCATAAGAAAGAAGCCAATTAAAGAGTCATTGTTATGCCAGTAGAATAAAACTGGGTCTATTTCGGATTGTTTTGAATTGAGTTCGATAACCAAGCCAGTCATTCCAGTGATAAATTTTCAAAAATGTCTTCTTGGTCAGCAAATGGATATTTTCCAAGACCACTGCAGACGCTGTTTTTGGCCGTTTTGAGTGTTAAAGGGTTTATATAGCTTAACTTAATTAACTTCACGGAGAGGTAACTAATTTTGCTTACGCCGTGGATTATAAATCTAATATACGTTTATGTGCAATAATAGCTCCTGTTTATAATTAAACATGTTTTGTACATTTCAGGAGTCTGCTAAAGATGTCTCATCTCAGATTGAAAAGAAGACGACTACAGTCTCTGAATCCAGCAATGAGAAAAGCAACGCGGATCAGACTGACGATAAATCCAAAGAACAAGAAATTGTCTTCATACAGGACACAGGGTTTACAGTCAAAATCATAGTGCCGGGCGTTGTTGGCAATGAACCGTTTGATTTACCGGTAAGACAAATGTAAAGTTCACATGTCTGCCAAAAGAGGTATCAGAACGTGCACAGTGTGACACACTACAGAGAGGTCCTCTCTGTTATTGTGCTTAAATACAGAATTTGGGAGTTTGATTATATCCCTGATTCTGTAGACCGTGTACATAGCACTGATTTTAAACCTTTATCCTTCAAATCTGTTGAAGAAAATTAATTTTTTCTCAAAAAATGCCCATTTACAGACCAAGAGGTTATTTTTTAAAGTTTACCACTGGAATGACTGGCTCTGTATCGAGCAACGTTATCGAACCAATCATTCCTGTGGTAAACATTCCGAAATAATCTCATACTCTGCAAATGGACATTTCTCAAGACCACTGCAGAAGCGGTTTTGGACAAACTTGGATGTTATTTAAAGAGGTGGCCCATTAATTCTGATGAGTGACTGTGTGTTGCGGCGGAATGAAGTGGAAACTTCGTTGAACTTTACTCAGTTTTCTTCAAGCTTATCCACTGTGCCTTGTCTATTGTGAGAATCATAAGTTCCTTTAGGGTCTTTTGTTTTTCGTGGTCTTGGGTTACATTTTTTGTCTCTGATCAGTGATCACAACACACTTAACAAATTGCTGTTATGGCATTCTGCGAGTACATGATACTTGTTGGTAGTAATCTCAACCCTTTAATCCTTTGACACTCATATTAGCCAAAAATGGCTTCAGCGATGGATTTGAGAACATTTGCAGCCAAATAGAAGACTTTTTAGCTCACCTGGCCTGAAAGGGCTTATGCCATGGTGACTGTCCGTCCATCAGTCGTCCGTCAACTTTTCGTTTACGCCAACTTTTCGTTTAAACAACTGCTCAAGAACCACTGGGCCGATTTCAATTATATTTGGCAGGAAGCATCCGTAGGGCATAGGGATCCAAGTTTGTTCAAAGGAAGCCGATCGACCAATTTGGCCGGCGGCCATCTTGGATTTCGGCCGATTTTAGAAAATGTCTAAAAATCTTATCAGAAACCGCTTGGTGGATTGAAGCAAACCCCATGAAATATGATCTAGGACAAGAGCTGAACCAAGTTTGTTCAAGGGAACTTGATTGGTCAAATGGTTTGGTGGCCATTTTGGTTGACCTAGTTTTAGCGAAAACAACTCCAGACCCGCTGAAGGGATTGGGCCGAAATTTGGCATATATGATTAGGGACTAAGGGCCATTAAAGTTTGTTCAAGGGAAGTTGATCCGTCAAAAAACATGGCTGCCATGGGCCAATCAAAATAGTGTGTTTGGCAGCCATATTGGATTTTTTTATTTGATTGATTTTGAGGCTGAAATTGCTTTTATATGTTTTTTGGGTATTCTGATCACAAATTTGCAATTTTCAAAACTGTCGGATAAATGGTTTGGCAGCCGTCTTGGATCATTTTCCCACCAAAAGCTCCCGTACTAAAGCAATGGGAAATTTAAAATGTCTTCGAGAACTACTGGGCTGATTTAAGTTTTATTTGGCAGGAACATCCTTAGGGTGTAGAGATTCAAGTTTGTTCAAACGAAGCCGATTGGCCAATTTGGCCGGTGGCCATTTGATTTTTGGCCGATTTTTAGAAATGTCTTTAAAAATCTCCGAAACCGCTTGATGGGTTGAAACAAACCCCATGGAATATGATCTAGGGAAAGAGCTGAACAAAGTTTGTTCAAGGAAACTTGATTGGTCCCATGGTTTGGCGGCCATCTTGATTGACCTAGTTTTAGTTAAAACGACTTCTCCAGAACCACTGAAGGGATCGGGCCGAAATTTGGCACATATGGTTAGGGAGTAAGGGCCATTAAACTTTGTTCAAGGGAAGTTGATCCGTCAAAAAACATGGCCGCCGTGGGCCAATCAAAACATAGTGTGTTTGGTGGCCATATTGGTTTTTTATTTGATGGATTTTGAGGCTAAAATTGGTTTTATATGTGCTTTTGAGTATTCTGATCTCAAATTTGCAATTTTCGAAACTGTCGGATAAACGGTTTGGCGGCCATCTTGGATCATTTTACTGTCAAAAGCTCCCATACATAAGAAAACTAAACTATACGTAGCCAGAAACAGCTCTCCGTCAAATTAATTTCAAAATATTTAACAGAATATTCTTCATCATAACTGATGTGCGGTTTCTGATCTGTGGTTCTTAGTGTTAACCCTTTAATGGTCAAATTTGATCAATGAAATTTGAATATTTTCTTGTTGAATGCCCATTTACAGGTCAAGAGAATACAATTTTTTAAATTTGTCAACTGGAATGAGTCATTCCAGTAGTAAATTTTCAAAAATAGTTTTCTTTTGGGCTGTAAATCAATATTTAACAAGACCATAGCAGAGGCCATTTTTTCCCCGGTATAACCATTAAAGGGTTAAACAGGTTCATACAAACTTGAAAAGTACTTGAGTTTTAACATGTGCCTTGAAAAGCCTTGAATTTGAGAATTCCCTTGAAACTTACTTGAAAATTGCTTTAATGTATTGAAAAGCCCTTGAATTTACCATTTCGGCCTAAATTATTTTCATTGAGTACAAAAGCATTTTCATGAATCATCAGTCAAAATGAAGGAATCTTGGGAGATTTAAAGCATCTAGTATAAAAATTTTGCATTGGCAGACTTCGGAGACCCCCTTATAAGCTGAATTGTCAGGGAATGCCCCATCCTAGTTACACCCCCCCCCCCCCCCCTTCATTTCCCAGCCCATGTCTGGCCTGGTATCAGGCCCTTGAAAATTTTGAATTTGCGGCCATAAAAGTTCTTGAACGAAAATCTCTTGAGGGCTGTTAAAACTGTAATGGCTATGGAGCTACAGTACAGCTCAGAAATAACTTACTTTCAAAATATTCAACAGAATATTTCTTGTACATGGTGATCAAAATTGTTTAGGCGCTGTAGCATATGAAAAACTGATCTATTGTTTCTGAAAGCTGCTTTGTTCCTGGACAGCGACAGTTTACAGCAACATTATTTATTTTCACAATGGACCTCATCCTATTCAGTTGTGCTTGACCTCTGCCTGCCAGCGTGTCACCGATGGTGAGATGACTCCAAGCAAATTATGACAAAATAGCTACTACTGCTTGTGTTAACCCTTTAATAGTCAGGCTTTTTAAAGGAAATTGACAATTTTATTTACTGAATGTCCATTTGCAAGCCAAGAGATTGCTATTTTTGAATGTAAATCGAGCCGGGCATTACAGTGATAAATTTTCAAAGTAATCTCTCGGCCTGCAAATGGACAATCCTCAAGACCATTACAGGGATCTGTTTTGTCCGTATTGTCCATTAAAAGTTTAACGGTCATGGAATGTATGAAGATGTGTCATCTATAGTCTACAGTTTACCGCATAATCTTGAAGCTTATATATTCCATTGCATATTATTCATTAAATCATTTTATCATTTTTATCATGCCTATTCAGACAGTAATGGAAGAATCCACCCACCCACACTTTGCCTTGTGTTGGGATCGATCGATCCCTACACTCATCGACTATCATTTTCCAGAAAACTATACACACAGGGAAACTGTGGCAGCAACAGCTCCCTGTCAAATTAGTTTCAAAATATTCACCGGCATATTTATTAAATAGTAAAGACATACGATTCGTACAACAACGCTTAGTCTGTCATCAATAAAGCGTTTGTGACGAACTTAGCTATGTCATTTATGAAGTAATTGATTATGACGTCATCTTACATGTCACGTCATTGATTATGACGTCATGATTGATGGATAAACTGTATTCCTCCATTGTGACCTATAATATGTACCTTATGTGTTTGCTTAGTGAGTGCAATGTTTTACTGACGTGAATTGTGAACTGTAGCATGGTATAATGTATTTGCAGGTGAGTTCCATGGAGCTTGTACAAGAGATACATCAGGTACTGATGGACCGGGAGGACACGTGTCATAGAACATGCTTCTCTATTCAGCTAGACGGCATAACACTGGACAACTTTGCTGAATTGAAGAGTATAGAAGGACTAGCAGACGGATCTCTTCTCAAGGTTGTTGAAGGTACATAGTATTCCTACTTTCCCTCAAGATGCATGTATTATATGCAGGTCAGACAGAGCCAAATAGAAATTATTCCTCTTGCTAGTTCGCCTGGCCCAATTTTATTTTTTTATATACCCTAGTCGACAAGGATTTTCTCGCTAATCCGAGCACCAAATATTCCGTATTGCAATTCTCTCCACTCACTGACAGCCATTTTCTTTTTTGTACAATATAATTAACGGTCAGTTGTCGCTGTGTAACAATTTTCACAATAAAACACCAGAAATTAAGCTGAAACATGCTATGAAACACAAAATTAGAACTATATTTGAACAGTTAAATCTTCGCTCAAATTGTTTTAAGTTGGCAAAATCTCCATGTCACATAGTTGATTATGACATCATATGATTGATGGATAAACTGGAATCCTCCATTGCACTTATCTGCTCCAGATTCAGTACATGAGTGAAAAAGGTATCAATGTGATTCCTGGTGTGGTATGTCTTATTACCAGATTATATCGATGACCACAAAATGTATTTAAGAATCTTCTGTTGTTTCAGAGCCTTACACAGCGCGTGAAGCTAGGATACATGTGCGTCATGTACGTGACTTGCTGAAATCTGTTGATCCCGCCGACTCATACAATGGTGTAGATTGTAACTCGCCATCATTCCTCAACACAGTTACAGCGGGTGATATATTAGGTAATTGATTTTCAGAAACATCGCATGTATGCGTGCTTACACTTGCACATGCACGCATGAGCACAAATACACACGCATGCATGCGCACACATATTGTCAGTCTGTCATGAATCTTTCTTAAATTTTCGGCACCCTAGACTAGGAACTGAATCAAGGACTTGTGAACAAATGTAGATCTCACTGTGCATCCTAACTCTGATTAGCAAACATGTTGTCACTGAAGTTGCTCTTATGAACCATTAGTAATATTCAGTTTAATACTCAAGCTGTTTGCGAAACAAGACTGACACAAGGTTCTGATACAAATATCTTGTTAGCTGTACATATCTTCGATATTAGCCATGTACATGTATGCTAATGAATAGACCTTTCCCACATTAGCGTATTTTGGGGAAATACCTTCCCAGAATACATCGTGCATACCGCTTCCGACTGGTAACCGCAATAGCCGACGCGCAAACAGCATTACTTTACTATGAGAATCAGATACATTGCACTTTAGGCAGTGCATATGAAAAAGTATGTTCATAATATTTTTGAAGTCATATATCATTCGAAAGCTAAGCCAATTTTTTATACATTTCTGTATTAGTTTTTATAGTTTTATAATTTTTTAATACAGTTGATTGCAATTTTAAAATATCCCCTACTGTCCACTTGATTTAATGAATCTTAAGTCGAATGGTGTATTTTATATATGCAAATAACTCAGTGAAAACGTTACAAAAATATAAAAGATAATGCATTAATGTTTCGGCAATTGAATGCGCTTTCCAATGATATATGATTTAAATAATATAATGATTTTAGTTTATCATAGCAACGGTTTAGATTGCGGTGTATTTTACCGCAAAAGTAACTCCGTGACTTGTTGGCGGCGGTACCAGCCAGCCGTTTTGCTTTGAGCGTTGATTTAGGGGAATCCTGGTGTAATGACGTCAATGTGGGAAAGGTGTATTACAATGATCGGGGACAATGTGGTTTGAATGAACTTAACATTCAGCTAATTTGATAACACTTGTACAATTTCTGATGTGCATTGAACGAGTATTCAATTGTGTATATGTTTCAGTATTTAGTACTATTTACACCACATAGAATCATGCACATCTACTTACACCCATTGCATTATTTCGGTCAAGGGTTTATTGACTACCAAATAAAATAATAGTTAATGTAAACATGCATGAATGTTATATATTTGCAGAAAAGAAGCGAGGTAAGGTTGATTCATTGGACTGTACACCACCAGACTACCTTATGCCTTGTAGTCGAGAACTACTTATTATTCCACTACATCCAGCCATTAAAGAACAGAGGGTGAGTAATGCTACTCTCAACAGTACCACTCAGAAATAACTTAAGATGTTTCCAAAGCAAAGTACAACATCCAGTGGAATGTTTTGAACATAATTGGATTGGAAGGCATTTACAATCCAATTATGTTAAAAATATTTAACAGAATATTTACTAACATGTTTCAATTTTTCATTTGGAATTATGTTAACTGATGAGTTGTACTGTACACTCTTTCTAGGTACTCGGCATAGTTCATGGATCCACTTATGGGGTAGAATCAGTATGTATGTATGTTTTCTCTATTCTGCGGCTGTAGTAGTAGAAACATCTTAGAGCTGCAATCAGTCCTTCGCTTTTGCCCACTGTGTCTTGTCCTCAGCCAAAATCCTTAGCTTCCTCCGGTCCATTCTTGACTTGAGTGTACTGAGTCCTGCTTTCTTGAGGTCACCTCATAGCACGCTTCACAGATTTATGCAATGACGTCCTCTCCTGTCTTTGCATTTGGTGCCTCTGAGTAGGGCGAATTCTAAGACTGCTGGTGTCTTCTGGCATCCTTAGCAGATGGCCAAGCATGGCCCATCTTTGCTGGGTGACTTTGACAGACAGCGGCGACGTATTACACATCTTGTATAGTGCATCATTGGAAATTATGCTGTCTGGCCATCGGTGTCCAGTGATGATGCGTAGGTGTTTGCGGTGGCAGGCATCGGGTTAGTCTAGAGCTGCCTTTGGAACTGCCCAGCTGTTACAGTTATACAGCATCAAGGATACTCGGGTTGCATTGTATAAACGTAGCCTTTTTATCAAGGGCATCTTTGATCTGCTATGTTCCCCATGACACAGCGTAAAGATATTATGTGTTGTTTTCTGTGTGTATATTACCAAATAGATGTCTCGTAGAAAGCTGTAGTAAAATAAAGTATTTCTTTCTATATTTAATCTGGCTGATCATTGTGAATGTGTTGTACCTACAGGGTCCTCAATGCCTCAAAGTTCTCACATTCAGTGGCTGGAATCCACCTCCTGGTAACAGACGTATGCATGGTATGTAGCCACAACATAATAATAATAATAATAATAATAATATGAAGACATTGAATGTTACACCCTTCATCCCAGGGATCCCACATCATACAGACAAGCAGTTGAATATTCTTTACAAAATTTAATTGGAAGCTGTTGCTTTTGGAGAAGCTGTTACCGTCCAAAAGTTGATTTCAAAATATTGAGACTATTTCTTGCATTGTGAAAAAACAGACAGGATCGTCGGTCGTAACCATGTAATGGTGGAGCTGCCAAATACGTTTTTTTGCAGTGGTCTTGTGAAAGGGTCTTTTGCAGATCAGAAAGCAATTTTTGAATAATTCTAACCGGAATGACTGGCATGATACCCAAGCAAAAATAGTCACTTGGTTTGAAAATAAACGTTACATTTTCCTGATCAAATTTGGCAGGTATACACATGTATGTGTAAAGAAAGATCATATTTTCTCTTCGAAAGACATCCTATTCAGCAAGTAAGTTGCATCAGAGGCTACTGATAACTAATTGGTTATCCTCATTAAGGTGCTATCTTCAGACTGGTTTTGTTGTACTATGCTTATGGTCTGGTAATGGAGCTTATTAACATTGATTGTATTTCGTCTTATCAGGTGATCTCCTCTACCTGTATATCTTAACATTGGAAGATAAGAGATTCCATCTCACTGCATCTACACGAGGATTCTTCGTCAACATGTATGTACATGTAGCATACGCTTATTTCTTATTAGCTTACTAGCTTACCTATGCCATGGCGACCCGCCATCCGTCGTCTGTCAACTTTTTCTTTAAACGCCTTCTCAAGAACCATTGGTCGACTTAAATTATATTTGGCAGGAAGCATCCTTAGGGCATAGGGATCCAAGTTTGTTCAAATGAAGCCCATTGGCCCGTGGCCATCTTGGATTTTGCCCGATTTTAGAAACCGGCTAAAAATCTCCAAAACGGCTTGAGGAATCGATTCAAAATTCATGAAACCTCATCTAGGGAAAGACGTAAGCCAAGTTTGTTCAAGAAGACTTGATTTACTGAACGTTTCAACGGTCATCTTGGTTGACCTAGTTTTAGCGAAAACAGATTCTCCAGAACCGCTGAAGGGATCAGGCCGAAATTTGGGAGATATGATTAGGGACTAAGGGCCATTAAACATTGTTCAAGGAAAGTTGATCTGTCAAAAAACATGGCCGCCGTGGGCCTTTCAAAATGTAGCCTGTTTGGTGGCCATTTTGGATTTTCATATTTGATGGATTTTGAGGACGAAATTGGTTTTATATAGTTTTTTGGGTATTCTGATCTCAAATTAACAATTTTCGAAACTGTCGGATAAGCAGTTTGGCGGCCATCGTGGATCATTTTCCCGCCAAACACTCCCATACTAAAGCAATAGGAAATTTTGAATGTCTTTCTAGAGAAATGCTAGTCCGATTTCAATTATATATGGCGGAAAACATCCTTATGGCATAGAGATTCAAGTTTGTTCAAATTAACCCGATCGTCCAATTTGGCTGGTGACCATCTTGGATTTCAGCCGATTTTAGGAAACGTCTTTACAAATCTTTTCCGAAGCCGCTGTGGGAATCGATTCAAAACTCATAAAGCATCATCTAGGGCAAGGGGTAAGCCAAGTTTGTTCAAGAGCACTTGATTGACCAAATGGTTCGGCGGCCATCTTGGATGACATAGTTTGCCCGAAAATGACATCTAGAACCACTGATGTGATCAGGCCGAAATTGGGAAGATACAATTAGAGACTAAGGGCCATTAAAGCTTGTTCAAGCGAAGGTAATCCGTCAAAAAACATCGCTGCCATGGACCAATCAAAATGTAGCATGCTTGGTGGCCATATTGTATTTTTTATTTGATAGATTTTAAGTCCGAATTTGGGTTTATATATGATTGTGGATATTCTGATTTTATTTTTATTTTTAAACTGTCGGATAAGTGTTTTGGCAGCCATCTTGGAATCTTTTTCCTGCAAAAAAACTCCCATACTAAAGCAATGGGAAATTTAAAATGTCTTCTCAAGAACCACTGGACCGATTTGGAGTATATTTGGCAGGAAGCATTCTTAGGGCATAACGGTCCATGTTTGTTCAAACAAAGCCGATCGGCAAATTTGGTTGGCTGCCATCTTGGATTTTGGTCGATTTTTAGAAATGTATAAAAATCTCCGAATCCGTTTTGGGGATCAATTCAAAACGCATGAAATATCATCTAGGGCGAGAGCTGCACCAAATTTGTTCAAGGGAACATCAAATGGTTTGGCGGCCATTTTGGATAACCTATTTTTTGTCAAAAGAACTCCAGAACCACTGAACGGATTGGGCCGCAATTTGGGAGATATGATTAGGCACCGAGTGTCATCAAAGTTTGTTCAAGAGAAGGAGCTATGTCAGAAATATGGCCGCAGTGGACCAATCAAAATGTAGCGTGTTTGGCGGCCATATTGGACTGTCATAATGTCAACAACCTCATTTAAAAGACTACTAAACCACCCACCAACAATTTGGACAAAAATGTATAGTGCTCCAGGTGAGCGACACAGGCACCTTCTTGTACATGTTATGAAGACTAGCCTGCCTTATGTTCCAT
Source organism: Chaetoderma sp. LZ-2023a (assembly GCA_034401795.1). Lineage (NCBI taxonomy): Eukaryota > Metazoa > Mollusca > Caudofoveata > Chaetodermatida > Chaetodermatidae > Chaetoderma > Chaetoderma sp. LZ-2023a. The sequence continues at coordinate 43,618,158 of CM067370.1, read as the reverse complement.
AAGAAGTCGAAAAAATAGCTTCAAACGGTTGTTCGTTTAGAGCTGTCAAACAAAACTTCTATACGGAACGATGTTTCAACAAGAGAGCTTTCCCCCAGCATCTTTTACGTAATACACTTATGCGGTAATATATGTCTACGTGACGTATGACCTTGTTTCGCGTGCACTTACGTCATGGATTAAAATCAATGTTTTGTTTTTGGCAAGTCACCTCCAAACATGTTACACGAAATAGCAGAGCGCTCTAACAAAACATATCATTCCATTAGAGAATCTTTTCTGCTCTGTTAGTCTAGCAGAGCACTCTGGAAAGTTTTCCTTACAGAACACAAGGCCGGTTTTCGTTAAGTGTGAAATAATTTGGAACTATTTTAAATATATTTTTTCTTCATCTTTGTTACATTGTTTTATGTGAATTCAATCAGAGCTTTAGACTTGTGAATCTGTCTGTCCGGTATGAATCTATCTAAATATTGTTTAATCCAAATAACTGGCTGACCAGCAAATTGTTCTCAAAATTATCAACAGAATATTTGTTGCATCATAAGTGAGTTCTGCATTTGGTCGGTAGTGTTGAAATGGTTAATATAAAAGGAACGTTTTATTGTGCAGGTCAACTGAGGATGAATTTGAGCCTAGAGCTTCTCAGCAGAAACATCTGTCTCACTCACTCATAGAACTCCTCAACCAGGTAAGCACCTTGTGTCATTCACTCATAGAACTCCTCAACCAGGTAAACACCTGTCTCATTCACTGATAGAACTCCTCAACCAGCTAAGCACCTGTCTCTTTCACGGATAGAACTCCTCAACCAGCTAAACATGTCTCATTCACTCATAGAACTCCTCAACCAGTTAAACACCTGTCTCATTCACTGATAGAACGCCTCAACCAGGGAAACGCCTATCTCATTCACTGATAGAACACCTCAACCAGGGAAACGCCTTTCTCCTTCGATCAATACTCACCATTCTGTTACTTCTGATATACAGCTGGCCCTGACAGCGGCTCTAGGATTATAGACTTAGAAAGCTTTACCGACTCCTGGGAACTGGGTACTCGGCTCCCAACTGCCGAGTACCCGTTTACCATAGAGCTCATTCTTGTTTCCATAGCAACAAGAGCAATACATGCTTTCTGCATTGAGGATTTTAGTGTTTTTTGTGAAAGAAAATCTAAGTCTTTAATCTGTGATAGTTTGTGTGTTCGTGAAAGGATTAACTAAAGGATACTATGGAGAATACCGCCGAAGATAACCAGGTTGTATCGTTCTTTATTATCCATAGTTAAAAGACTTAGGTCTCTAAATTTCGCTGTGTCGCATGTTCCAATTTCTGACCCCATAGAATCTGGGACGTGTGCTAACAACGATATATGGCAGATGATCGCCTTCTTTAACCCCCAACAGGCGATCGGCAGATATGAAAATAGGTGTTATGCTACGGTATTTCTAACACGAATATCGGCTGACGTCGTTCTCCGTAGGATCCGAGCGGGTGACGTCACACCCGGTCGCTCGGATGTTTATGTGAAGAAAAATTTTTCATTAATTCGCGCATCTTGTTCTGGGTGCTGCGTACTAAAAATGGTACCGGAAACTTTAGAATGATCAAGTTTACGTGTGATCACGATCGGTTTGCAATGATCGGTGGTTTCAAAATTCTTGAGTAGATGCGCGGTCTGCGGTTTTACCGTGTGATACAGCAGTTTGTTATACATTTTGTTGTTTTCTTCACATATCGTGCTGCTTTCGTTAGGAGTATAATTTATATTGATTAGTAAATATACCCCGAATGCTATGCGATATGATTCCTGGAGCCGTTACACATCCTGGAGGATCTATTATGGGTGTGTTTAATGCCCGCCTCGTTCTTGTCGTCATAATCAATGCGATCGTTGTTGTAACGTGGCGGGGTGGGGTGCGGGAGGGTTACAGTTAATTTATGAGTCAAATTATTTGAAAATTAATTGTCTGCCTTCCATCCGGGTCTCGTTCCGCTTGTTTATTGTAGGTTTGTGCTTATGTTATAGGCCAAGCCAGCCCCGCCATCATGTGACGAATGCCATAAGTTTGTCCGTGTCGTGTTAAAGGACCATGTCTGTTTTAGGTGTTCCCTGTGTAATATTGATCATAGGTGTAATGTTTGTGCAGTGTGGTCCGTTGAGATGATGGTTAAGTTCCTTGCCAGAAGGACTTGGCTGGGTCTGACGCGGGGTCAGGCGGTCCGAGAGTAAATCGTGGAGCGCCCGGTTCGGCCGGTGGGGGTGCTCCACGTCCCCAGCTGGAGGTGGCGGAGATGGCACCGCCGGCGTGGTTTGGTCCGGCTATGCAGGGTTTTTCTGCATAGCGTTCTGCCCACGCTGGTGTCGTCCCTGCTACCAAGGGTTGGGGGGGCAGTTTCTCCCCATGCCTGGTACGGATCCTGTCCTCGGACAGGATTCTGGACTGGTTACCGAGGGGGTCGTCTCGTACGGCCCCCTGGCAGTCCCGTCTGGCTTCGGCCAGACGTGTTTCTGTTTCTCTGCGGCCACCTCCGGGTGGTCCAGTAGCGGTGGCCGGTCCGTCAGGTGTGGGAGCCATCCGCCAGGACGGTTCCACGGTTGACTCGTCTAGTGACGACTCTTCGGAGTCTGAAGACGAGGAGGAGAGGTTGCTGCGGCCCGTGAAGCCGCAGGTGGAGAATATGGAGGTTGATTCCGTCCTGGACGGAACCGGCCTCCATTTGTCCGGTTTGGCGCAAGCCAGGTCAGCGGCTCCGCCTGTGGCTGAGGCAAATCCGTTACCGTGCACCGGTTCCGTGCGGCTTGGGTTGGCACCAGCCGTTACGGGAACGGGTGTGCCGGGCCGGGCGTGGTACTCACCTATCTCGCCTGGTCCGGCAGTCGGACGTGGGGTGCCGTTGGCGCCCGTGTCCGGCTATGGTTCCGCGACTGCTACGGGTCCGTACGGTTTTCCGTGCGGACCTACCCCATGGACCGGAGTGTTTCATGGGGTGGCGGCGGAACCGTGTGGTACCGGAGTGCCTGGCGTGTCAGCCGTGGCTCCTTGCCGGGAGGCCGTGGCTGGCAGACCCGTGAGCACGTCAACGGGTGACGTGTTTGCGGGGGTGTCTTCATCGGAGGTAGATTGGTCAGATGCTCTGGCGTGGCTAGCCAGGGTTGACCCGTCTGTGGTTTCGGCCACGGCCGATGAAGATGCGCCCCGTCCGTCGGTTGCGTCGATCAGGACGGGGATTTTGCCCGCGGCCCGGATCCAGTCAGTGGGACTGGATCCACGGTTCATAGAATTGTTGGATGCTATTTATAGCAAACAACTGATGACCAAGGATCAGCTCCCTGCGGCCTCCAGGGAGGTGCGGGCAAGATGTCGTATTCCGCGGGGGGAATACGACAGGTATGGTGTAGTCCCGTCGGTCACGGAGGATGACCGATGGGTACTGGGCGTCCAGAGTGCCGTGGCGGGTCGCCCCGGTCCGGCACTTGTGGACAAGTCTCAGGTACACCAGGAAGAAGTCCTGTCCCTATGCGATGAGGGTGTGAGGGCAGCAATGAGCGCTGTCAACCACTCTTATCGTCTCCTTCAGTCGGTGTGGGCTGAAGCGGGGGCAGGCCACCCTGTGCCACCTGTGGCGCTTTCATGTGTCAATGACGGCCTGGTGCTGTCGATGGACGCATTGGCAAGGGTGCAAGCGCGTGTGACGAAATCCAGGAGGCAAATGGTCATTGACCATATGCGTCCGGCTACGGCAGTCAGGGAGCGTCTTCTTGGGACGCCCCTGACAGGGCCTAGCATCTTCGGTGGCCAAGCGCGGGCCATCTTAGAGGATACCGCCAGTATCGCGCAGAATCGGTTAGCGGTAAACCTACAGCTAGAGCTAGTGCGGCAAGCGCACGCACTAGGGGCTGTGGGGGAAACCGCTAATGGGACAACCTTCAAAGAAGCAGAAGAAGCATAAGGGCAAGGCGAAAGCTAGGCCTGTTGCGACTTCTGCTTCAGCTGGGTTTTCAGAGCCGCCGCCGGCGAAGAAGCCCAGGAAGGGTGTAGAGGCGCCTACCCTCCCTAATGTTGCTCCTGACCGCCCTAGAGGCGGGAAGGGGAAGGGTAAGGCCTCAAAGGGCGGACAGAAGGGGCCGAAGCGTACCTGAGGGTACGAAAGCTCCCTTCATATCCGCCTGGACCGCGCCTGTGCAACAGGAACAGCGGTGCCAGTTATACCCGTCGTGCCTAGAACGAAATGGTTCTCTCTCTCTCGTTAAGAAAGAGGGGGGGGGGGGCGGACTGCGAGCCGGACAACCCCGTTAGACGTCAAGGCATCTATGGTGGGTGGAAGGCTCATGCGTTTCGTCGGGGCCTGGCAAGGTGTGACGTCAGACAGTCTGGTCCTGGGATGGTTATCCCAGGGTTACATGCCGGAGTGGTGGGACCACAAAATCTGTCTGGCACCTGTCTGGACACCCGTACCAAGGGAGCCAGACAAGTTAGAAGCCGTTCAAAAGGAAGTGTCGGGTTTGCTTCTGAAGGGAGCAATAAAACCAGCAAACCGAAACACTCCAGGCTTCTATTCAAACATGTTCCTTGTCCCCAAGAGCACAGGGGGATGGAGACCCATACTCAATCTCAGGCCATTAAATTGGTTTATCCATACGCCTCGGTTCCAGATGGAAACGCTGAGGTCGGTAATGCGGGATTGAGGAAAGGAATGTGGTGTGTATCGATCGATCTGAAAAATGCATATTTCCACATTCCTATGAATCGGAGTTGGCACAGGTTTCTGAGATTTGCGTTTCAGAATCAAGTATGGGAGTTTACAGTTCTCCCGTTTGGCCTGTCGACAGCTCCGAGGGTTTTCGCAAGAGTGGTCCTTGCGGTGACAGCGTTTCTCAGAAAAGAGAACGTGGCGCTACACACCTACATAGACGACTGGCTGCTCAAGGCAGACTCGGCAGCCAGGTTGAACGTGGATACTGCTCTGACTCTGAAGTTACTTTCAGATCTACGCTGCATAGTCAACGAGGAGAAATCCGAGTTGACGCCCACTCAACATTTCGTTTATTTGGGGATGCGATTCGACATCGAGGAGGGCAGGGTTTACCCGTCAGAGCCCAGAGTGGTGTCTCTGTTAGCCATCCTCAAGAGTTTTCGAGTGGGAAACCACATTCAGGCGAGGCGGTTCCTTCAGATGCTGGGCATGATGGTCTCCATGGAGCAGGTTATCCCGTACGCTGCTCTAATGCGAAGGCCTATCCAGTTGTATCTGATGTCTCTGTGGAAACAGAGAACAGAACCCCTGTCAAAACTGGTGCCAGTTTTGGAGCCGATAATATCGCATCTTCTATGGTGGAAACAGCGTCAGAATCTCCTATTAGGGGTTTCGCTGCACCTACCCCACCCCCAGCTGTCCGTCTACACGGATGCATCGCTGGAAGGGTGGGGTGCCTGCCTGGGAGAACACCAGGTCTCGGGCACATGGACTCTCCCGGAGAGTCAGCTGCATATCAATCTGTTGGAAATGATGACAGTGGAACTGGCGTTGGAAGAGTTCCTTCCGATGATCAGGGGCAAGGTGATGTTGATATGGTCGGACAATTCGACAGTAGTATCATATATAAATCGCCAAGGCGGGACCAGGTCGCCCACTCTGTGTATCAGGGTGTGGCACTTGATTCAATGGTGCAGGAATTACTCGGTTGTTTTGAAAGCAGCTCATATTCCTGGCCAATTGAACATTCTGGCGGATGCTTTGTCTCGCAGACAGAGAATCCTGCCAACAGAATGGTCCCTCAACCCTCCAGTTCTGCGACGGATCTTCGAGCATTGGGGCAAACCCAACGTGGACTTGTTCGCCACAAAGGAAAATGCTCAAATCATGACATATGTCTCGCCGATTCCAGATCCAAATGCCGTCGATACAGACGCTCTGGCGATAAGCTGGAGAGGGATGCACGCTTACGCGTACCCACCCACCATTCTTCTACCGAAGGTATTGGTGAAGGTCAGGGAGGAACCGTGTCTGGTCCTGCTAATAGCGCCGTATTGGCCGAGCAGGGCATGGTTCACGGATCTTCTAGATCTGCTGGTGGAAAATCCTGTGCAGTTGCCCGAGATTCCGAACATAATCTCCCAGGCCAAGGGACGCTTCCTACACGAGCGTCCCGAAATGTTCAAATTGACTGCGTGGATGTTATCAAACAACGTTCCACGTCGGAAGGCTTTTCTCGACAGGCTGCTGATTTCATCGCGGCTGCGAGAAGGAGGTCAACCTTCAAGTCATATAACAACAAGGTTAACAGATTTGCAGACTGGTGTGAAGAAAAAGGTATTGATACCTTTCAATCCACTATCAGCAAATAGCAGACTTTCTCTGTGAGCTGTTCTTTTCAGGACTAGCTCCCGTCACAGTTGCTGGATACAAGTCAGCTTTGGCATCAGTTATCCCTTGTCTAGCCAACAGGGATAGTCCAGAGGTGGCCCAGTTAAATGTGATGTTGAAGGGAATGAGCAATCTCCGACCGAGACAACCGGTAGTCATTCCAGCCTGGAGTCTATCTTTAGTGCTTAATGTACTGGCCAAGCACCCTTTCGAACCGTTGCGTTCGGCTAGTCTAAAGCATTTGACTCTAAAGGCGGTCTTTCTATTGGCAGCTTCCTCAGCTAGAAGGCGCAGTGAGATCCATGCGCTTTCGGCAGAGAGGAACCGATTTATTGTTTCTGGAGAAGGTCTGCGTCTTCTGCCAAGAGCAGAGTTTATGTCAAAGAACCAATCTTTGAGATATCCCGGCAAACCGATCATTATACCGAAGTTAACTAGGTTTGATCGTGATGCCAGTGTCTGGTGCTCGGTCCGTGCTTTGACTAAGTACAAGAAACGGACTGACTCGTTACGGTCGAACGATAGACATCTGTGGATCTGCCATAAAAAGCCTTATGGCGCCGCATCCATGGATACTATCTCTCGTTGGGTGGTCGAATGCATTCAGACTACTCACGAGATGGCGACTGGGCACCAGGTGCAAGGCGTAAGGGCACACAATGTCAGAGGAATAGCCGCCTCGACCGCCCTTTACAATGGTGTTCCGTTAGAGGACATCATGGCCGTTGCACAATGGTACTGTGAGTCCTCATTCACGGATTACTATATGAGGGATGTGTCAGACTCAGCCAATCCACTCGCTTTAGCTGTTTTGAAACGATAGTTAGTGACCACACTGCTTTTCACCCTTTTCTCACTTCGGTAAGAAAAGAACCTAAAGCAGGCATGGTCAGGCGAGAGGATGTCAACCAGATTGTGTCACCGATGGCCGAACCGGTGAATGGTTGGAGGCGGTACGTCTGAAGTCCAATTATCATAAGGTAATTCAATAAGTGAGAGTTTTTTGTATTATGTATATGTATCATGTTCATTCATCTTATATATTCATGCTCATTCCCAGGCTAATACATGGAATATGCAGGGAGTAGTTAACCCTCTTGGCATATTTGTGTTTTCAGGCGAGATACATGTTCGTTAGTTCTCTCCCTTTTCTTAGGAGGAAAAAGGGGGGGGTGCTGTGACGTGAATGTGATTCGGTTCCGTGAACTTGACGGTCGTTTTAGGTCTCCGTTAGTCAAGTTTGAAGTCTAAAATCTTTCTCCAAGGGGCAAAATTAGCATTTATGGCTTGCCCCTTCCCACCAGGTTACTGATCAAATCTGGTGTATATCAGAAGTAACAGAATGGTGAGTATTGATCGAAGGAGAATGCAGGAAATGTCAATTTCCCTTTCTCCGAGATCTAACAATACTCACCATTCTGTTACGGACCCAGCCTCCCAGCCTCACGGAGGCAAGCCATAGTTTTCTCTTATTTGGTGGCTATGCAAACAATATGAGCTCTATGGTAAACGGGTACTCGGCAGTTGGGAGCCGAGTACCCGGTTCCCAGGAGTCGGTAAAGCTTTCTAAGTCTATAATCCTAGAGCCGCTGTCAGGGCCAGCTGTATATCAGAAGTAACAGAATGGTGAGTATTGTTAGATCTCGGAGAAAGGGAAATTGACATTTCCTGCAATCTCATTCACTGATAGAACTCCTCAACCAGGTAATGTATTCGTGCTTCCATAATACACATGTCCATAGAAGCACCAACTCTGTATAGTAACAGTTTTGTTGACCCCACTATAAACAATTCATGTATCTTTCCATAAACAGATCACATTTGTTACCTAGTTCTGTGTGTAGGGTTTATATAGCCTATCTTGACTATATTACATTTACTCTGTACATAGCTTATCTCGAGCACTTTATTATGTCGTTCACTTTGCACATGCTGTGCACTAGAAAAATCAGGTTAATCCTCTATCCTGTTTTTATTTGAGCTTATCTCTGTTTTGTTTCAAGCCTGCTACCCAGATATGCCAAATTACTTACCACATACGTACTCCAGTGAATTTTCTACGACTATTTACTTGATGTTGTAGATGTCTAAGGCACCAACAACTTCCAGCCAAATTAGATTTCACAGACTTGCACGATTGATTATTTACTAGAAGTTAATTGGAAGGCTTGGTGATTGGTTTATAGAATTTTATTGCATGCAAACTGGTGTAATTTTGAAAACCATGTTGCTGTGTTAATCTCGTTTGGTTAATCATATTGGACCCAAACTTGGGCCCCTGCTTCCTTTTAATGACACACTATCACACAATGACCTTGAGGTTAAAGGTCACTGTGACTGGTAAAGACCCTTTTTTTCAACTTTAACATTTTCTGTTTAGCTCAACATTTCTGTCTATGTCTGATATTTGGTTAATCATACTGCACCCAAACTTGGACACGCTTTCTTATAATGACACAGCATCACACAATGATTTTGGGGTCAAAAGGTCAAGGTCACTGATACACATGTTGACTGTCTCGTTCATCGTCCCTCCAGCATTGGTTTAAAAACACTACTCATTAACTGCTGGCGGATTTCAATCTAATTTGGCTGGAAGGACCCTATAGGGGGATAGGCTTGAGGATTTGTTCAATTTTTGGGTTGAAAATCATAGATTTTATGACAAATTTACTGGAAATTGTCAAACTCCTACTCGTTATCTGCTTTGCGGATTTCAACTCACTGGCTGGACGGAACCTATGGGGCTAGGTTTTAGAACTTATATACAGAATTTTGATTAGTCCAAATTTTTGGTGAAAAGCTTAGATTTTATGAAAGATTTTATGAAAAATCTGCCGGAAATTGTCAAAACACTACTTAACCGCTTAAGTGATTTCAACTTACTTTGGCTGGAAGGTCCCTGTGGGTGGTGGGGGTAGGCTTCAGAACTTCTATACAGAATTTGGATTGGTCATTTCTTTGGTGAAAATCCTAGATTTCATGAAGAATTTACCTGAAATTGTCAAAATGCGTCTCATTAACCGCTTATCGTATTTCAACTTACTTTGGCTGAAAGGATCCTATTGGGCTATGCTTCAGAGCTTGTATACAGAATTTTGATTCGTCAAGTTTATTGGTGAAAACCTTTGACAGATTTCAACCCTAGTTGGCAGGACAAACCCGATCGCGGTAGGCTCCAGAACATCTATTCAGAATTTTCATGTCAATTTTTTTGTGTGAAAATAAAATTTCTTGAAAAATCTACAGGAATTGTCAAAATGCATCTCCGCCATAATGGCTTGGTGGATTTTATCCAAATTTAGTGGTAGGCTCTAGAACCACTAATCAGAATTTTGTTTGGTGGATTTTTTGGGTTTCCATTTGGATTTTTTCCCCAGAACTATTGAAAACGCTACTCGTTAATTAGTGGGCCGATTTCAACGAAACTTGGGTTGAATGATCCTATCACATACCAAACAAGAATTTTCATTGGTCAATTTTTTTGGTGGCCATCTTAGATTTTTCGAAACATTATCCATGTCTACCAGTATTTAAATGCAAATGGTTCAAATGCTAATGGTCCAGGTGAGCATTACAAGCCCTTGTGTCTCTTGCTGATAAGGATATTGATAAGCGTTCTATATTTTTGTTTGAAGTCAAGCTTCATACAGTAGGTTATTCCAAAATCGTAAAGTCTAGCTTTATGGTTGCATTGCAACCACATTTCTGGTTTTGTATTATCATCCAATAAAGATGTCAAATTGTTACTAGCACACCAGTCTGGTCAATACACAAGTAGTACTAGGCGTGCTCAATTTCTTAAAGCAGCGAACGAGTCTTAATTTTCAACACCTGTGAAGGTTTTACATGTAGAACTAGAATGCACTCATGGGAGCTGATCACTAATGCCTTGGCACTCGGGTCCTGAAACTAAATTTTTGTTTTTTGTCAACCACCATATTACAGTAAGTTATAGATTTGGTGATTCTACCTTCTTGCATTGCAGAGTTATCGATGAAAATGTGTATTCCTGTATGTACTACGTGACCCTGTGACCTCATTAACCTTTTTACAGCGATAAATAAATATATTTATATAAATTATGTTGCTTAATATATATTGTACATAGTAAGTCTAACAGTAAAACACCACATCTTAGCTCAACGCAGTATTGAGCAAAGTCTGTTTGTGTATTTTAGATTAGTCCGGCTTTTAAGAAGAACTTTGCTTTGTTATTGAAGAAGCGTGCACAGAAACATCCATTTGAGCGTGTCCCGACGCCGTATCAAGTGTATAGCTGGCTGGCCCCAGCATTAGAGCACAACATTGATTATATCCGCGCAGAAGATGGTCAGTAAGAAAACATGTGATTTCTATATTAGCCTCTCAATACTGAAAGACATAGTTCTAGGGTATCGTAATATGTTTAGTATGTGCTACACGATGCAGTCAAATTGTGACATAAAATAATCAGTAATTAACCCTTTCAGCAACAAATCCTTGAGAAAGTAAATGCTTTACGATGTATAGCATATGCTGTCATAAAGCATATTCTATTGAATATTTTGAACTTAATACGAGTGGAAGCCATTGCTGCTTTGGTGAAGAGGTTAAACATTCAACCCTGAGCACATTTACTATTTCTAAATCTTGAAGGCTTGTCTATATAACCTGTGAATTTCAACTCTGCATGCATTTTCTCATATATTTACTTCTGTATATCCACTCTCATTAACCCACTAATGGTCATGCCACCCCAAAATACCTTGTATTGTGGTCTTCTGAAATATCCATTTGGAAGTCTTGAGAGGATATTTTAGAAAATTTGTTACTAGAATGGCATCGTTGTAACCTGGCGAGAGGAGAGCCATCACACTCCTGTCTTGGAGAGGCCTGACATGTATCTGTGATTACACGAGATGTAGAGCTCAGATTCTCTAGTATTTCAAAAACAGTCATAAACTGTGACGGTAATGGAGGAATCCGGTTTTAGCTTTGCCCCTTCTATCCCTAGCTAAGCTCCATCCATTCTTTCCAATTGTTGGGATCGAGCGAAAGATCCCTTCAGTCGCTGAATCTATTTTCAGAAAAATACAGGTAAGCTGTTGAATACTTTGAAACTAATTTAACTGGGAGTATAGGCAGCAATAGCACCCAATCAAATGAGTTTCCAAAAATTAAATAGAATGTTTATTAAGTAGTAAAGTCCATACAATTTGTACAACAAGGCTTAGCCCATCATAAATTAAGCGTTCGTGACGAACTTATCTGCGTCATTCATGACATAATTGATTGACATGACGTAGTTGATAGTGACATCATATGATTACTGGATAAGCTGGAAAGCTCCATTACAATGTAAGACATTAAATCACATACAGTATCAGCTTTCATACACAAACCCATATATGGTCATTGACTCAAATGTAATCATATTTTATTGATAGCTTTTTCTACACGCCTTGGTTATGAGGAACACATCCCTGGCCAAACTCGGGACTGGAATGAAGAAATACAAACTACGAGAGAGTTACCTAAGAAAAACCTACCAGAGCGACTTATACGAGAGCGGGCTATTTTCAAAGTAAGACTTAAGGAATTGTTGATGCCATTGTCCGGTTCATAAGAATGCTTTCACTATTTATTTGCTGAAATTAAATTCTCTTTCCGCAAGGCTGAGGGTTATGTTTGTGAAAATGTCAAACTGTTTATTGAAAATATCTATATGGGAATACTGTAGTTGTTTTCTATGCGACTAGTGTTATGGATTTACTGGGACAAAGTTCTTGGTTGTGATGTTTAAGTTTAATGTGAGCTGAAATGACATTGGCATGATAGTGAAAGTATGTTTGATTGATGAGTAGAGGGACACATTTCTCGCTATGCCACGCCCATTTCTAGCTAAGCATGATAGTGAAAGTATGTTTGATTGATGAGTAGAGGGACACATTTCTCGCTATGCCACGCCCATTTCTAGCTAAGCCCGTCCATTTTTTCCCGTGTGTTTTAAAATTATACTTTGAATCATGAATTCCCAGAAGACCAATTTTAAGGTAACTATACAGGTAAGCTATTAAATATTTGAAACTAATTTGACTGCGCTGCTGCCGCCAGCTCCAACTTAAATTATTTTCAAAATATGCAACAATGTTTATTAAATAGTAAATCCATCAAAAATATACAGTTAGTACACTTGATGGATGTTTCAATGTTCATGATGGAGCTAGATATGTCAGTCATTATGATTGTGATGTCATCATACGTGATTACAGTTGATAATGACATCATATAACTTGTAATTGATCAGAGCCATCATTGTTCAGTGACTGTTTGTTTGATTCTAGGTACATAGTGACTTTGTAGCAGCAGCCACTCGTGGTGCCATGGCAGTTATTGATGGTAATGTGATGGCTATCAATCCTGGAGAGGAGACCAAGTAAGCTGATTATCTTGTGTTAGAACGTAACACTTTCACTGGTATATTCCCTGTATCTCAATATCAGGGCAAACAAACACGAAAGCGGATTCGGGGTGGATAGCATAATAGTTATATGCGACGTAGCAGCATGGCAGCTGTAATGTTGATCAGTGTTACTTCATATGGAGTGTTTTGAGAGTGGACTGTTTGAGGTGATCTGGCACCAACATGTAACTTGGTACTTATATTGGCCTTAGGACACAAATACCCACAAAAGAGGAGGATGGATAGATCAATGTCCCTAGTATAGTTTTACGAAGTCCCTGGGGCCATTAGAATTATCCATGAATGTTAAATCTTTATTGCTGTCACCATCTTAATGAGAACTAATAAGATCTTGACACAAGAACTAATAAATTTGTACGAATAGCCTGCATACACTTGTGTAGATGCTTCTACTAGTCCAACAATTGTTTAGCAGTCTAACCTGTGTTGTGGTGGTAACACACCATCATCTCTGCTGTCATCCTAGCATTTGCAGCAACATCATCCACCAAATTTGTTGAAAAATGTAGACCCTGTTTACTTACTATTGACACAGTCTATATAAGATTAGCATCAGAGTGCAAATGGTAAATATCAGCATTGGACATGGAGCTATTTCATATATGTAAACATTATCGCTGATACACATATGTCTGCTGGGTCTAATACGTTGCTATTCTGCTTTAATGTTTAACCCTTGCCACTCTGATGTAAAAGTTTTAAATTTTCAGATTAAATTAAGACGAGCGGTGATCATTTGTGTCGTGTCGTAGACAGCAACATCGTCCACCAAAATTGTTGAAAAATACATGTATACAGCAGTTTCTTTGCTATTGACATGGTAAAAGTTAGATTATTGACATCAGTTTGGTACGGGTTAAGGAAGCCGACCTATTTATTGGACAGTTTAAAATATACTTGTCAGCGAGACATGGTCAACGTAACTAATATATAAAAAATAAAATTTACATAAATAAATGAAGGAATAAATGTGCTCATGTTGTAGTCCATGACTAATTTGACATTGCGAGAGTGAGATGTTTGTACTTTGATACTACTTTTTGTGTTTTCAGAGTTCAAATGTTCATCTGGAACAACATATTCTTCAGCTTAGGCTTTGATGTTAGAGATCATTACAAGGACTTTGGTGGAGATGCAGCTGCATACGCTGCACCGGTAAGAAGGGTGTGCATGCACTTGTTGTGTGAGTGATGGAGGGAGCGGAGGGGATGGGTTGGTGACAGTGAGTATGCAGTCGCATTGGTATGTACATGTGTGTTTCTTACATAGTCAAGAATGGTCCTATCTAGTCTAAATGTTTAAAGATGTTAAGCTGTTTAGCTTCTGTTTGTTCAAGCCCTACCTAGCATATGAGAATCTGGTAGAATATTAGTTTTCAAAATCCTCTGATGACGCACAGACCTCTAGTTTGGGAATTCTTTTTCCATTTTGAAATATTGTTTTATGTTTTGTTTAATGTGATGGTTTGTGATGAAGCCTGGCTCATGAATTATGAGTGGTATTAATCCATCTTGTTATAATTACAGCCATACTCCTTAAAGTCATGCCAGTGAACTCATAGATTGTACATTGTCTTACTTATAATGTATCACCACAAAAAATGGTGTTTATAGAAAATAGCATTCATGGTTAGCAGTTCTCATTTCTCAAGGCTGATATCTCTTATCATTTGTAAACATGTAACCATTTAGAAGGAAAAATTCTTTTCTGAAGGATGAGCTGTCTCTGACCCTTTCACTGACAAATCTCGAAAAATGTATATTTTTCACGGTAGACGACTATTGTGTTGAATATTTTGAAATTAATTTGAGTGGAAGTCAGCTTCCAGTCAAATTAATTTCAAAATACTCAACAGATTTCCTGTATGTCTACCTTGAAAAGAGTTGTTTGGAATTCATCGGTGAAAGGGTTAAGAAAGCCAGTCATGTCAATGCAACATTTTCAAAAATAGTCATTATCTGTTTATGGTGCATATGACTATAGTACAGATCTTGAATGTTTTAATGGTTGATTTACAGGACAATGACCTTCAGGGTGTGAAGGCATACTTCAGCTGTGACCCTGATAACCTGTATGTGCTCGGTACTGTTGTCGTCGATTACAGGGGTTACCGAGTAACAGCACAATCTATTATACCTGGTAAGCTCTGGTAGCTTGTCTAGATGCTAGAATGAGATAACTCTGCAACTGTGAGTGCGTGCGTGTGAGCAAGGATTTACAGAATTTTGGATTTAAGAAAAAAATGTAAATCTTATCAAGTTCCAGATGTATAGATATCATGGAAACTACTTATCAGAATTGCCTCACTGTACAAAAAAGGGTGTTAGCAGACCCTAAGATTCACCAGCGTTGGTCTTGCCCAAGAAAAGAACAAAAATTACTGAAAAGATTGGCAAAAGTGTGACGGCGAGTGTCTGCCATGTGTGATTGCTTTTATTTAACCTTTAGCTGGTCCACATGGACTGAGGGAGATAACACTTACTAACAAAACATCAATCCGCAAGATACCTGTATGTATTTTGTTTATCTATTCACTAAAATGAGTACATGTAACGCTGAGGACGAACATGGTTCTGGTAGTAAAGAGCTGTGTAGCGTAGCCAAGGATGGGAATGCATCCTT
Organism: Chaetoderma sp. LZ-2023a; assembly: GCA_034401795.1. Lineage (NCBI taxonomy): Eukaryota > Metazoa > Mollusca > Caudofoveata > Chaetodermatida > Chaetodermatidae > Chaetoderma > Chaetoderma sp. LZ-2023a. The sequence continues at coordinate 43,602,699 of CM067370.1, read as the reverse complement.
GCAGGGGTCTGGCCCTGTAATGGACACAGTAGGGAGCTGGCTCTGAAGGAGCTGTTAGCATGGATACGGTGCTCTATAAGGATAGAGTGTTTCTACTGTAAAGATTTCTCTAAGGAGGCAGAAAGTGCCGCCATAGCAAATTGTCATCAAATATGCATTTCATTACCATTACTGCATGCTTATCGATGGTTGAAATTATCCTTATGTGATCAGTAAAGGGCTAATATTTGCCCTGCATATCTCATTATGCGTCTTATTTATCCCTTCAATTTGAACAAACGTTCTTTCTGTTGAGATATTTTGGGAACAGGCTACAAACTTAAGAGTTAACTGGTAACCGGGGTCAACTAAAATATATCTTGTGGTAGTAAAAAGGGTACTACAGTTGTTCAATGGACACCAAAATAATGTATTTTTAATAACTTACAGCTGTCACTGGGGGATTCTCATAAGGGTCCTTTTGAGGGTATATACCCCCAAATTGCAGCTCTGGGTGCCCAAAAGTAGTGGCAGTGGGTCTCAAGACTAATTAGTTTTATAAGTTTTTACATAAAAATGCTTACACAGTCTAACGTAGGACTAGAATAATTAATAGGTGTGAGTCCATGGTATGTACCCTCTAGTTTTAACATGGTTGAGAAATAGTGCTTGGGAACACAAGATTTCAGTTTGTGAGCCCCCGGTGTGCCAGTGCTCGACATAAGGATATTGATCGCAACCTGTCAGTAGGTTACGACTCGTTGCCGCAACGAGAAATTGAGTGAACCGGTACCCATTTTATCATAGAAAATAGTTCTTTTTGTGATGTGTACTATCTATATCAATAAATAACAATGACCATAAAACCGTCGTGAAATACCCAAATATTTAGTAGTAACGTTCAGCATCTGCTCTGAGAAGATTTCTTGCCTACAAACGCCTTAGATCAGTCAATATGTGCGCTGATACATTTTACAATTCCTCTGCTTGTTGATATTCAGACGTAGAAAATCCTGGCGCAATTGGCAATTGTCATATCCCCCTCTAGGCTTCAATGACAGACATGCGTTCGGACATCTAAGCGTTTTAAGAAATCTATTTAAATCTTGATATTCGGTTGTATTTGGATTCACTATATAATACAATAGTGTAAACCCAAAATTCCGATTGCTTTACAAAGATCATCTCAAAATGTGTACACTTTTGAACAGAAATAGTTCTAGCGCGTGCGCACAACTGCTTGTTTAGAGAAATTGACAGATCGAAAAAGTGAACCATGACGATAATTACCGGTAAATAAATGGATTATTTTCGTTTGCAAGTTAATATGAGCTGCACAATTCACAATTCGCGCCATATGATACGAAAATTAAGTGAGCTAGCTTGTTAAAAAAATCATTGCCTGAATTAAATTTTTTGGCCGTGAACGGAGGATCGTTCTCGGTACATTCAATCACCATAACCCCTGCGTAACCTGAATGACCGTTCGCGACTTATGTCGAGCCCTGTGTGCGTGCGTGAGTGAGAGATCCCTGGACCTTTAAAATTTAGATCACACGAGAAACACTGATGTCACTCACAGCTAGTACCGCTATATGCTTCTCTGTTGGTCAGATTTTTGTACATTTTTGACAAAGCTCTAAGTCGCAGTTGTTGTGCATTTCGTGCTTGTTTAAAACTGATTTGCTTCTTTTGTAGAGTTGTGCTGTATACCAGTTTTTGATCCGTCACCGGTTATGTAATCATGACGGTTCCAAAACCGGTGTCAACATGTGAAAAACTGCTGCTTTAAAAAATACTGGTATGATAGTTTCTTCAAAGCGATAGCCATGCTTATTATTGCAAATAAAATGTAGTTATTATTGCAAATAAAATGTCTCAATTTATTGTATAAGCACATAGTGATCTGCTTTCTCTATTTTCACTTGTAAACTTAGGGGATGTTTGTTGGTTTGACAACCATAACAGTGACACCACACAGTCATAAATCAATCCAATTTAAAGAAGCATAGTTATACAGTGCCTCTGTATTCATTTGACAAACTTAAAGGACAATTCCGGGATTGGTAAAAGTGTACTTTATATGAAAGACTATTATATGACTAACATATTGGATCCTAAATAAAAACAATAGACAAATAATAACATAGGATTATGTTACCTCCCGGGGAGTGCCATTTTCTTGCAACGAGAGCGAGATTTTCACTTCATCTCCGCACCAACGCTATCTTTGCCACGCACGAAGACTGTACAGTAAATTTATATATGCATTGAGGCCTAACATGTGCTAATTTATAATCGTTAGGACATTGTCCAGTTAAGCTATAGTAAGTTTTTGAAGTAATTCTAGTATCTGAAGTCGGTGGGGAATCATTAACCGCTGAGGCATAGATTCCATTTTCTCTATCCTATCAGAATGTGAAGCTTTACAATGTTATCACATAACGGGGAAATTCCATCAAAATATCTTAATTATTGAAATTACTACAGCTTGCCGTGCAATATTGATCGGTGATGAAAATTCCCTGATTTTATGTCAAAATGTTAATTCATTTGGTGATATGTCTGGCAATATTCGCGTGAGCAAAATTATGATTGGTCAGGCAAAAAGCCATTTCTTTCAGCTTTAAGCACACTCCAATTTAATGACAATCGCAAAGATATAGTCTGCGAGACAAAAACCATCTCATGCTGAATTTTACCCAAAAAGGATACCGTATTCTCAGATCATATCTTAGATGAATAATTTTTTATATATTCCAGTCTTTTGAACCGTTTGTCCGATATTAACATCTATTATATTAATCCCGAGGTCGGCACCTATTTAGAGATCCTAGAATCATTGGAATCGCTTCAGCGGTTCATTTGCTATTATCATTTACGTATACTTCCTTAAAATATATACCCGCATCTATTGGCCTTGCTCCACCAGTCATCAATAGGGGTGGTGCGGGGCTGACGTCGCTAGGGGCGATAAAATGGCAGTGCCCCGATGTGCTAAAAATTGTCAATTTTACCGACTATCTAGCGATAGCTGGTTACGCTATTTCTACCTGGTTATTATTCTGGCGCAATTTCATTAATATGTAATAATCTTTCAAATAAAGCAGACACTTGGCCAAAAACGTTTTTTTTCACTGGGCGAGAAATGTCAATTTGCAGGCCAAGAGAAGACTTTGAAGATTTACCACTGAAATGACTGGCTCGATAACAGAGCCAGTCATTCCAGTGGGAAATTTTCAAAAATAGTCTGGTCTGCAGATGGAAATTTTCTTGAACAAACTGGAGGGTACTTAACCCTACTAAGTTTAGTAGGATTAACTATTGATTGCAAACATCTCTCACTGACAGAAATTGCTAAATTATTGTTCTCCAGTTACTCAATGATTGTTATATATGCCAATAACCAGGTTATAAGGAACATAATCACAGTTGTTTTCTCAGAATGTGCATAGAGATAGGTTCAATGGTTCAAAGATTGTGTCTACCGTATTATAGCTTCACTTGTGTTTTGTGTTAAGTTCTATAGTATTTTAACTGGTCCACATATGACCAGTGTCAGCTGATTATCTGTCTACTATTGACCGTTTAGTGGTCAAGATTGGAACGAAATTGATATTTTTTACTCATTAACCCTTTAAAGCTTAAATTTCGTCACAAGAAAATGTAAATTTTTTTTTTATTAAATGCCCATTTGCGGATTACGGGAAGACTATTTTTGAAAATTTATATCGTTGGAATGACGAGCTTGTTTACCGAGCCAGTAATTGCAGTGGTAAAGTTTGAAAAAGTTCTCTTGTCCTGCAAATGGACATTTGAGCACTGCAGAGAGGGGTTTTGGCTGGTTTTGTCATTAAAGGGTTAAATGTTCATTTGCTATTTTTGAAAATGTATCTGTTATCGTGCCACGCATGCCAGTGATTAATTTTCAAAGATGGTTTTCTCCTGGGCTGCAAATGGGCAGTCCTAAAGAACATTATAAATGCTGCCTTTGGCTGGTTTGACCATAAAGTGGTAATATAAAACACCCATACATGTCATTAATTCATCTCTAAATGTGTATTGTTAGCCGTGTAGATTAAATCAAATTAATATTGTCTTTCTATTGATGTACATGTGTGCTTACTGTTTTCTCTAGGTATTTTGGAGCGTGAGCAGGAGCAGTCTGTGGTATATGGCTCTGTAGATTTTGGCAAGACCGTAGTTTCAAATGATAAATACAAGGATCTGGTACGTATCTTGGTCAGTCTTTGTACACATATATAGGTGGTGAATTTGACATACATATAGTCTTTAATTATGTAATTATTAACTGTCATGACTATAAATTATGTATGCAGAAAAGGGACACTGAAATATACCTAAGTGAATATTGGTATTTCTTGCACGAACAGCTGGCGCAGCCTTCCAGTGCTTGTCTCCCATGCCCCCTCCCTCTAGCAACAACTTTCGGTCGAATTATTCCCCAAATATCCAACATGCGTCTTACATAGTTTTACTAGGCTGACATTATGAAGCATTTAGTTGTCACACTAACCAAAGTAGTCTAGCATTTGTGAGGCATGTCCATTTGCATGCCAATGAGATTATATTTGAAATTTTACCCACTGAAAGGAGTAGCTCGATAATGGAATCAGTTATTTTAGTGGTAAATTTGCACACAAAAAATTTCTCTGGTCCTATAGGCATTCACTAAGCGAAAATATTAATTATCTTGACTATTAAAGTGGTAATAGTGTTATTTTAATGTTATTTTCATTTCATTATAGCTTCAGAAAACATCCACTCAGCTCAAGATTAGAATACACAAGTAAGTATTGAGCAGGCAATGTTGTTCATTTGACAATACACAGAGTATAGATGAACATCAATTCATCTAATGATACACACTATTAACTGTCTGCCTGCTGAATTTCTGCACACTACATTTTCCATAGGGGCTAACTGGATTTGTTGAATATTTTGAAAACAATATGACCGAAAGTTGTTGGTGTCTGAGACACCAACAACTTTCAGTCAAAATGTTTTTAAAAATATTCAGCATGTCCAGAATTGTTGTTCTTGGAAATTTTTGTCTCGTGGTTTTAATATGATGCAGACTACATTTGAGCTGTCTGACAGTTAAGTATTGAGCATAAAGTGCTCATCTGACAATACACAAGTAAAATTACCGGATCAAGAGGTCAAAGGTAAAAGTATCGGGAACGGAAATGTCAGTAGAATAGATGGTTAGATCTATGACTCGGGAAGCTTTAAAGTCAAGGGCACTGCGCCGTTGATGTACTGAGTGTCCTGTTTCTTTGTGATGGCCCATAGGTCGAAAGGCCTGCATTGTTAGGTTAGAACAAAGTAGGCCTAGTGGCTGAGAAATGTGTCGATCAAGGTCTGGCGAAGAAACGTATCGAAATTGACGATGATCCGAAATCCAAGATGGCTGCCAGCAACCGTGGCCATATTGAAAATTTGTTTCGAGTTCATGGCTCCATTACTGTTTATTGGATTGCTTTGAAACATCATATGGAGGTTGGACTATTTCTTGGGAAATTTATAATCCAAAATCCAAGATGGTCGACAGCCATTTTGAAAATAGGTTTCCGGGTGATAACTCTGTTACCATTTATCGGATAGTTTTCATGGGTTCGGTGGTCTCGGTCTGAACAGAAACCTATCAAAAGATGATGACCCGAAATCCAAGATGGCAACCAGCCAAAGGCCATCTTGAAACTGTTTCCGTATGATAACTCCATTTCTGTTTAAAAGATCGCTTTGAAACTTCATAGGATGACTGGACTATGTCTATGGAAGAAATTTATTGAAATTGTAAATGGTCCAAAATGGCCACCGGCGCCCATCTTGAAAATTTGTTTCCGGATGTTAACTCCATAGTATGACTGGTCTGGGTCTTAGGAAGAAATGGCTATTTTCTAAAAGCTCTCATTCATTGGTTTGTCATCATGGCGGGGTATTAAGACATTAAGTTACTGATTGATTGTTTGATTTTGTAATCACAGGGTGTTAAATGAGAAGGACGAAGAGGTAGAGCTGTACTCTTCTGTTGAATGCAAGGTAAATTATCATAACTCATTCTTAATAGTATAAGAATTCTGACTAGAAGATTAGCTTCCACTGGTGAGTTTATGTACCAGGTAGATTGAAGGCTAGAATTCGTTTTGAAATTAAATGTTTTGTTTGGAATTAAAGTGAAATGTCACCTTTTCTAATGGCTTATCTTGTCATCTAAGAGTTTTAGTATCACCAGTTTTAATGTTGTTATTCGTCATAACCATCTCAATATATATATATGTTTCATCACTATGCTGGTGTGCTCATCACTATGCTGCTCCTGTACTCATCACTATGCTACTGTTGTGCTCGTCACTGCTGCTTCTGTAATCGTCACTATGCTGCTGCTGTACGCGTCACTATGCTGCTGTTGCTGTACTCATCGCTATGCTGCTGCTGTACTCGTCGCTATGCTGCTGCTGTGCTCGTCGCTATGTTGCTGCTGTGCTCGTCGCTATGCTGCTGCTGTGCTCGTCGCTATGTTGCTTCTGTACTCGTCACTATGCTGCTGCTGTAGCGTCACTATGCTGCTGTTGCTGTACTCGTCGCTATGCTGCTGCTGTACTCGTCGCTATGTTGCTGCTGTGCTCGTCGCTATGCTGCTGCTGTGCTCGTCGCTATGTTGCTGCTGTGCTCGTCGCTATGCGGGTGCTGCTGTGCTCGTCGCTATGCGGGTGCGGTGCTCGTCGCTATGTTGTTGCTGAGCTCGTCGCTATGCTGCTGCTGTGCTCGTCGCTATGTTGCTGCTGTGCTCGTCGCTATGCGGGTACGGTGCTCGTCACTGCTGCTGCTGTGCTCGTCGCTATGCTGCTGCTGTGCTCGTCACTGTGCTGCTGCTGTGCTCATCACTATGCTCCTGCTGTGCTCGTCACTGCTGCTGCTGTACACGTCACTATGCTGCTGCTGTGCTGGTCATTATGCTGCTGTGCTCGTCGCTATGCTGCTGCTGTGCTCATCGCTATGCTGCTGCTGTGCTCGTCACTATGCTGCTGTAGTCATCATGTCATGGGTCTATAGGAACTGCAGGAAGCTGTGTTGCTAGTATTGTAGTGTTCAATCTGTTCATGCATACACTATTTCTAGCATTGTGCTCTATGTTTACGCTTGGTACCATCAATGAATCAGGGATACGATCTGTCACTCAGGTATTTGACATCATAATCAAAATATGTCTATCAAATAACGTAGGCCCAACATGAAAGTAACAAAGGTCTTACATTAAGCGTGTTAATAGGTCTTAGATGAGTTTACAATTTAATAAACATGTTGAATATTTTGAAATTAATTTCACTGTGAGGTGATCATGCTGCTGGAGCTGCAACGGTTCCCAGCCAAATTAGTTGTAAGATATTCAACCGCTTACCCGTATAGCTACCTTGACGTTGATATTGTGGCAGCTCAGTGTTCCAAGTGTTAAAATCAATTCAATTGAGTACGACGTGGGCAGAGAATATATAGAAATAGATAAGCATAGCATTCTTTCTGTATATATACACCTGTGCAAAAGTTAAGCACCACCCTATTTTTACGCACATGCGAGGGTATATTCATGTGCTATGAAGAAAGCAATAGCATAAACATTTATGTACCCATCCATCTTAGTGCAAGAGGTAATAATGCAACTAGAGGAATGCTGATTATGATGGTGGGGAAACACTGTATGTTTTTGTTTGAACTTGAAAACGAGGCCTGAATATGGTTACGTTGACACAACTGACAACTATTGCCCTACAGTTGACACACGTGGCTAGATTGTCATTAATGGTGTCTGAAAACGAAGTTTAACATCTGTGCACGAGTTTGAGACTGTCATTATTAATACCGGGTATATCCACCTTGTGCCTGGATGACGGCCTGGACACGACGTCTCATGCTGGTCACCAACCGACTGATACGCCATTGTGGTATTCGTTGCCATTCAAGATGGAGTGCGTCTGTTAATTCCTGTAGGTTCTGCACAGGAGGATCCCTCCTTCTCACCATGTTTCCCAGAATGTCCCAGATATGCTCAATAGGGTTCATGTCAGGGCTCCTTGCTGGCCATGGTAGGGTTTCGATGGCATTCTGGCGGAGGTATTCATGCACAGCTCTAGCATGATGTGGTCGGGCGTTGTCATCCATGAATATAGGGTGGGTTCCAGGTGCATGATTTACAAAATGAGGGACCACAACTCTATCCAGTATGGAATCTTGATATCTTTGTCCATTTAGTGTTCCAGGTACAGTCAACAGATCCAGCTTACAATCAAATGAGATGCACCCCCATATCATAACGGAACCTCCACCAAATGGAACTTCTTCCATGATGTTACGTTGGTCGTACGCCGTGCGTCTGGACCTCCATACACGAGTTCGACCATCTGTGGCATGAAGCAGGAACCGACTTTCATCGGACCAGTGTACCCGTCTCCAGGATCTCATGGTCCAGTGTCTTCTTTCGTTGCACCACCTCAGACGCTCCTCTTTTTGGTGTGCAGTGAGGAGAGGACGTCTGACAGGTCTCCTAGCTTTCATGCCAGCAGCATACAGTCTCCTTTTGACGGTAGACATTGACACTCAATTGCGCGTTTCCCATTGCTGGCTGAGCACTCTGCTGTTGGTGAATGGAGATCTCCTAACAAGGCGTACTAGGGCTCGATCATCACGGGCAGTAGTCTTCTTCGGTCTTCCAGATCTAGGCCTGTCCTTCACCTCGTTAGTTTGCCCATGTTTTGCAATCAAACGACTGATTACAGTATGGTTAATGTTCAGCTGTTTGCCAATCTCTCTGCATGACATACCAGTGGTATGCATGCCTATGATTTGCCATTTCACGCGATCACTTAACCTTCGTCTTGCCATAGCGGTTCACAATCAAGAGCTAATTCTCTCTGTACAAATAAACCACGGTCATGAACACAAAATTCCTAATCTTGTCGCCTAAATCTGTATGTAATGTTCTACACCTCAAACTGAACTTTTACATAACTGAACACGTGTGCTGTTTCCCGCCACACACGGACATCAAGCGGCGTGAAGTCATGCATGCATGTGCATTTCGTACTTGGAATTATGTCAGCTAACGCGGGGGACAAAAAGTATGGCAGCCTAGTTGTACCATCATGTTTCTACGTTCTATTGTTTTTGCTGGTGCTTAACTTTTGCACTGGTGTATATATATATATATATATATATATATATATATGAGACATTTCTTGGCATCAATTGTTGTGTGTGTTTGCAGCATTCTTAGCCTATGCTGCTAGTATTTTCTAATTTTCTGTTTATAATTTCTCTGCAGGGAATTGTGGGTAATGATCAGCGGTATTATGTGTTAGATTTGCTGAGAACATTCCCACCTGATGTAAATTTCTTGAAAGGTATGCTTTGTCGCAATAAAATTGGTTTTACTGCTGTCCATCGTTTTCAGATGATCGATTATGAAAATTCATAATCGATTGTCATTATTTATGGTGATTATCCTGTGCTGTCTTAAATCCTGAACCCGTTGTAGCAATGCTAAAGTAAATGTTGCAGTGATAATTACGCCCGTTAACAACACATGTCTTTATTATTAATCATTAATGCTCGTGTGAATCTATGAATAATACAAGTATCAGCTATCGGTGATAAAGATAGGGCATTGCGGTCATGTTAGAATAACAACAATGATGATAACAATGCCTTCGATATAATAAATTAGAATTAGATAAAATAATACCTTTAGTTTGATTAATTTATTTAACCTTCTAATGACCAAATTTGGTCAAGAAAATCAAAATGTGTCCTTATTGAATGTCAATCTGCAGGCCAAGAGAAAACTTTGAAAATTTACCACTGGAATGACTGGCTCGGTTACCGAGCCTCTCATTCTAGTGGTAAATTTCCAAAAATAGTATTTTCCTGACCTGTAAATCTACATACAGTCCTTAAGACCACTGCAGAGGCCGGGTTTGGCTGGCTTTGGCATGAAAGTGATAATAATTTTAATTTCAATTGAAAACGTTAAGATTAAATCAAATAATAAGATAAATTTTAACCCTTTAATGGCTAAATTTGAATAAGAAAATCAAAATATGCTTATTGAATGTCCATTTACAGGCCAATAGAAGGCTACTTTTGAAAAATGTATTACTGGATGCCTGGCTCGGTTACCGAGCCAGTCATCCCAGTTCAAAATTGTCAAAAAATAAACTTGCCCTGTATATGAACATTCGTCAAGACAATTACAGACATCCGTTTTGGTCGGCTTCGACACGAAAGGGTTAAGATAACTTGGTGAAAATTTGGTCACGTGTAGACATGTCTGCATGTACATGTGAAAATAGGCAAATTTGTTTCAGTTAATTGGAATTACAACTTTATTAATTATCTAACGGTCTATTGAAGGCTAGCCTCTTACCCCGCCCTAGCTGTTGTTGAGTGATGACCAATTAGAAACCAAGAATTAGAAAGCTTTTTCCACAAAATGGCCTATCACAGCAGAAGTTTACACCTATCAATAAATCGTTGGCTGTATTTAACACATCAGATGTTTTAACACGTCCAAAATAACAATTTGTGGATAGCGTCGGAGCGGTAGAGGATGCGATTTAGATTTATAAGATTTGATGAGTATTCTACTAAAAGTATAACTGAGTTTTCAAGATTAATTTTGCCATTAGCAGAAGCCATTGCCTAAGACAACAACGGTTTCAAGGAAAGTTAATTTCGAAATATTCAACAGTATATTTTATAAGTCTTAAAAATGTCATATTAGTTCTGTATCGCATATTGTGGTAACCTATAGACTTGGCTGGAATACGAGGTCACAATGACGGGAATATCGATCGTTGAATGTCGATCAACCATCGATTAATTGATCAATTACACTTTCGATTAATCGATTATGTGCATAAGCAAAAACGGACAGCTCTAATTATAACGTTATCCTGTCATTTAACTTCATTACTTGTCTGTGGAAGGGATGTAAACTTATTAAATAATGAATACTGTAGGCCATAGTTTAATTAAAGAATTTTGTTTCACCTAGTCGATGACGACAAGTTAAGCGAGACTATGCAAAAGGAGGGATTTCCATATGCACACCGACACAAGATTGTCTGTTTAAGACAGGAGCTGATTGAAGCATTTGTTGAGTAAGTTCCATCTTGTATTTTTATATAATCTCATCATTTTGCTGTATTCGTCCTCCGATGTCGTCGACAGTATGCATGAGAAATCAGCTGTGTGTATTGGCTTGTCTTTCCTGGTTTCTTTGTGCCGTATGGCTTATGAACGTGTGTCGGGATTCTAGTGTTGGGAATTTGTGCTATGTTTGTGATCAAGGGTTGGTTTTAGATACTAACCAATGATCTATTAATGATCAATCAGTGCAGTTTCTAATTTTGTATGCAGTTATCCAGTTTGAATGCAGTTTTTATTGCATGTTCATGTTTCAAACCAAGTCATAGGTATGAGACATTCTTAATAATTTAAGAAATAATCTGTTGAATAGCTTGAAACTAATTTGACTGGAAGCTGTTGTTGCCACAGCTTATGGTCAAATAAGTTTGAAAACATTCAACAACTTATTGGTATGGTTGCTTTGAAATTAGCATATAATTTCAGTGTTGAATGGGCTAATTCCCTGTAGACTAATGAGTACTACTATGTCATATAGTTGTAAAAATGAAATTAAAAATGTTTTTGCCAAAAAGGATTCAGCTTCTGCAGTTGTTTTCTAGCTTGAACAACCAAGAGAATATTAATATAATCAATTTTTTAGCAGCCAGAATTGAATTCTGAAATAATCAAACCAAGTCACAGGTATGACAGGTTGGTTTAACATGTAAACCAATCAATCATTGATTAATTGGAACAAGAATACTAGATTGCTGTCAGATTGGGCACACCAGTACCGTGCTACAAAACGTTGATAGAGGCATCCATTTCTAGCAACGAATTCCCAGAATCCCAATTTCAAGGTAATGACACAGGTTGAATATTTAGAAACTAATTTAAATGAAAGTTGCTACTACCTCTGGCAGCAACAGCTCCCAGTAAAATTATGTTCAAAATATGAAATAAAATCCTGGCACTTAACATTTATTACTTTTACCACTTTGTTGTCAAACCTACGCCATCTGACTGGCACGTGAGCTAACAAGTGCCGATTATGATGTCAAATATTTGAATAACAGATCTATGCCTCTATTATGATGGCATTCTAGTGAATACTGTGCACATTCTACAGAAGTATCACCCTGATCACTTACAATTCATCAAACATCAGTTCCAGATAGGACAAATCTATCGTATAAGGGTCTGCTTCAAATTTGATACAACTCATTTGAGATTACAATATTCCGGAGAAATCAGTTCTTTAATTTTCCAATAATTATCTCCCCTCAGTAGCCAAAAAAATCTGTCAAATGCGTGTTCTTCTGCATGATACCTGTCAGGCTCCTATATCTGGCAGTATGTAGCCAGCATTTGTCACTTATATTACCTGGTTCAAGTTTGACTCCTAACCATAGTTAGCTATAGCTAACTAGAGTACCAGCCGAACTTCAAATAGTTAACTAGCTAGTCAACTATAGTCAACCGAGCACCCGACCTCGGTTCAGTTGGTTAGTCCGATATTTGCGTAAATTTCAAAATGACTGACACCGATCGCTTGCCACGAATAAATGCATATATAAGTGTAAATATTTCACTAAATAGCTTAGGTTTGATGAAATTATGCTTTCCCATTGTTTGTCGATGTTCCCAAGCCCATATTCCTTCCCACTTTATGCCATATGGGCACTTTTTGACGTCTTAGCGGACAAAAATAACCCATTTTCGTAGCTCATTAAAACAGACGACAGAAAGGGTTAATGGAGACTGGTACCCGGCTCCAAATTTTCTGCAATAGTAATTGAATAGGGAACCGGGTACCAGCGAACTAAAGTCGACTAAAATCAAGTTCGACTGGGCATAGCAACTGCGCATGATTAGTAAACCAGCGAGTCGAACTTGACCATGCTTTTCATTTTGTCTTCTTAGAACACGGTACATGGCCTTTGTTAAGCATGCAGCATTACAATTTCAAAGACTGCAACTCAAGCGCCAGGGGACATTAAAGCACTTGGCAGTACAGGTAAGACCATACTACCTTAGCCATATATGTGAGATCTTGTTAAAGCACATGCAGTAGTACATATGGATAGAACAGCAGTCATTTATGAGGCTAAATAACACTGAGGTCCGACGACATTGTTTCCAAACAAATTTAATTCAGAATTTATTTGTAGATGTGGCGAAATCTTCACTTGTGTAAATATTTCGAGTAATATAAATTCAAATCTCACAGATTTGTACCTCATTTATCTTTTATCTTAACAATGATACCTAGTTGATCTTCATATGATAACTTGAGTTCTGTTGAGTGTATCTTCACAACAGTTTATGTACTGGCTTTGCTGCGTGGCCCAAGAGCAATGGCTTGTATGTTATTGGAACGGTTTGAAATCACTTGTGTTGTGGAATATAGGTCATACAGTACCCCTCAGAAATATGCTTAAATGTTTCGAAAACAAAAACATGTTGGTTAGTACAATTTTGAACACGATGTTAGAAATGGTCTCTTGAATATTTTGGACTTGGGCAGCAATGGCTTCCAATCAAATTATGTTCAAATGATTCAACCGTACATTTTATTTTGTTTTGGAAATTTTACATTATTTCTGAGCTGTACTGTAGTTATTTTTTATCTAACATTTTGCATGTATTTATCAGGATAAAGTGAAGATAATTCCAGAACCAGTGAAGGATACAACTACGGATGTACCACTAGTGAATGGTCACATAGATGAGAAGGGCAATGTAGAGTGCGTGAATGGACATGGTCTGGAAGATGATGCTAAAACAAAGGACGGATCTGTAGAAAAGGAGGGCTCACAATCAGAAATGGAAACAGATGAAGCTAAGAAAATTGTTGAAGCTTTAACAGCGTCGGATAGTGAAACATGTAAGATTCCATACACATAGTGTGTGTGTGTGCGTGCGTGCGTGCGTGTGTGTGTGTTTGTGTTTGTCTCATGTGTAACTACAATGGTTAAAATTTGTCAAACTGAACAGTTTCTCAACGTTATCTACATTTGCAAGACGAGAAAAGATTTTTTTATACTTGGCATTAGAAGAACTGACTCGGTCACAGAGCTAGTGATGGCAGTGAAAATTTTCTAACCTATTATACTCTTGACTTGCAAAGGAACATTTCTTGATAATTACCAGACTGAATATTGATTTAATCTTCCCACGCAGTGTCGTAAGAAGAGTATAATCAGCCTGTTTGTCTGGCATCATAGCTCAAATTCTATTGGTGGGGTCGGGTCGTCAACAAACATTGGTGGGAAGTCCCTTTGGGATCTTACAGAACGCTGGCGATGCCAAGGTCAGTCATGGAAAAGGATAATATTGGTGAGACTAGGAATTCTCAGAATATGTATAGAGTATGTTTTTATCTCTTGCTACTCGCTAGCTACAGCGTTGTGTTGTGATGTGATGGGTGTATGCTATTGCTGGTTTGTGAATTAGGCGTGCACAATTATCCGATATCGAAAATTGCGATTTTTTTTCTATTACGGCAAGCTGTTCAATTTATTTCCAAACCAACATCTTTGCGAGAGAGGTGGACTTATATTAGGAATAGGTCAAGAAAAAGTTGAAGCTCATTCTTTAAAATTGTTTTAAAAGATGGACAATAATATGAAAATTGAACGCACTGTATACCTCTAAACCACGATCGCGTGAGTGAAATTATTACCTGGGACGGTGTAAATATTGTATATTTCTTAATAAGCATGGTTTATAAAATCAAAATCGATCCTAAATTTGACAATAAATGGCATCGCGAAAATATATAAATCACATGATATTACTTGCTTTCCTGTTTTTGGAGGTGAGAGGTGGTGCGTTCACAAATGTGATAGCTAACTGAGACGGTATACACGCTTTAGCCTGCAAGGTGATTTTTGGATTAATTTTGATATAATAAGCGATGATTATAACAGAGTACGCAATATTTAGCTTGTCCAATGTAATAATTTCACTACCGCATTAAGCCAAGGTGTAAGGCGTCAAAAATTTATACCGGGAAATTGTGTCCTATTTTCGTGTTAATAACGATAGTTCTTTAAGCATCTTGCCGACTGGATTTAAAGTTTTTGTTGAAATTTACTGATTACCAAAGTCTTAATTCGGTTAAAAATTTCATGAAAACTCAGCGAAGCCGATATGTCTACATATGCCAACCGTGCGGTCCAACTCAACCCAAGACCAATTCACCCCGTGAAGTCAAACACCATAAAATAGGCTATACAAAATATCGCGATTTTCTCACCACGTTATATCACGATACCTCCTAGGACAATATCGTGCAAGCCTATTGTGAATATCAGTGACATGACCACTGCTGAAGTAGGTTATTATTGTGTACATATAACTTCTCCAAGTTTGATTTCTATTTTAATATTGCAGTTGAGGAAAACAGTAAGGACATAGTAAGACGAGCTGCAGAGTTTGTGGGTTCACTAAGTGACACAGGTACAGCACCTTTTACAAATTTATCAAGCAAATAGTAAAATAGAAATAATATCACACACATCCATTGACACATAGGATTTTCTTTATTTTCTAACTGAAATCATTATATTGATACAATTCGCTTCATGTCCTATTTCCTTTGAAAATTCTAGAAATGGAAACCAATTCATGTTTACTATATGAAGATGGTCTTTCTATCTCGCCATTTATCTGTTTATTCTTAACATGTCTTGGAGTAAGCTCTATATTTGTTAACCCTTTCACCATTACAGGCAAATTACTAATTGCTTTGATTAAGTAATTGATTCCATTGATTATTTTGAAAACACAAGACTTAAAACCACTCTAACAATACCTCCGGTTGATATATATTCCAAATATTCAATAGCCTAGAACAGTTAGATATTGTAATTTCACATAAGATGGTTATCTTCCCCTAATAGTTACCTTTCTTTGTTAGCTCACCTGGCCTGAAATGCCAAATGAGCTTATGTCATGGCGACCGTCCATCGCCTGTCCACTTTTCCTGTGCCAATTTCTAGTATATTTGGCAGGAAGCATCCTTTGGGCATAGGGATCCAAGTTTGTTCAAACGGAGCCGATCGGCCAATTTGGCCAGTGGCTATCTGGGATTTTTAAAACCCTCTAAAAAAACCTCCGAAACTGCTTCGGGGATCGATGCAAACGTCATGAAATATGATCCAGGGCAAGAGCTGAGCCAAGTTTGTTCAAGGGAACTTGATTGGCAGACCTCCAGAACCACTGAACGGATTGGGCCGAAGTTTGGCAGATATGATTAGGGCCTAAACACCATTAAAAAAAACATGTCTGCCATGAATCAATCAAAATTTAGCATCATTGGCAGATATTCTTGTATTTTCTGCAAATTTCTGAGAAAATCATAAAAAGACTACTTATTAACCACTGGGCCAATTTTAATCAAACTTGGCTACGTCTTCACAGAAATTGGATTTAAAAATTTTTGCAGTGGACATTTTGTTTTGTTAGGTTAGGCCAGTGGTGAATATTTCAAGCTGAGCGATACCGGCCCCTTAGGCCTCTAGTTTAATAACTAATCATGTTTGACTAAAAAGCTGGAAAGCTATAGTTTGATTTCCTAACTTGAACATTCTGTCACTGCTTTATTTAAGCAACAAACCAGGATTAGCTGATCAGCTTATATAATACATGCATGTGGTTACTAACAACAGGTGGTCTCATAAAGCAGGTGGTACTACAAGCTACCTGTCACAGAAAATGTCCTTGGCATCACAAGATAGTGCTTCATTAATCCTTCTTGCGTCACGGTTTGCAAAGAAAGTCGGAATTTACATCTACATAGATCTAGACAAGACTGAAATTTTACCACTGAAATGTCTGTTTCGATAACAGCCATTCATTCCAGTCATAAATTAAAAATATTAATCTTGTGGCCTACAACTGAGCATTTCTCAGCGGCTGATTTTTGCCAGATTGACCACTAAAGCATGTTATTTATTAAAAACAGACTCAAAATAACACATCTATATAATGTGCCTTGATTAATTAATTGTGTGTTGATTAATATTCGAAATAATAGTTTATATTTGTTGAATATTTTAAAACTATACGGAACAACATTCAGTTGTGTGAAATACAGGTGTCACTGACGCCTTGAATCACTCGGACGTGAAAATCTTCAAACCATCTGATCTCTGATGTTTAATTGAAATTGTGAAAAGGATAAAGTTGTCAGTTTTGTATGAAATGCTCAAAGCCGCTCTATTTCTGGAAGGAGTAGCTAATTTCACATATTTTCTGACCATCTTAGTAGTATATCTTTATACCTTATCACTTAGCTGTGGGTGCTCAATCACTACTACTAATAGCCACACATTTAACATGCGTGTAGTTTGATCATTTAAAAAGGGTGTTCATCTAGAATAAGTGATAATTAAAGGATATTTAATAAGCTTGACTTCGACCTCATGCAAACATCAATGAATATTACAATGAATATGAGTCATCCCTCCTATTCTCATTCACGCTGCTTCTTGATGTTACTCATCAACTTCTTTGATATTTCTATTTCTGGATCCTGCTCAGGGCAATTTATATTTATTAACCCTCTAACCCTGAAATCGGTCAAAAACGGCTTCTGCAGTGGTCTTTAGAAATGTCCATTTGCAGACCAAAAGACTATTTATGAAAATTTGCTGCCGGAATGACTGACTCGATAACCGAGCCAGTCATTTGAGTGGTAAATTTACAAAAATGGTCTCTTGGTCTGCAAATTTTGATGGTTAAATTCCTGTAATTAATAAGAAAATCTTATAATTGATTGTGTTTTACCCTTACTGTTTTCAGAGTTTGCTATAACCTTTAACCCAGATGTATACCAGCCATATGTCAAACATGCGAGCCCTGAGGTAAGCAATTATTAAAACAAATGATGCATTAAACATGACACAAGAAAGTCTGTCCCTTTGTATACCTTTTTAGCCATGGGTAGCAGGCCAATAAACTGCCATGTCTCTTAGTCAGTCAGTCAGTCAATCAAAGGGATTATTTCAAGTGTGTCATTTCAAAAAAAATTTCATAAACTAATGAACTTTGGGGGAAAGGTTACCCGTGGAGTTAAGAAAATGTGTGATAAATTTGGTGTCAACGGTCGAGGCCACAGTAACCAGATTAAAAAATATATATATTTTCAAAACTTGAGAAAGATACAATTTGCCAATAAGTCTAGTTCTATTGGATAGATCTTGCCCAGACTTGGTTCCCGAAGATG
This sequence comes from Chaetoderma sp. LZ-2023a, assembly GCA_034401795.1. NCBI lineage: Eukaryota > Metazoa > Mollusca > Caudofoveata > Chaetodermatida > Chaetodermatidae > Chaetoderma > Chaetoderma sp. LZ-2023a. The sequence continues at coordinate 43,584,338 of CM067370.1, read as the reverse complement.
AGTGATTAAAAAAGGGGGTCCAATAGGTAAGATATAAAGTCACCGACGCAATAAAAAATACCGCCAAACACAAACGATGACAATATTGCACAGATTTGTGCTTGTTTACGTATGGAGATAGCACGCTGGTTGCGTTAAACAGGGGGTCATGCAGGTAGCAGCTCAATAAAGCGTGATGTCAGTTATTTCATTTGTTTGTCCATACGTCAGTCACAAAACCTTATTTCGGGCTGTCATTTCAAGAGTGTTTCGTAAACTGTAATTACACTTGTTGTATACATGCATTGTAGGCTTAAAGTATGTGGTATAGAAAAGTTGTTCATAGTGGCCTCAGTGTGACCTACTTTTCACACTTCACCTGCAGCTAGCTACTGAGATTATAGTGACCTTGCTGTACATGTCGATTCACTACTCTGTAACTTCTAACTTCTTGAATAGATGTTAAATGTGATTTTTTATTCAGCTTGAATGATAGTTTGATTGTATGACGTTCCTGTTGACCCTTGTTCTGCTTGAGTTTCTGTCATGTGTTAGCCTTATCTTTAACCCTTTCACACTCGAATTTGTTCAAGAAAATTTCAATTTTCTAGAATTTGTCCATTTGCAGACTGAAAGAAGACATTTTTAGCTGACCTGGCCAAGTGACCTTATGGCATGGCAACCGTCTGTCCGGCGTCTGTCCGTAAACTTTTGCTTTAAAATGCTACTCATTAACCGCTTGGCAGATTTCAGCCTAATCAGGCTGGACGGTCCTTTTTGGGGTAGGCTTCAGAACTTGTATACAGAATTTTGATTGGTCAATTCTTTCGACTGCCATCTTGAATTTTCTGAAAGATTGTGGGAAATCGTTTAAAATGCTACTCATTAACTGCTTGGACAATTTCAACCAGGCTTAGCTGGGAGGATAGGCTGGTATGTTTCAGAACCTGTATACAGAATTTTAAATCGTCAATTTTTTCGGCGACCATCTTGGATTTTCTGGAAATCACTTGAAAGCCTACTCCTCGATAACCACTGGGCCGATTTCAATCAAACCTGGATGAAAGAACCCTAGCATGGTATCCTTCGGAATTCTTATACAGAATTTTGATTGGCCCATTTTTCCGGCAACCATCTTGGGTTTTCTGAAAAATGGCGGGAAATCGTTGAAAACACTACTACTCAATAACTGCATGAGCAATTTCAACCAGACTTGACTGGAAGGATACTAGGCTGGTAGGTTTCAAAACTTGTATACAGAATTTTGATTGGTCAATTTTTCCGCCGTCTTGGATTTTCTGGAAATCACTTAAAAGCCTATTCGATAGCCACTGGCCCGATTTCAATCAAACTGGATGGAAGAACGATAGCCTAGTATGCTTCAGAAATTTTATACAGAATTTTAATTTTTTCAGTAACCATCTTGGATTTTCTGAAAAATGGCGGGAAATCGTTTAAAACGCTACTCCTCATTAACTACTTAGGCAATTTCAACCAGGCATAGCTGGAAGGCTATTAGGCTGGTAGATTTCAGAACTTGTATACAGAATTTTGATTGGTCCATTTTTCCGGTGGCCATCTTGGATTTTCTGAAAATTTTGGGAAATCAGTTAAAAGGCTATTCCTCATTAGCCGCTTGGACGAGTTTAAACAAACTCGGCTGGCAGGACACTAAAGTGCTATGCTTCAGAGCTTGTATATAGAATTTTGATTGGTCAATTTATTCGGTGGCCATCTTGAATTTTACGAAAAATGGATAAAAATCGTCTACTCATTAACTACTTGGGCGATTTCAACCCGATGGGCTGGAACGAGCCTATGGCGGTAGGCGTTAGAAGTTGCATATAGAATTTTGATAGTTCAATTTTTCTGGTGGCCATTTTGGATTTTCTGAATATTTGGGAAAATCAGTTAAAAATCAGCTACTCCTCATTAACCGCTTGGCTGATTTCAACCAAACTCGGCTGGAAGGACTTCAGAAGCTTTATACAGAATTTTGACGGTGGCCATATTGGGTTTTCCGATAAATGGGAATTTATATAAAATGCTGCTCCTCATTAATCGCTTGGGCAATTCCAAATGATTTTGGCTGGATCTATCCTATTGTCCTAGCCTGTAGAAATTCTATTCAGAATTTCGATAGGTCAATGTTTTGGCAGCAATCTCTGATTTTCTGAAAGTTTTCCGGAGCCATATAAAAACGGTACTCCTTATAACCCGATTTCAACAAAACTTGGGTGGAACATTCCTATGAAGGTAGGCGTCAACATATTAAATGAGTCTTATTGAATTCTTTGTTGGCCATCTTGGATTTTCCGAAAATCATCAATGCAAATGGTTTAAATGCCAATCGTCCAGGTGAGCATCACAGGCCCTTGGGCCTCTAGTTTAAAAATTTATCACTGGAATGACTGGCTCGGGTATCGAGTCAGTCATTCCAGTGCTAAATTTTCAAACAAGAGGCTTTTTGGTGTGCAAATGAACATTTCTCAAGAACACTGCAGAAGCTGTTTTTGGCTGATATGAGTGTTAAAGGGTTAACATGTTAACTTTGGTTCATTTTAAAATGAAGAATACAACACTATTCTCACAATTTGAACCATTGTTAAATTTGTCTTTTAGCAGTAAGTTAATCAATGTTCTGATGATTCTTAATTGCAGAGCGAGACACTGACAAAAGAAAAGCAACTAGTAAAAGATGCTGCAGAGTTCCTTGTGCTTCATCAAATCCCTGCTTTAGTAAGTCAACAACTATCTAGGTGCACTCCCAATGACTCGTCTCTAAAGCTACAGGCACACTTCTCAAGAAAGACTACCTCATTTTAAGCCCCAAAGCTGGTGGTTCTTTAAGATAGGTGGTTAAATGATATAAAAATATGTTCCTATGAACATAGATAATTTTGAAGCTCAATGTTGACCATTCTTTTTGATGTCTATAACCGTTGAGCATGGTTCAGACAAAGAGTGTTTTTACCAATGTATTTAACCGTCGAATTTGTTTAAACATTAAAATTTTCTCATAGGAAATCTCCATTTGCAGACCCTTATATCATTGTTACCTGATTTTCATAATATTTCATAAATTGTGTATCTTTCATCTGATGACAATTGTATTGTGACTCTCAATAACATGTGTATGCTATCTAATCAGAGCTGATAGTCAGTATTTATGTTGCACACATGTTTTGTTTACAGATAACTGAGTGTCTGGATCATACGTCATCCCCTATTGATGGCATCACGCTCACAGAACTCATGCATAACAGGTAGGTTATTGTAAACAGAGATCAAGATGGAACCTCCGCAATGTGACTATTATGTCAATCAAGCCAGTCTTGAGGGATGTCCATTTATGGGCTAAATGAAAACTATTTTTGAAAATGTATGACTCCAGTCATTCCAGTGGTAAATCTTCAAAAATTCTCTTCTGAGCCTGAAAATATCATTGAACAGAAATTTAGATTTTATTTAGAAATCCTGACCATTAAAGTTCTAATTTCTTGTGAAATGTCCAGTTGCTTGCTCAGTTACTGAGGCAGTCATTCCAACGTTATTTAAAAATTAGAATTTTATTAACCAGTATTACACTATTAGTAAGTTGACTCAAAATAGTCACGGCAGCTTTGACTATATCATGTTTATGCAAATAGTGTCTACCTGCAGTGCAAATTTAGAGAATTAAATGTTAACCCTTTCAATTCTGAAATCCTGCACTCAATTTAAAAAATACATGTGGATATTGTATATTTTGAGTAGTTTGACTGGAGGATTGCATAATCAACCTACAATTAAATTATTTTAACAATCGTCAACAAAATATTTCTGGCGTTTTTAACTACTTGTCATACTTGTTCTGTAAAATTAAGAATTAAGAGCCAACGTGATACAATAAGGATATTACTCATAAACAGTATTTTCTGTTACTGTATAAATTGATTTTTCTAATTTATTTCCAGAGGTATAAATATGCGCTACCTTGGTAAAGTCACAGAAGCTGTTGCCAAGCGACCTTCCATTTCTTATATGCATGTAAGTAAATACTGTCTTTGAGTCTATTATCTGTACAGTAGATCAGTAATATTGCTTACTTTGAGTTATGTGTTAGGTGTATAACTAGATAGTGATGTTGAACGCTCTCATCAATTGATACGTGTGACTGTACAGTAGAATTTTACACTTTCACAGATGAATTCCCCATACCTCATTTTCAAGGCAACCATACAGGAAACTGTTCAATATTTTGAAATTAATTTGACTGGAAGAAGTCAGATTAATTTTCAAATATTGCAACAGACGTTTTCTTTCGTAAAGAATTCACTTTTTCATGGATTTGTCAGTAAAAAGGTTAAGAGGTGTAATGACTTATTGGCTATGCGGTTGAAATTCTAACGAGTGCTGTGAATTTGTATCGTAGCTTTGTCATGGACATGCTTTTGTGAGACCTGAACATGATGAACCGTTACATTACAGCTCCTCAGACTATAAATATTTATCAGCGATGACAATGCAAGAAAATATTGAGATCTTATATCTGTCTGTCCCATCATGAACATCATTCAGGTTTCATTTCCATGTAACTTATGAATAAGTTGCTATTCATTTCACTTAACTCTTACCGATGAATTGCAAATACATGTATATCATCTTAAAAGTGACCATACAGGGAAATTGTTAAATAGGTTAAAATTAATTTGACAGGGCGCTGTTGTTGCTTTAGGCCTCCAACTGGGCATTAACTAACCCTTATGCAGCAACGGTGTCCAGTTAAATTAATTTCTAAATATTCAAGCGAATAAGATTTATATTTAAAAAAAATACTTACATGCATTCCATGGTTTGTCGGTGAAAGGGTTAATTTTTGTCTCGCCCGCGAAGCAGGATCGAGACATAGTTATCACTTTTCCGGCGGCGGCGTAAACGTTTAGGTTAAGTTTATATTTCGGCAATGCCTGATCCAATTGGAACCAAACTTGGGTGCATGGTAATATATATCAAAAGGAAGCAGCATGCTGATGCAGACATCATGCGGTCAGGGTTATGGGGGTCAACGGTCACGGTATAATCTTTGATAATATTTTTACGTTAAATTTTTGTTGGGTACTCATAAAGCGGTTATGATGTCAAGGTTATGGGGTCAAAGGTCACAGTATAATCTTTGTTAATATTTTACGTCAAGTTTTTGCGCTAAACAAAAGTTATTGTCTTATATCTCAGCAAATCTCAGCAATGCCTGATCCAATTGAATACATGGTTACCTATAATGATAGGATGCAACATCATGATGTTGGGGTCAGAAGATCAAAGGCCAATATAATAATAATAATAATAGGATATTTATAGTGCGCTATAATTCCACGCAAATATTGCGTGCTCTAAGCGCTTACAATAATAAAATAAAATGATCATACAGTTGGATATGCCTGACGGAACAAAAACGTTTTAAGATTTGATTTAAATATAGCTAGAGTGGATGAAGATTTAAGACTAGCTGGAAGATCATTCCATTCTGTGGAAGCAACAAAAGCAAATATCACTGTGACCTTGATACAGAACTCTGCTTTTTCAACATTAAGTTTTGGCATTTAGCAAAATCTCTCCGCTTTTATTTAATTCTGCAGAATTCTTGTCTATTTGAGTTGTACTTGGACATATTCTGCTAGAATAGAAATGGCAGCACTTAATGACTTGTTACCGAAGATTTGATAAAATGTTAGTTTTTATACACCCGCGCGATGGCCCTGTAGGTGGGGCTTAGAATACACCTTCCGTATCCTCTGCATGTCGTACGAGGCGACTAAAGGAGGTAAGGGTGAGGTAACCCTGACAGAGACCTCGAGTGCTGAAGACGGAGGTTCCAGGCCGCACAGCGCACTCTAATAAACCATGGATCCACGCACTTAACGCTTATGATCATGTCGATAGTCACTTACAGGACTGGCGGTATGATCAGCGAACGAAAAGAAGAAGTATACACCCGCGCAAATTGGGGTCGTATTATGTGATGGCGCTCGCCGTCCGTCTGTCTGATTCTTGTCCGGAGCAGATCTCAGAGTTTTGAACCTACACTCACAAATTTTTTTAAGCAAATATATTACCTATAGACGAAGTGTCATGATTTCGATTCAGCAAAATCCTCCCATATTCGCTAAAGTTGTCTCCCTTGAAAGCTTAAAATGTGTCAAAATTTTCTTGTCCGGGACAGATCTCGAAGAGTTTTGAACCTACACTCACAATTTTTTTTCCAGATGTGTTATGTATAGGCGAAGTGTCATGATTTCGGTTCGGCAAGATCTGCCCATATTCGCCAGAGTTATCTCCCTTGAAAGATTAAAATTCGTCAAAATTGTCTCGTCCAGGCCAGATCTCTAAGAGTTTTGAACCTACATTAACATGTTTTTTAAAATAGATGTTTTAGGGATTGATGAAGTGTCATGATTTCGTTTCGGCAAAATCCGCCCATATTTGTCCGCGTTATCTCCCCTGAAAAGCTCAAATTTCCCAAAATTTTCTTGTGCCGGCCATATCTCGAAGAGTTTTGAACATACCCTCACAATCTTTTTTTTTCAGCAGATGTTTTAGGGATAGAAGAAGTCCCATAATTTTATTTCGGCGAAGTCTGCCCATATTCGCCAGACTTATCTCCCTTGAAAAATTAAAATTCATCAAAATTTTGTTGTACAATTGTAATGATCAATGCAGGCCCCCCCCTCCCCTTTCTTACAGAATTATCAAAGACTAACTGTTCACACATTTAGCATTCCTCAAACAGGTATGCCTGCAGGAATATGTTGAGTTTCACTAAAGCTCTTGTTCAATTGTTATGGATTGAGGTGAACATGCATTGTCAAGTCTGATAAACATCCTATAAATGAATAGTTTGTTGTCTTAATCTTTTAACCCTCGAATTTGTTTTTAAAAATTCAATTTTCTCATAGAAAAGGTTCATTGCAGACCAAGAGAAGAGTATTTTTGAAAATTTACCACTAGAATAACTGGCTCGTTTATCGAGTCGGTCAGTCCAGTGGCAAATTTTCAAAAATACTCTTCGGTCAGTCCAGTGGCAAATTTTCAAAAAATACTTCTCTTGGTCTGCAAATGGAGATTTCTCGAGACCACTGCAGAAGCCATTTTTGGCCGATATAAGTGTTAAAAAGGGTAATGTGTGAAGGGTGATCTTTTTCCCACCGAGATAGTGACACTGTAATTAATATCAATAATTGGTTAATAGTTACTATATTCTGGTGTCTTTACTGTACTTTAATAAGCGGGGTGTTTATTTTTGCACAGGGTATTTGCCTTAATGAGTTAGTGTGTCGTTCCGCAAAGCATATCTTCAAACTGTACCTACAGATGGTGGACCAGATGAGTTTCTCCGCCTCTCTTAGCCACTTTCTTAACTGCTTTCTCGGCTCATTTGCCTCGCCTCATCCACAGATGGCCGCTGATGATGTAAGTTCGTTGAACTCTGCTTTTCAGTCCAAGTGATAATGGATCTCTAGCTACAACATGTTTGATGGTGGTGGGTGTGTGTGGTGTGTTTGGGGGCTTGTAAGTAATGAATAAAGTAGTTTATAAATATTTGTAAATGTATCATGGAAAATTAATTTGGTATTTGCTTATTAGCCGTTTAACCCTTTAATCCTTGAATTTCTTCAAGAAAATGTCCATTTGCAGACCAAGTGAAGAGTTTTTGAAAATTTTACCACTAGAATGACTGCCTAGGTTATCGAGCCAGTCATTCCAGTGGTAAATTTTCAAAAATAGTCTCATGGTCTGCAAATGGACATTTCGTAAGACCCCTGCAGAAGCCGTTTTTGGCTGATATGAGTGTTAATGGGATCTGAGTTTCCCAAGTTCGAGTAATATCATATTGTAGCATAAACAAAGTATGTGTGTTAACAGGTGAGACATACGAGGAGGAAGAGCAAACGGAGGAATAAAGGTTCACACTCATCCGGCTCAGGTAAGCGGAATAGACACGAACACAGGAGGAATACCTTCACGTGAGCTCCTGACAGTCTTAATCACTTAACGGTTTGTCAAGAAAATTTCAACTTACTTAGTAAATGTTCATTTGTAGGCCAAGAGAAGGCTAGTTTGAAAAATTTACAACGAATGATGAGTTCCATTATCGAGCCAGGCATTCCAGTGGTAAATTTTCGAAAATAGTCTTCTGGCCTGCAAATGACCATTCCTTAATACCGACCTATAAAACCCACCTCAGCACCAAGTGATCGAAGACATGAAATGGTCAATCAGTAAATCATGCTATAAGAAAATAGTCTGTCTGATAAGCCTGTCAGGATCTATAGATCGTAGTTGTTGAAACAGATTTCTTCAAAGCCCACATCTTAATGACCCATCAATGTGGTGCCAAAGTGGCACAACCATGACTATTTACTTATCTCTCTAACACTGAAATCGGCCACAAACGGATTCTGCTGTGGTCTTGAGAAATGTCCATTTGCAGGCCAAAAGAAGACTATTTTTAAAGATTTACCACTGGAATGACTGGCTCGATAACCAAGCCAGCCAGTCATTCCAGTGTTAAATTTATATAAAAAATTAGTCTTCTAATGGTCTGCAAGTGAACATTTTGTATGAGAAAATTAAAATCTCGAGCAAATTTGATGGTTAAAGGAGCATATGTTGATTCCTGATGTATGATATATCACAAATTATGTCACCCGCTTTTTGCAGACCACACAGAATGGGTACAGGAGACACCAAAGACATTGTGGAAGAAAATCTGTGATGAGGTCTCTGACTACTATCACTACACTCTGGACGTGTAAGTGACTAGTGCATAGCACCTAATGATGAGTATTATTAGTACCGTATCGGTAAAAACCGGGGGTTGGAGGGGGTGGAACTATGGGTTTGCAGTCTGTCTCTCGCAGTTGGTTTTTCGCAGTCCTTCAAGGTATTCAACTGAGATTTGGTATATTGCTTTGTTATGAGAAGTTACAGACCAAGTTAGAGTTTCGGACATTTTCGTCAATTTTGATGGAGTTAATGCCCCCTTTCGACTTATGAAATACGAAAAATATTAGTCTTCCACACTTTTTTCGCAGTCTTTAAAGTTCGAGTTTCAGACATTTCGTCAATTTTGATGGAGTTAATGCCCCCTTTCGACTAATTGTTTTCCGCACCTTTTTTCGCAGTCTTTCAAGATATTATACTGAGAATTGATACATAGCTTTGTTATGAGAAGTTACAGACCAAGTTGGAGTTTCAGGAAAATATCAGTTTTCCGCACTTTTTTTCGCACTCCTTCAAGATATTTAAGCGAAAATCGGTGCATCGCTTTAGTATAAGGAGTTACAGAGCTAGTTCAACTGAGAATTGGTACATTGCTTTATTATGAGAAATTACAGACCAAGTTCGAGTTTCAGGCGTTTGCGTCATTTTTTTATGGTTTTATGTCCCCTTTCGACTTATGAAATACAAACATATCAGCTTTCAAGACTTTTTCCTTCTCCTTCACCATATATAACTGGGACTTGGTTTATTGCTGTGTTATGAGAAGTTACAGATCAAGTTCAAGTTTCAGTTGCTTTTGACAATTTTTGATGAAATTCTTGACTGTCAATCTCTAAAGATTTATATCACCCCGTAGGGGACATGTATTGCAAAGCAATACTTACAGAATGCTTGCTATGATTGAGTTTTATAAACATAGTCATGGCCCCTGTTGCACCGCAATGTTGAATATCAGTTCCACTGCAGAGGAGTGAGGCAAAATTTCTTCTCTTCAACTTCTCACCTCAGACGGTACTTTCATTATTTGTCTCCTGTCTGTCAGACAGGTATGCACTGTGAACTTTGCTTCACTCATGAAGAGGTTTGAAACATTTTGCAGCTATTTGAACCAGTTCATCAAGCCGCTCTTCAGTTTTCAATATAAAATTAATTTATAATTAATTCATAATTTAATGTCTATTAGTTATGGACATCAATCGGGAATTAGAAATCAAAATACTTGCTACTCAATCAATAACTACGCACTAGTAGCAAAAGCTCCTTTTGTTGTTAACCCATTAGTGTCTGCATACATCAAGAGCAATAACCCCTAGGATCTAGTACTAGCTGGTTTTTCATAGGAGAAAATGGTTTTTTCAAAAGTGTGCGAGTAAACATGATCATCCATGCCTAGCTAGTGTGGAATAAAGGCTTAAAGTAATTCTCCCGGACTCCATAACAGTGCTTCAGTTTTCATGTCAGGACACACAGATCTCTCCATTTGACGCCTCCAGGACAATCTGAACATCCTCGTGCACCACTTTAATCAGTGCAGTGTTTGTACTGCAGTGAATTACTGCACATGTTGGACTTGCAAGCACAGAGAGTAGATATACCGTATGCACAAATAGTCCTACTCTTCCTCACCATACAATGATGTCGGAACATTCCTGAAACTGTGATTCAGAGTTGACTGGAAGAACAGAAATCATGGCTACACTCCACAATGTGATCAGCTCTGGATAGGAAATGAGAAACAACCTTTTGTCTTCACATTGGACACTATTGAATGTAAAGAACAAGCTCTGCCCATACCTACAAGAGAAATGGCAGGAAGTTTGCTCTCATGGCTCCTCATTTCAATACCAGATGATGAGGATCTGTAACAATCTGTGAAAGCTTATTTTATGTCGACATTTGAGGTAGTGATATGCCATGTCCAACAAGGCCTGAATGGAGAAGTGGCTTCCAAAACATTCTCACTTTAGTTGAGTGTATACTTTCATTATTTTCTCACAATCAAAATTGTGTTTGATTTATGACCCCCTTCTGGCCAGTTCCATCAAATACTTTACTATTAACCCTCTAACCATCAAATTTATTGTAAAATATTCAATTCGTTCCTAGAAAATGTCCATTTGCAGACCACAAGAAGACTATTTTTGAAAATTTACTACTAGAATGAGGAGCTCGGTTATCGAGCCAGTCATTCCAGTTGTAAATTTTCAAAAAGTCTTGGTTTGCAAATGGACATTTCTCAAGACGCCGCCAGATGCCGTTTGTAGCTGATATGAGTGTTAAAGGGTTAAAGAAATAATCTGTTATATTTTTAATTAATTTAACTGGAATGTTGCTTCCAGTCGACTTAATTTCAAAATACTCAACAACTACTCCGAGTGTCATGTCAATTGAGATACTTTAACATTGGTTAAAATTGGTAATCTATTATAATCAAATTTATTTTGAATAATTAAATTATACTCTTAATTTATTTAGTGATGGAGTTGACACATTTGTGGAGAGGTTTGATGTACAGAAGATCTCAATGCTTCTTTTTAATTAATTTAACTGGAATGTTGCTTCCAGTCGACTTAATTTCAAAATACTCAACAACTACTCCGAGTGTCATGTCAAATTGAGATACTTTAACATTGGTTAAAATTGGTAATCTATTATAATCAAATTTATTTTGAATAATTAAATTATACTCTTAATTTATTTAGTGATGGAGTTGACACATTTGTGGAGAGGTTTGATGTACAGAAGATCTCAATGCTTCGTTCTTTCTGTCTGAAAGCTGGTCTTCAGATTTTATTACGTGAATATTTTATGGACGTAAAGCACAAGGAGTCTTTCAGTGAAGAGGACATTATTAATATGTATCCCATAGTCAAGAACATTCATCCTAAGGTAAGCAGATAACCTTCATGGATCAGGCTTCAAGTAGTTTGAAGAGCTATTTCTTGCTTGTCTGAATTCATAAAATTTTAAATGAGACAGAAATACCAAGAGTTGAGGTTTAATTCTATGGAATAGAAGTACCACATTAATTGTGAAGTCCTTGGCATTGTGACGCTAGAGTCATAGGTCATAACTCACGCCACCAAAGGCCGCCGTGAGGATTGCAGTTGGTGCTGTCTTTTTGTTTGTCTGATCCGAGCGATCTCTCAGGAGTCGAAGAAGTCAGAATCACCAAATTTGGGATATCGATTCATATTATATATGGCTAGGCACAAAATGAGTGTGTAAAATGGTTAAATATCAATGTCACGGGGTCACTAGGTGCATCCCGAAATACACATTTTCAACCATAAATCAGGAACGCATGTAGATAGAATTTGTAACATCCATTCATACTATGGGTAGCTAGAAGTTCTGTCAATTTCGGAACAAAGCAACAAATAACTAGGCCACAGTGTCACAAAGTGCATACCCGAATATACATTGTTGCCCATAATGCTGGAGTGCAAGTAGACAGACTTATCCGATTTAGTACATGCCGTCATATTATGACATGGTATGATTGTTTCAAGTTTGAGGTCAATGGATCAACTGTAGATCATGGGGTCACTAAGTGCATTGTTAAGACAGCGAGCAAAAGCGTGAGTCAGCATCTCCCTTGAGTAAATCCTGGTGTAATTGTTACCGTAACAGTAATATGCCATCAGCACTCCATCTATGTTTATGTGGTATGGGGTATGCATGCTTCTTAAGACTATTAATAAATGCTGTACCTTTCATGCTCATTCAACATGAAGTTTTGTTTGTGTTAGTGTATATCTGGAGTATCCTCATTGATGCGGTACACTACCAAATGATGATCTTTATAATTGTGTTGTATAGTTTTTCAAATATAAACTGAATTTCATCTTTAGGCATCTGATGCATACCATTTCTTCACAAGCGGCCAGGCTAAGATTCAACAAGGCCTTCTGCAAGAGGGATATGAATTGATAAGTGAAGCTCTGAATCTCCTCAATAATGTCTATGGAGCTATGCATCCAGAGATTGCTGCCTGTCTTCGCCTGCTTGCTAGACTGAACTACATCATGGGTGACTATCTAGAGGTGAGAGGATCACTCTGCAGTCTTTAGTTAATCACTCTACCATCAATTGACAATGTAAAATTGGCACTCAACCAAATATACTTTTATAACGTCACTTTGATCAAAAAATATTACGAAAGGTTTTAATTTTTTTCTTCAGAACATTCTTGATATGCTCTATCACATTTTGCTTGTTTTTATCGTGACCATGACCAATGACCTTGACCCTTTCACAGAAGCATAGGGAATGGGTTCCTTGTGATGTCTTGATATCAGTTTTTGTTATGTCAAACTATTATCTGACGGATTGGAATCTTGGCTGGTCTGTTATTGACTGGGCACTAGGCAATTTGCAGTGATAGTTAGCTCGTCTTTACAAAGTAAAACAAGCTAATGCGATACACTGATCGTCATATGTTGGTGGTGGCCAATTATTACGTTTTTTGTTTAGCTCTGCAATGCCTAAAGTATGACGCCTTCATATATAAGACTGAACACTGCATCTCTATCAATACTACAATGCATTTATGCTGTTTTTTATTATATTTCTTGTCATTTTCAGGACTTGGGGTTAGGTTTTGTACTGCATACAGACATAATGGGTTATGGTGTACATTTAGCTCTGCTATTGATATTCTATCGGGCTTATTGTCACCAGACCTTATATACAGTTTTATTACTATATCTCTCAATACCACAGTGCATTCATATCATTTTGCTTTTTAGCATAGGAACTTTGTCAATTCGGTTTTTGTGTTTAGCTCGACTTTGCAAACTAGGAGGAGCGATATTGACAGTGGTGTCAGCAATGGTGTCGACGCCACCACAATTTGCGTTTAAATTTGAGGCTCATAACTCACATGATAATCATACAGCACCCAAATGTGGTCACATGACTCCCTTTAATGAGAGGACATGACACAATGACATAAGGGTCGAAAAGTCACTGTGAACTTGGTAAATTACATTTTATGTTTTGCTTTTCAAAAATCTGACTTCAATTCAACAGTCTTATTTCAGCATATGCAGTACAGTGCAGATCAGTACAAAGTTTTCCTACATCCTTACAAATTCAGAAAATTAGTTTTTAGAATAAAATAATTATCAAACTAAATAAATAATCTTCGTATTAGCTGAGAAAAGCAGCTTTCTGTGACATGTAAGTGTCTTGCTTTCAGGCCTTATCCTACCAACAGAGGGCAGTGTTCATGAGCGAACGAGTACTTGGAGTGGACCATCCAAACACAATTACTGAATATGTATGTTAATAACACACCTTAAGCAATGTTATTCTACTGTATTCTGAATGACATGAACTTAGTGATTTCATCATGCTGAATGCCATCGACATATCAGATATAACAGGCTTTAACATGTGGAAAATATTGCAGTATAAAAATTTTACTAATACAGCAACAATTTCCCGTCATTATTTTAAACATAGCTAACTGCCTTCTTGTATGGTCAGCCGGAAATGTAATGTAATTTCAGTGTTGAATGATTTAATATCATCAGAAATGGGAAACCTTATCAGGTGATCGCTTACTACAGTTTTTAAATTAATTAAGTTGTACATGTGTAAATATTATGGAATTACCATTTTTGTGGATGAATTTCTTCCACTGATATATGTTCTGCAGAATAAAATTCTTCAATATTAAATACATGTGTTTCTTAACCCTTTAATCCTCAAATTCATTCAAGAAAATTTCAATTTTCTCATAGAAAATGTCAATTTGCAGACCAAGAGAAGGTTATTTTAGAAAATTTACCACTTAAATGATGGACTCGGTTATCGAGCCAGTCATTGCAGTGTTAAATTTTCAGAAATAGTCTTCTTGGTCTAGAACTATCTCAAGACCACATCAGAAGCTGTTTTTGACTGATGAGTGTTAAGGGGTTAACATGTTGTAGCCACTCCTTAGTCTATAATAAATGTAGTGTCACAATGAAAGCTCGGCCTTGTTATTAACCCTCAAACCCTTAGAGGCCAGAAATGACAAATTCTCTATTATTTAAGGACAATTCTGCTCAATATTTTGAGGCTAATTTGACTGGTAACATGTTGTTGTCTATGGCAGCAACAGTTTCTAGCGAAATTTATTTCGAAGTAGTCGGCAGCCTTCCTGTTTGTTTGTCTTGGAATTGAGACACTGGCACTTCCAGGGTTAAAGTGACAAACATACTCACATTTTAACCCTTTAATGGTCAGATTTGGTCGAGAAAATCTAAATATTTCCCCTTTGAATGCCGATCTTTAGGGCAAGAGTAGACTATTTTTGAAAATTTATCACTGGAATGACTAGTTCGGTTACTGAGCCAGTCATTCCAGTGGTGAATTTTCAAAAATAGTCTTGCTGTGCAAATATCCATTCTGGGTTAATAGTGAAATTTTAACCCATAAATTAGTAATAATAATATGCCTACAGCACAGCTCATAATTAATTAACATGTGTTCAAAACAAAGACAGAGCTACGTAGAATTTTGAACACAATGTAAGAAGTGTTCTGTTGAATATTTTCAACAGAATTGGATTGCAAGCCATTCAACAGTATGTGATATATAAGTTATTTCAGAGCTGTACTGTATACATACTTTATGGTTATTTCAGAGCTGTACTGTACACACAATGTATGATTATTCCAGAGCTGTACTGTATACATAATGTATGGTTATTTCAGAGCTGTACTGTTCATAATGTATTCTAGAAATATGTAATTATTTTCACAGGCACATTTGGCTTTGTACTGTTTTGCCAACAACCAAGTGTCCAGTGCCTTAAGGTTAATGTACCGAGCCCGCTACCTAGCTCTGCTATGTTATGGTGAAAATCACCCAGAAGTCGCCTTGTTTGATGTAAGTCTACATACAAGCAATACTAAGAAAATAGTTATTTCTAATTTATTATAAGGTTGTTGCTTTTTATTTTAAGGCAGATATCTGTTTTATAACATTAATATTACAAAAGCTGACTGATTGAAGATTTCTGTTCCTAATATCAGTGCTGCGTAAGTCTGTTTGATTGATAGGTGTGATTGATTGATTGGTGTGTTGTGTGATTGATTGATAGGTGTGTTGTGTGTTTTCTGATTAGGTGTGTTGTGTTTGTTAAATAGGTGTGTATTGACCAAGCTGTATGGTTTACGTGATGACATGTTTGTTATTTTCCTCTTCAGAGTAATATAGGCTTGATCCTACATGCTGTAGAAGAGTATGATCTGTCACTGCGCTTCCTTGAGAAGGCTCTTCAAGTTAACATACAGTGAGTCTCATGTTATTTATATGAATGAATGTACACAACCCAAAAATGTCCCTAACTAATGTTAGAATTTGCTTCCATCGGTCCATCCTTGGCTGCCCTTATACGTACATACATATGTCTGTCCCAGAAAATCTAGTCACTGCAATTGCTATATTTTGTGAGTTGTTTGAAACTTGACAAGATGATTGTACGTTCTCCAAAGATGTCCTTATGTTCAAATTTTTTTCATCAGTCATGAATGGCTGATTTTGGGTGTGGGTGTGTGGAAACATGGAATTTCAGTACGTCTTGAAAATTTTGTTGCATCGATCATGTGTGACCGGTTGTGTGTGTGTGTGTGTGGGGGGGGGGGGGGGGGGATTTGCAAGAACATGGAATGTTACTGCAACTCCTCTTACAGTTTTGAGTTAGGATGGGATGAAACTTGACAGGATGATTATACACCGTCTAATGTTAGTTTTTTGCATTGGTTATTCATGACTGATTTACATTTTGGTATTGGGAAACACATATATATATATATATATATATATATATATATATATATATATATATATATATATATATATATATACAGGGGTGTAAAGTTAGATTTTTTATGGTAACCTACAGTAGGTCTCGCAAATGCGCACATGGCAACCTCATGGTAGGTTACGCAATAATAAATTTTAGGTAACCCATGGCAACCTTTGGTAACCTAATAATATATAGGCTACCTGATCAGCAGTAAATCTGTACTAAATCATGAAATAAATAATATTGAACTTGTGCGGTGAGTACCCGATAGAGCATGATATTGTGCATATGATAAAGTGTAATACCGCAGTACTCTAGTGGCTTATGTCCTGAGAATATTATGATGATGCTGAACGTTTGCCCAGGGAAATGGCAAGCCAATCTTGTATATATATACGAGATTGAATTGCCCGCCATATCCATCACTTAAACAAATAAAACTCACCCCAAAATTGATTTCTAAATTTAGACCCTTTTGGGACAAAGTTGGTCCCATGACTGTAGGTATAACTGAAGGTCTCCCTTCTCAGTACTTATATTACTCGCTGGTAGAGGCAGATACGCTGTCTAGTATATTGGTTGCACTCCTGGGCAACTTGTTATTTTTGGAAGAAATTTCTTTATAGCGCTATCTCTATCTGCCAATGGCCAATATATTTCATTATCAGCTCCGGTACAGCTGTCCGGTAACATAAACATTACATTCTTACAGAAAGGCGCAATCCCGGTTACTAATTTCAACAATAAAAATTGTCACGAATCAGCCTAGAGGGGGGGGGGGATCTGCTAATTCACCAATAATGAGAAATGTCTCGCATGACCGCGCAGTCGTAGTTGTTAATAATCGATAATGCGCAGTCGTATTTTATGATTAGCTCGCAGGCCATCAGATGTCATTAGGCATTCATGAAAAATTATTATCGTAGTAAAATTTTTTATCACGACTCGTCATTCATAACAAATTAATCACATGATTTATTTCAACCAATCTCTGTGCGACTCTCACGATCAACATTGATGGATAATGGCGGAACAAAAAATCTAGTCACTGTGCCGCTTTTAAATGCAGTAAAGCAATATCTTAGTGCCTACTTTGACGGGTTATATGAACCAATATACTATTATTGGAAGGTTCCGAGAGTAATACCACCCAATATTTAAGTGGTTCATTGCTTTGGAGCGATCGACAAAACGGGTCTATATGTCAGGAAAACTGGTGCGTAGTAACTTATTTCAAGTAAATCGCATTTCCAGTAAATTGTCAATTTAAAGCGTACAAGTTAAGAAGGGTCAAGCTATCTACTAAATTCCTTAGAGCTTGTGACGGACATGTGGGTTATTGTGACTCACAATAACCCGCAAATCTGCCACAACAAAAAGCCGTTTGCCGAACATATTTTGACAACACGAATCAATTATTAGTTCACCTAGCCAGAATGACCAAGTGAGCTTATGCCATGGCGACCATCCGTCAACTTTTGCTTTAAAATGTATCTCCTATACCGCTTGGCAGATTTTAATCAAATTTGGCTAGAAGGATCTTATGAAGGTACGCTCCAGAACTTCTATTCAGATTTTTGATTCGTCAATTTTTTGGGTGAAAATCTTAGATTTTATAAAAATTTACCGGAAAGTGTCAAAACGCATCTCCTCCTTAGCTTTTTAACAGAATTCAGCCAAATTTGTCTTGAACGGTCCTATAGTGGTAGGTTCTAGAATTTTTTTCAGATTTTTGATTCGTCAATTTTTTGGGTGAAAATCTTAGATTTTGTAAAGAAATTTACTGGAAAGTGTCAAAATGCATCTTCTTAGCTTCTTGACAGATTTCAACTAAATTTGCGTTGAAGGATCCTATAGTGGTAGGCTCTAGAACTTCTATTCAGAATTTTGATTGGTACATTTTTTGGGTGAAAATATTAGATGTAAAAAATGTACCGGAAAGTGTCGGAGCGTATCTCCTCCTTAACTTCTTGAGAGATTTCAGCCAAATTTGTCTTGAAGGAGCCTATGGAGGTAGGCTCTGGAACCTCTATTCAAATTTTTGATTGGTCAATTTTTTTGGTTAAAGTATTTGATTTTGTAAAAAATTTACTGGAGTGTCAAAACGTATCTCCTTAGCTTCTTGATAGATTTTAACTAAATTTGTGTGGAAGAATTCTACAGTGGTATGCTCGAGAATTTCTATTAAAAATTTTGACTGGTAAATTTTTTGGGGTCAAAACCTGAGATTTTGTAAAAAATTTGCCGGAAAGTGTCACGTCTTCTCCTTAGCTTCTTGACAGATTTCAACTAAATTTGCTTGGAAGGATCCTATAGTGGTGGGCTTTAGAACTCCTGTTTAGAATTTTGATTGGTCAATTTTTGGGGTGAAAATCTTAGTTTTGTAAAAAAAAAAAAACCTTGGCAGAAATTGTCAAAATGCATCTCCTCCTTAGCTTCTTGACAGATTTCAACCAAATTTGCCTTTAAGAATTCTATAGAGGTAGGCTCTAGAACTACTATTCAGATTTTTGATTTGTCAATTTTTTTGTGTGAAAATCTTAGATTTGCTGTAAGTTGTCGAACCACATCTCGTTAGCCGCTTGATCGATTTCAACGAAATTCGGCTAGAAAGACCATATGGCTGTAGCTTCTAGAACATCTATTCAAACATCTGGTTTGTCAAATTTTGGTGAAAATCTTAGATTTTATGAAAAACTTAACCGAAATTTCAAAACGCATCTCCTCCTCCACTTAATGGATTTCATTCAAATTGGAGTACAAACATGATTCTTCTGTAAAATTGTCATGGTAGATTTACTAAGATCTTATTTCGAAGATTATTCTGTATTAAAACATAGAATCTATCTGTCATCCGTTAGAAGTTTCACGAAATATATTTTCATGAGATATGAACTACCCAGTATTTCAAATGCTAATGTTGCAGGTGAGCGACAGGCCGTTAGGCCTCTTGTTTCATGTAACTATTATGTCTATCATATGAAAACAATTAATATACTAAGTATACTTAGTACCGAGAGCCTCCTGTGCTGAATGTTTTTATGGCGAACGAAAATATGTATTTTATGGAGAACGGATATAGGTCTCCTAAAATCGTGTTTGCACCTCCACGCGTATATATATATATATATATATATATATATATATATATATATATCATGTATATGCCCATGTCTTTAAGCGGACTCTTGGGATGAGTGTCTATCTAATTGCAGCAAAACCTGAATATATAATTGCCAACAATGAGAGACGACAATGATAAAGTAAGACATATAATTAATGTAATGGAATTCTTATTTCAGTGTTTTTGGTTTTTTGTATCTAGGTTCAATGGTAGCAAAAGTTTGAAGGTAGCCATGAATTATCATCTAGTTGCGCGCACACATTCCTGTCGAGGTGACTTCCGAGCGGCTCTGAACAGTGAAAAGGAGGCGTATGCTATTTACAAGCAACAAGTCAGTACCCATAATCTATTATATCATCTTTAAGTCATCGCTTTGTCATCTTTTGACCACCTGTCATGTAGAGCTGGGCGGTATTGATATTTACATGATGGTATCGGTACCATGAAAAAATACTGCGGTACCACGGTATACTGTCATCTGAGCTTGAGACATGCCACGAAATTAGAACAATTTTTTCCATTTCCTTTTCACTGCCATCTCCAATCAACGGTAAATATAGGTAAAATAAATAAATCGGCTTCCTGATTTAGAGAAGAAAAACATGGCTATTGCGACTGTTTAGTTTCACGATTCTATTAGGTCACTATTTTTATTGACGTAATATCATTCACGGGAATATCGGTCAAAGGGTGTAGTCGACTCGCTAACTATTACCCGCTGTTTGAGACATTGGGGTGCACTATTTTCAATCTGGATTGTTCTTGCTATTAATGCGTGCGACCAGCAAACGGTAAATTTTATTTTGGCAGTCAAGCGCTTTGATAAACAGAGTCCAGACAAAATCCACGAGTATTTAAACGGGGCGAGTGTTGTACTGTTATTTCTGTTGGAGTCGTATACTTTTACTCGCGAAATCAGGCCTATACACATACATATACCACGACATTGAATATAGCCGATTCCAAAGCTTCTAATAATTACCGAGTACCCGATGTGCAGACTCATTACTCGCTAGGCTTCACGTGAACAATGTGTGTAAAAAGCTATTTCCGCGAACTTCCGACGTGTAGCCAGTTGAAAAATGAATTTCAAAAACTAAAACACTATAATTTTTAGATGTCGTTACTTAAACTGGATTTAATCCATAAAGAAATTTCTTAAAACAAGCCAGAAAAATAAAAAATAACGACTTCAACGCTGCTCGTTGTTAATAAATTAGCACGTGATCAAAACGGCGCAAGCAAATACTACGTTTTAGTAAATTTTCATTGATAAATTCAGCATAGTAATCTATTTTCCCACGGTCTAGTTCATGAACAACCAATCAGATACGTCTTTGCGAGATTGCTGTTGTGTTTGAATAGCACACAGTTTGTATGTTATTTTGTTATTCTAGCGTGTTTGTTCGGTGACAAAATGCTTGGATTAATAAATTACAAATAATAGAAACGGGAATAGGGAATATATTAGTGTAATTACTACCGGCGGACAGCCAGAGAATGAGTTTAGATGTTTTAAATAAAGCAATTTTACCGTGAGACTTTCAAGACGTACGTTTGACATACAATTCTGCCTGTCATTATTTTGTAATTGACGTCTTGATGTTTGTTTTTACAACGACCCTTTCACCTCAACTCGGCCAATATACTGAGTGCCAATGAAAACGCAACACCTAATTTTTTCAAATATTTTGTAAAAAATAGAATTCTACAATACTTAACGTAACCATTGTTTATTGGTTTAAAACTGAGCAAGGTTTCTTTCGACAAGTTCACAGACCACTGCTTTTTTAAAACTCTATTCACCATTATATCCATATGAATGCACGGGTATTTCGTTTTGGCGCGAATCTCTGCACGATTGATTTTCAAAAGACTTGTTTTGTAAAGGATAACTAAAGTGATTACAAATCCCGTCAAGAGTTCCAAAATTTATGGCCCGGTTTTCCAGCAACCAGCGGCATGAAGTTTGGGGTATGATCTAAGGAGGCCTTTCTCGATAGTGTGGAGATTCGCACCAAAACGAAATGCCCGTGCATTTGTATGGGTATAATGGTGGATAGAGAGTAAAAAAAAATTGAAATTGTCTAAAGAATTCTTGCTCAGTTTTAAACCAATAAACAACAGTTATGTTAAGCAGAATTCTATTTTCTACAAAATATTTGCGTTTTCATTGGCACTCAGTATAGTTAGGGATGCCTGTATTTTTTGCACTATTAGCACTTATTTACCCTTGTTCAAGTCGGATTTTATGAATATATTTCTCAAATATTGCTCAAACATTATGGACAGTATTCACGGTATTTGTAAATGTCAACGGTCACGGTATCGGTTCACGGTACTACCATCAGACCGTCCAGCTCTACTGTCATCGGGTATCAACACCTGATCCCTCCAAATGGCAGACAAAGCTTTGTGACTGTTTTGCATACATTTGTATCAGTTAGCTTAACGTTACGCACTAATTTCCAAAATTCACGTTGCACCTAATGGTGAGAGGAACACGGTGCTTGTTTAACTCCGACTCTCTCAGAGCACAAATGACATTATTTTGATGTGAAGAATATTCTGTTGAATATTTTGAAACTAATTTAATTGGGAGCTGTTGATGGCAGGTTTCAGTCAAATTAGTTTGAAAATATCCAACAGCATTCCTGTATAGGTGTCTTGAAAGTGAGATACTGGAATTTGGCTATCCCGGTTATCGAGCCTGTCACTCGAGTGATAAATTTGGAAAAATAGTCTGCAAGTGGACATTTCACAAGACCACTGCAAAAGCCGTTTTTGGATGATATGAGTGTTAAAGGGTTAATTGCTGAAGTGTTAAGATGTCTGTCAATCACATGTCTTAACACGTTAACCTCATATCAGCCAAAAACACCTGCAGTACTCTTGAGAAATGTCCATTTGTAGACCAATAGAAGACTATTTTTTTTAATTTACCACTGAAATGACTGGCTCGATAACTGAAAAAAACTAAATTTTCATGCTATCTTTCTTTCCATGCTAAGTTTAAGTATTGCGCTGTGTGTTTGTGTTGTAGCTTGGGGAAGAGCATGATAGGACTAAGGAAAGCTCTGAGTGTTTGAAACATCTTACACAACAGGCTGTTGAGTTCCAGAAGAAAATGAATGAGCTCTATAAAGGAGATAAAGTTGTCACCTTTCCCCCTCTTCAGGTGAGAATGTTTCTCATGTCTTATTTACTTGTCTTGCCTTATCTTTATATTATCAGCGTAGCCATCCTTCAACACTTTGTTGCATAATACCAGTCGGTTTTATAAAACGAGTGAATAGTCTGATTACACCGTTTAATGTTAATTAACATTACATTTTTATTCACAGCGTTATGGCTTCCAATCATCGTATTGTACATGTAACATGGGTGTAATTTAGCAGATATATATATTGATGCCATAATCACTACTCAGTTATTTTGATTTTAATTATCCTCGCGCTGTAAGAGGAAGAGGGTATTCTGATCGGGTCGGGATGTGTATCCTGTTTTGCTAAAATTTTAAGACAACAAAGGAACTTGTGTGCAAGAGGATTTCCAGACGTTAGTCGATTTCTGATAAAAAGAACAAATTCTAGGTCTGTGGATATCTAGAAAACATCTTGTCTTATTTGTCCCAAATACTAGCACAGGGCATGATGCACTGTGACAAAAATGTGAGGGCGATGGTCTGCAATCTGTTATTGCTCTTGTTTCAGTATATCTATTAGTAACTATTTGTTTTGCTTGTTGTAGATACAGACCCCTTCACTTGCCAGCGTATTGGACACACTGAATGTTATCAATGGCATTGTGTTTGTGCAGATCAGGTAGGCATAGAGTATTAGTATGACACACTACACAGTCAGTATAGCTCGGAAATGTTACACACACACACCACACCACATCACACCACACCACACACTGCACTCTGAATCTCAATTTCCAAAAGACTATACCGATAAGCTGTTTAACATTTTGAAATTAATTTAGACTAGGTACCAGTGCCCAGTCGTTACAAAATATGCAACAGAATCTTTAATAAATAGTTTATACATATACTGAGCCAAAAAGGTTTAGCAACAGTGAAGTTTGTTTTGTTGTATTAAAACTGCATCCATTTATAACCAAATTTGCAGGCATGTTTCGTCAATGTAATGTCTCGCTGATCATGAAGAAATGCAAATCATTTCTTGCATTTCTCGGCCGCACGCTTACTGCATGTGAAAATGCATTTTTCATGCACTGGCCCACATTGGCGGGTTGCAAAGGCAAAAATTCACCATATTGCAAAAGCAGATAACGAACGTTAACAGAAAACGCTTAAAAGTTTACCCTACCGAACATGGGCCGCTGCCGGGGCTACCCGAAAATCAGCGCCATGAAGCAATGGGAAGACTCGCTGCTGGGCAGAGCATTCACGCTGTTGCTCGACATTTTAATGTTCACGCCTCGACCATTTCCCATTTCTGTCAACGTGAGCAGGAAACTGGACATGTTAATGACTGACCACGATCTGGCAGACCGAGAGCAACAACACCACGAGAAGACCGCTGCTTAGTGACGTCATCACGACATCACAGGTTTGAGACTGCGCCGCGGCTGTCCCGTAATTTGCACATCGCTACCGGTACTACAGTCCATGCACAAACTGTGCGAAACAGACTCCATGATGCTGGACTGCATGCCCGTCGTCCACTTGTTGCTGGTCCGCTTACAGAGCGTCACATCGAGAATCAGTTTGCATGGGCAAGAACTCATCAGCGATGGCATGCTCAACAATGGAGTCACATTTTGTTCAGTGATGAGTCGAGGTTTTGTGTGGATGTGGCGGATGGTAGGCAACGGTTTTGGCGATGTTTAGGAGAACGGTATGATGCAGCCAACATCATTCAGCACGACAGATTCGCTGGCGGCAGTGTCATGGTGTGGGCTGGAATCCATGAAAATGGCAAAACAGATCTTATTGTGATTCGCGGAAATTTAACGGCTCAACGTTACTGTGAAGAAGTTGTCGCCCCTGTTGTCATCCCTTTTATGCAGCATCATGCAGACTATGTTCCAGCAAGACAACGCCCGTCCTCATTCAGCTAGGCTAACAACATTTCAGTGTTGGACTGGCCAGCGCGATCACCGGACCTGTCTCCTATCGAACACGTGTGGGACATTCTTGGCGGTGTGGTGTGAGAACCATCCACATCTTCACAACGTGCGGGAGCTGGAAGCTGCACTGCTCCAGGAATGGGATGCGATTCCTCTTCATGACATCAGGTGGTTAATTCGAAGCATGAGAAAGCGATGTACGGCGGTGGGTAATGCACGCGGAGGTCACAACCGGTATTGACAGCTCGGTGTCATTATTTTAATTGGGCCCTTCCGTTGAATGACGCCGTGTTAAAGGCGCGATGCTAACATTACAGTAACAAGAGACTGTTGTTCAAATTGGAAAATGACCGATCAATTAAATAATATATTTGAATCAATTTATTGTTTTTGTTAAATAACATTATACAGTAATATTCTCAGTGTTGCTAAACCTTTTTGGTTCAGTATACCATTTGTACAACTTGACGGGTTAATAAACATTTAAGGCAGGCATAATCACGTTATTCATGACATATTTGATTATGATGTCGACCTACGCTTGACCTTGATTATGTCATGTGATTGATCGATAAACTGGATTCCACCATTGACCTGCAAGACAAGAATGTCAGTATGTGATAATGATTATCAATATAGGTAACGTGTTCATCTCGGTGGTCATTTAAATCAGGGATGACACTATATGGTAATCAGTATCAATACGTGTGCGCATTCTTCTTTTCCCAAGGTGATTATATTAAAACGGCGAAGGCCCAATGTGTTAATCAGTATTGTAGTGAGGTTAGAGATACTGTATAAGTGTAAGGCTGAGCCCACATGTGTTATCTGTGTGCACTCTGCTGTGTTTGTTCAAACCTAATATGGTGGGTTAGCATACGGGTGAAGCGTTTTTGTCGCTAGGTATGGGTAGCCTGTTCTTGGGATAGAACTAATCAGGTCTCTGTACTGGTGCATTTCCATAGCATATTTTCAAGGTTTTTTTATGCGCCCGCGCAAAGCGTGGCTGAAAATCTCTGAAATATTTGTGGGGGTATCAATTCAAAACTCGGGCAACGGCTGAACTATGTTTGTTCAAGGGATTGACCAAATGCTTCGGCGGCCATCTTCGATGAGCTAGTTTTCACGAAAAACAACTCCAGAACCGCTGAACTGATCGGGCTGAAATCTGGCAGATATGATTTGAGACTACGGGTCCTTAAAGTTTGTTCAAGTGAAGTTGATACTTAAAAAACCGTGACCGCCGTGACCAATCAAGATATAGTGCGTTTGGCCATATTGTATTTTGTTCTTTGATGGCAGAAATTGGTTTTATATACGTTTTTGGGTATGCTGATTTCAAATTTGCCACTTTCGAATCCGTCCGGTGGCAACCTTGGATTCTTCATAACAAAACTCCCATAATAAAGCAATGGGAATATTAAAATGTCTTCAGAACCACTGACCGATTTTAACCAACTTTAGTAAGACACATCATTGTGGCCAAATCCTTAGAGTTCTACTTATAGGCGATGGCCTTTCTGGATGAATGAAACAGGTCCCTTGGGCCTTTTGTTTATCTTTCTTCTGACATTAGGTACCTATGTAGGCTTGACTCTTGAACCTAGATTTAAAGTGTGTATTTTTGGACACGATGCCTTTCTCACTGGTGTATTTACTAGCATCATCCTACGGAGTCTCAGCCATATTAAAGATGTCTTAATTGTTTGTCTTCACGCTTCATTTGTGAATACACTTCTTGATTTCTTATTTTGTCTAGTATTTTACCATGCACAGTAGTGATATTTGTGTTCTATACGCTGGCTTATTTGTTATTTTTTCAGCCAAGATGATATTGAGCGATTTAGGAAAGAGATGGCGCGACGACAATCGGCACAAGCAGAACCTGCAATCAAAGAGAAAAAGGATTTCAATGCGAATACTGTTATTAGCAAAAACACTAGCACAAACCTTACAGATACTGCAATTTTGCCGTCAGTAAAACTAGCAGAAACATGCAATACCAGCTGTCCAAATGGCATTGACAATCAGTCGCAGATTTTATCGAGTGGCACACATCTTCAGGAAGTGACCGTCTCTGAAGGCAGATAACCATGTATTAACACTCATCATATTAATACGAATCTAGGAGCTCTGTACATAGCCATTCATGCTAAATCATTCACAAAGCATCCGCTTTCATAACCGCTCATTATTTGTACATAGTGTACCAGTGCATTTAGTAAATGATCATTAGTCATCCTTTCTGCGGGATATGCTTCATGGATTCTGTGTACAGTCATCCCTTTCTGCGGGATATGCTTCATGGATTCTGTGTACAGTCATCCCTTTCTGCGGGATATGCTTCATGGATTCTGTGTACAGTCATCCCTTTCTGCGGGATATGCTTCATGGATTCTGTGTACAGTCATCCCTTTCTGCGGGATATGCTTCATGGATTCTGTGTACAGTCATCCCTTTCTGCGGGATATGCTTCATGGATTCTGTGTACAGTCATCCCTTTCTGCGGGATATGCTTCATGGATTCTGTGTACAGTCATCCCTTTCTGCGGGATATGCTTCATGGATTCTGTGTACAGTCATCCCTTTCTGCGGGATATGCTTCATGGATTCTGTGTACAGTCATCCCTTTCTACAGGATATGTTTCTGATAAACTCTACAGTTTACAGTAGTGTATCAGTGACTGGATTGTGTTTCCTTGTTAAAAACAATGTTCTAACCCAAAACCATGTCTTCCAACTGACTGCAATAAACGGGTTACCACTGAAAACTTGAGGCAAAATCTTTCTCAACACTAGTGTGACGGCCGTAAAACCGTTGGCAGCATCGAGAAGGTTTTCAATAGTGGTGAACAGATTCTTCAATTTCAAGTACAACCAATTGTATGCACATTGTATAGTGTTGAGTGAAATTCATGATTTCAAGATGCTTCTGTAGAGACATCAGTTTGCGCATCGATGATATAGTAACATTATCCTGCAGTAGTCCTGTGCCTCTTCACATGTGTCAAGGATGGTAACAATGTCTGAAATCTCTAACCCTTTAACTTGTTTTTAAAAATTCCAATTTTCTCATAGAATGTCCGTTTGTAGACCAGGAGTTAATTTTTAAAGTTTACCCCTGTAATGACTGGCTTGCTTATCGAGCCAGTCATTCCATGGATAAATTTTCAATAATAATCCCCAGACGACTATCGAGGTCGTTTTGAGCCAGCTTAAGTGTTAAAAGGTTAATATTACTGGAACTGTGAGTCAATAGGGGGATTTGATCTGTCACAATCGAGTATCTGAAGTTATGATGAGGGGACGTCAATCACTATCTGAGAACACAATCAAATGACACAGGTCTAACAATGACCATCTGAATTATATGGCTTGGATGAATTTACAATTTAATAGACGTGCTTGTAAATATTCTTTAACTAATTTGACTGGAACAGACAGTCAAATTAGACTTAAAATATTCAACAGCTTACCTGTACCTATTCCTTGAATTTGAAGGGTTTAGGAAATCAGGGTTCAATGTGTTATGATTGATTCCAATGTACAAAGTGGGTATGACTTGACTAGAAATGGATCCCTCTATTGCGCAATGGTTTAGGAGGAAAACCACTAAACTGAAGTCAATGAATCTTTGGCATTTATGACTTGGGGAGTGAGAGTAAGTAAATATTAAAAGAAAATGGGAAAAAATTAGAGTATAAAAAGCAAACTATATATATAAAAATTTAATTATTATTTACCCATGATAATTATGAAAACATTGTGATAGATATTTCTTTGATAGTAATAATTGCATGTGTATGTTTTATTAATAGCATGCTGGAAAACCGGCAGTTTTTGCTTCGGCTTTATTTCAGTGTGCTGCTTATTGTCCGATATGCTTAGCTTCAAAGTAATTGCTTCAAAGGTTCAAGGTGTCCGTTGAAATAAGTGCATATATGTACAGTGTAGAGAACAACAGGCCGGTCCAGATACAATTGTAATCCTGGGTGATAAGGGTATATTTCTGTTTGATATCACTATGCGTATGAAGAATACTTGTGCTAGTTAGATAGCAATAATGAATTCTCAGTGAAATTTTTTATTTCAACCTCGTTTAACCATTTACCCCTCATAGGACAGATATGAGACATTCTTTATGATCTAAGGAATATGCTGTTAAATATTTTGATTCTAACTTGACTGGGAGCTGTTGAGCCCTATGGCAGAAACATGTTCCAGTCAGCTTAGTTTCAAAATATTAAACAGCTTTCCTATATTGGTGTTGTGAACTCGAGACACTGGTATTTCAAGTGTTAAAGTGGATGTGCCATATGGCTTCCAATTGTCATGAAATGATGTATTGATGTGTGTTCCACATTTAGACTGTGTATTTACATTCTTGGATAGTCATGCTATATTATTGTGCCATTCTGCTTTGTTCTGTTAGATTAACGTGTTTAAATTGGTTCTTGTTAACTCTCTTTTATTTAGACACATATTTTATTCAGTTTACAGTATTAATATTATTATTCAAACTTATTTTAGATAATAGAAAAACTGCTGTGATACACATTAAAGGCATTAAGAGTTACAATTTAGTTTTCAGTTCACTGCTCACTTTCACTGTACACTAAGGTACATGTGTCTTTGAGCCAAGCTGAAACATTGAAGATCTTCAGACTTGATACTACATGTAGATTGCGTTTTAAAACACTCATATTATGAATGTCTAATACCTTCAGATTATAAATAACTGATACTTTCAGATTGTCAATGTCTGATAGTAGGGGTGCAACGATACACTAAGCAACGATACGATACTCCTGTCACGATGCAATACTTCATGTCAGCTATGACATTCACAAAGTAAAATATTTTTAGCAGCCGTAAAACGAGCGAATGGTATTGGCCAAAACCATCCAATCGGTAGCTCTGTGAAATCTGCTTTATATTTTTTATATCCGGGTGACTAGGCTAATGTCGTAAGATGGCCGATTCCAGCGGTTCTGAATGTCATATTTACGGCAATTTGAGACACTGTTTAAGTACAGGCATTTTATATTTTACTTACCAGCTCTTAAAATTCCACGCAAATGTGCAGCAATTACAAGAGTCGAAATAAAATTAGTTCAACTAACCCACGAACAGTTGGCAATTCCCGGGAAAACAGCCAGCTAATGTCTAATGACGTAGTAGTCAGCGGAATAATCTGATTGGATGCTGCTGGAATCATCCTTTATGGAAATCCAGTTAGTGTGCATTTATGAATGAAATTCCTCTTGTGTATATTACGTGCGTCAGGCGCTCATTGATTTAATAATTTGATGCCTCATTTTCGTATCTCACTCGCTCATATTTTCGTATTGCACGCTGATCCCGTAGACACCCTCCGCATCATATAAAAGCAAGGGATTTTTCTTCTATAGTACATAAACAGTAAAAGCTGATTCATTGCCTCCCACCGCGGTTCTTTATCGCGTGAAATTTGGATTAAATTTAAGGAATTTTCATTGCCGGCGTCGTCGTAGAAGTGTTTAAAGACCCAACTAAATATGTTTGTGACAATTTATTGAAAATATTGCGAGAATTGACCAAGAACAATGTTGTAAAATTTATGTGGCATTACATCTACCAGATTTCGTAACTAGCAGTCGTGACTTGTCCCTAAATTTTCTGCACTAAAATCCCTCCTGGAGGTAAAGTTACATCGTAGTTTAAAAAGGTTATTGTATCCGCATATTATTTGGAGTGTTTAACATCCTAATATCAATGGTCATATCCAATTTTACTGAATTAATTTCACTGGAAATATTTTTTGGGCCGTGTCGCGATTCGGAAAACAAGTATCGTGGGGAAAGTATCGCGATCCATCGATGAATCGTTGTAGCCCTATCTGATAGTTTTATTTCACACGGCCCTATTTGTAAATCATGTGACATAACCAGAAGTCTGGTCCTTAGATGTTAGAGAACCTGTGTGCTTTATTTGTCAATTGTCTATCCCTCTACCAAGGTTTATTATAGGCCATGGTTAATATGGTGCACAGTATCGACCAGGTGTACTATGACGCAACATTAGCGACCAGGTGTACTATGACGCAACATTAGCTGCTGTCACTAGACAGGAGTAAAGTACAAGACCTTTCTTGTACACTATTGACAGATGAGATAACTATGATGCTAAATTAGCTTCAGTGCTTCATTTTGTGCCAATACTGATTTGATAAACTGATCACTTGTGTTGTTATTGTTGTTCGTGTTGCTTGCTTGCCTAATACACACTGCACATAGCATGTCCTATATCTCGGTCAAATAATTAGCTAATCATAGCTTCTTTCATAGATAGTCTGATCCTGGTGTCTTGTATTCTGAGAAGTACTTTATCACAATCTCATTGATCAACTATTTTCAAAGAAAATAATTGAACACTAAGATTGCGAGAAATTCTCAGAAAGACGAGTCATTCAAAATAGACGGATATATTTAGTTTATTGAAGAGATTTACCTAATAAATTATACCATTATATCTATATTTACACACAAAAAATATTTTATTTGTAAATGAATCTTAGTATTTAATTCTCGAGTTTAATCGTGATTATTGAATATTAATGGAAATATTTACTAGAGCAAAGAAATCCTTGTAAGCTAGAATTACAGGCTATATATTCAGGTTTAAAATAAGTTTATGATATGTTTTGTATATAATTGTTTTTAATTGCTTAATGTCATTTTGTACAGTTAAACATCTCCACTGGTTCCCTTAAAAGTAAGGCCATGAGACGGGTGGGTGTTTTGCAATGTTTGTATGTTGGAGACGGCACTTACTTTTTAGCTCTTAAAATTCAAATATCTCGAATGCTTTGTTATGCAAGGAATATTCTGCTAAATATTTTGAAACTAGTTTGACTGGAAGCATCGTAGCAACAACTCGGTCAAATTAGTTTTAAAATATTCAACTATTCAAATTTCTAATGTGTGAGTGTTAAATGATTAAAATCTATGAGAGTAGAAATGCTATGTTTTTTAGTTTCTGTGAAATCGATACAAGGATTTCATTGTTGAAAGGTTTTTTTAACATGATATATGCACTAACCTGTTGAATATTTTGAAACTAATTTAACTGGATGCTGTTGCTGCTTATGTTAGCAGCAACACAGTCAAATGAGTTTCAAAATAGTTTACAGGATTCTTATTAAATAATAGACATACAATTCGTACAACTTGACAGACTATTCAGAGTTTAGACGGACTAACTATATCGCATCATTCATGACGTGTTCAATTATGACATCAGCCTACATGTGACGTAATTTGATTATGACAAATGATTGACTGAGAAACCTGATTCCACCATTATTATCTTGCCAAGTCATTCACCCGCACACCCACCCTGACATTGCAATGCTGTATTTGTACCATAGTGGAGATTTCAAAGTGTATATACATGTATAGATTAGTGCATTTACTGCTCATTTAATGACTGATATTTGCTTGTGATTTTCCTTTGTTGATATTCTCTACACACAGTACATTGTGCATGGTGTCACCTGTGTGCGTGTGTGGGTAGGTGCATGAGACAGTATGATTATTATCATCATTTATATTTTACTTATAGACTATGTAATGACAGGACTGGCTGTGCTCAATCTTGCGTCTCTGAACTTATGTACGCTGGCTATTTTTATCTTCGATAACTTAACCCGTAACACACTGATGTCAATATTCTATCTTTTACTGCGTCAATAGCAAGGAAACTAGTGTTTACTTTTCAACAATTTTGGTGGATGATGTTACTGTCTACGACAGAACCATCTACCAAATTTGTTTAAAAATAAACACCAGTTCATCTTTTACTTTAATTTGAAAATTTAAAATTTTGATATCAGATTGGTAATGGTTATGGTCTCCTTGGTGCATAATAACAGGCATTTAGATTATGGGTTTTTTTTGAGAAGCACCAACTTTTTCGATTAGTCCATCTTGCTGGGCATATCAAAAAATCCGTTAAACTGTTTTCCGCTCGAAAGCTTAAGTTCTACTTTGAGCATTAAACTTGACATGTGTTTTGGGAGAAGCAGCATGTTATTTGTTCAATCCCTCTATCCAGTCTTTTGTCTTCAGGCACAAATTTTGTCATACTTATGAAACTGCCAGTATGTTGAGTACCAGATGTAATGTGATATATTGTAAATTGATGTGAAAAATAAGAGCCAATTTGTATGAGAGTTTTCGTGAAACATTTATAAGGCACGCTCACACCATAGACATACTTGGGGCACAAAACTGCTTCTTAAAAGATGACCAGTCAAAAATATACCATCTGACTACGCCCTTTGTCTTCACACAAGCTCCACACTCGAGATGTATATGGGACGTTTCATTAACATGGAGAGCATAACATATAATGGTAGAAAAGTTGACTCTACACATCCCAGAAATTGAGCAGATGGTTGGATGGACAACCAGATTGACCAAAAATAACACCATCCAAGCTCCCTAATCCACATCCATATACAGCATCATTAACATGGTACAATGTGAACGGAAGTGATTGAAGAAACTCTTAAATCATTCTAGATCTGAGACGCGAGTATGAGCACCACCAGCCGTCTTTTTAAATCATCTATGATTTTACTAGAAATTCTTGTCTTCCTTGCAAAGCAATAGTCAACCGCTATCTTTGACCATTGTTTGTGAAAACATCGGGCTAATGTTTGCTGCTTACATAGCAATGTAAGTCCTTTGTGAAAGCGTAGGGTAGATGCGTATCAACTACGGAATACCAGCGATATAATATGCCATACTTAACACTACCGGTAGTTTAAATATAGCTTTTTATTTTCCAGTTAGTGCCTGAATTTGTAGATATGCTAATATGTTGTCATCATTGATAATTGCATGCGTTTGTGATCTGACTAGCACGTCCGGAATCTGCGAACAGTGGGAATTGATTGTTTTTTCCTGTTGTGACTTAATATCTATGCAAATAGAAGAAATTCATCGTAAGATTTAAATTGTGAAATATTGACCTTATTACCAGGTGTTGGTGTATGTCTAATTATGATCATGTATGGCAAGCTTTGTATTGAAGCAATACCTGACTTATCTGTGGGTTCATGGTAAATGAATTAAACCTTTTTCAAATTTGTTCAAGAAAATTTCTATTTTTTTCAAAGAAAATAAATGTCCATTTTCAGACCATGAGTAGATTTCTTTTTAATTTACTACTGAAATGACTGGCTCAGTCATCGAGCCAGCGCTTCCAGTAGTACATTTAAAAAAGATAGTGTTGGTTTGCAAATGGACATTTAACAACACCACTACAGAAGGCCATTTTCGGCTGGCTTAGGTGTTAAAGGTGTACTCTGTGCTTTTTTTCAATGCACTGTTGACTACAATTTGGCTGATGTAATATACTGTGCATCGAATATATAGACATATCATATTGTAATAAATGACTGTGTGTATCTTGACATGATCGTGTATTGTTGGTGTGACATGTAAGGATGATATTTATGGCTTCTACAGTCAAACCTGCCATAATTGAACACATTATGGAGCACAACCTAGTGGCCCTTAAAGACAGTGATTTCTTAGTGCAAGCCGCCCACCTGTTAGAAAAGATACCATTAGAGATCTCAAGATGCTGTCTCCTTGACCGTTTAAAAGTCAGATTTGGTCAAGGAAATCTAAATATTTGAGTGTCCATTTATAAGCCAAGAGAAGGCTATTTTTGAAAATTTATCTCTGAATGACTAGCTCGGTTATCGAACCACGCATTCCAGTGGTAAATTTTCAAAAGTATTCGCCTGCAAATGGCCTTGTTAAAGGCCCCTACTAGTACTGAGGCTGCGTTTGTGCGTTAAAAGGTTCAGACAGCTGCTTGTGTGACTACCTTGCTTGTGTGACCACCTGTGATAAGACCAACCAGATTGTGGCTTCAGAGACTTGGTGCTTTCCATCCAGTGTAACTATATAATTATAGTGTTTGCAGTGCTATACGGTGCTATGTGTTTTGGCTAATGTTGGTCTGTATGTGCTTGCATCCGTGCGTGCGTGTGTTTGTGTATGCATACATTGCTGATCATCATTGATAATCATGTAGTATTCCGGAAGCTGAACTGTACTGAATGTTTGCTTGCTGTGTTATGATACTGTGCTGAATTGTGTGGCTGTCAGAGCATTGGACATTTCTAGAGAGTAAGTAGCCTGCTGTATGTTATTAGTCTCATTACAGCATTCCATGCTCTAAGATAGATTATCTATATATATATATATATATATATATATATATATATATATATATATTAGCTATAACTCAGAAAATGTAATTTAATTAACCATTTTCATTCTGAATTCACAGAAACTAGGCTTCAGGGGGAGATTAGTTTAATAGATGTTGATTGCTTTGAAAATAATTTGACTGAATGCTGTGGCTGCCTCAATAAGCAATGACCGTACTTAGTCAAATTGTATTCAAATAACCAGTAGAAATTAGATAATTTTAGCACATGGTAGGTTAAATATAATTAATTTGGACATATAGAATGAAATGTTTTAGTTACATTCCAGAACCAGAGGTGGTTGTTGTGAATGTTTAGAAAGGTTTCTGTCATATTGACACACATTTACTCGAGTTGCTCATGAACATGTATGTATATATATATACAATCTAGCTGGTGTAGCTGTCACAAATAACACGCTTCATTAACCACTGTGTTCTCATGTTAATCAATTGTTATAATAATGTACCGTTAACCCTTTAATGGTCAAGCCAGCCAAAACCGGCCTGTTATGGTCTTGTGTGCAGAATGGCCATTTACTGACCAATAGAATACAATTTTTGAAAATTTACCACTAGAATGACTGGCTCAATAACTGAGATTCAATAAGCAGATTTAGATTTTCTTGACCAAATTTGACCATTAAAGGGTTAATTAACCCTTATACTGCCATAAACAAATAGCAAGAGATTATAAAGGAAAACCTGGTATTCATTTTCAAATAGGCGTGATATTTATGAATTATAAAATATCATGTATAAAACTTACATTAGTGGATGAACTAGTCAATTCTGTAGAAATATCTGCATTTAATC
Organism: Chaetoderma sp. LZ-2023a; assembly: GCA_034401795.1. Lineage (NCBI taxonomy): Eukaryota > Metazoa > Mollusca > Caudofoveata > Chaetodermatida > Chaetodermatidae > Chaetoderma > Chaetoderma sp. LZ-2023a. Next base: position 43,548,486 of record CM067370.1, on the reverse strand, counting down.
AATACTGTGTGAGACCTGTATATGTATGATGGGTAATAATGTCAGTGGAATAACAGAAATCAGCTTTAACCTTGGTAGTAAGGATACAACTATATAAAGTTAGTAGCCCTTTAATGCTCAAATTTGCTCAAGAAAATTGTACTTTCTCTTAAAATCTCCATTTGCAGACCAAAGGATTATTGAAATTTACCTTTGGAATGACGGGTTTGATAATTATGGCACTCACACTGGTCAAGTCGACTAGAGGGACTGGTTTTGGCCATGTTTTCCACTAACTGGTTAAACGAGTTAGACTGACCAGAGTTAGACTGACCACCAGCTCATAGACTGACCACCAGCTCAGCCTTGAAATTAGTTTATTCTTCTGATGATTAAAGTAAATGCATCCAATTTGGTGAGATAAAGTTACGGACCTGCCTCTCTTAGGTATAGCTTAATTTTGTCCTGATACCTAATAAAACAAATATTTCAGTCTTGCACTTCTTGGGAAACATTTTATGCCCAAAATAAGGAGTTCTTCGGGCAATCTCCCTCCCAAGTTTGATCAAAATTCCTCTAATTACTGGACCTACACACAGGTATTACAAAGTCATGTGAGACTAAGAGGTGTATTAGAGCAATTTAGCGCCCCCCCCCCCCCAAGCATGCAGTAGCTTGCCATCATATTGCTCTCAAAATATTCAATATCTGTTTTAAATTTGAGATTTTGTTGATCAAAGCTCAAAATGAAGCGATCCAGTATTCAGCATGCTCTAGAGGCAGCCCTGTACCACATAATCTAGCAAATACATGGTGTCGACTTTCAAGTAAATTTAAAACCCTGCCAGTTACTATTAAAATGGATCTAAACAATGTTGATTAGTGAATGTGATTATTACATGGATTTCTAGCTGTTGCATGATTAACACCACAGCCTAGGACCCCACTCATGCATTCAGTATCCCTTGGTTACAATTATTATTAATATAAAATGTATGATATAAGAATTATTTGTAAATAAAATGAAATTGTAATTAAGTGAATTTATAATTTTGAATATGATTGATTGATAAAATAGTTCTGTTTCTCTTTTATGGAATCTAATAAATCGAGTGAACAATTATAATTTATGCTAATTAGAGATTATGATTGATAATCATGGAAATTGCTGCTGTGACATTTATTGATTTAGCATACTGTTGTGCATCTGCACCAAGGCTTCCATTCAGGGATTCTCATAAGGGTCCTTCGGAGAGCATATACCCCTAAAATGCAGCTTGTGACCCCCCAAAGCAAGAGGCAGAGGCAGTGGGGCACCTGAAAATCTTGTATGATTGTTAGACTATAGGTTTGTTTATATCTTTACTAGTATATATTAGATATTCATGCTCTGAGCAATCAGTAATCGTTGGTAATTTTGTCCACGTTTCTGAAAGACCATGTCGGCTTAATTCATGCCATGTATTCTACCAGCCTTATGGCTCTTACAAATTTCTTGAATAATTGTCCTTTCCAAGTTTATCCATCGATCATCTGACGTCATAATTAACTACCGATAAGTGACATTGGCTCTTACAAATTTCTTGAATAAATGACCTTTCCAAGTTAATCCATTAATCATATGACATCATAATTAAGTGACATGTATACCGACGTCACCAAATAGTCTGTCTTTAACGCTTGATAGTCCGACACTTAATAGTCTGACACATATGAATTGTATTGTGTACTTTTTAACCCTAACACGCTGTTCAAAATATTCAACAGCTTACATGTAGTTTTCTGGAAATTGATAGTCATGGAGCTCAGAGATCGATTGATCACAACACGGCCGTGGTGTGGGTGAAGCTTAGATTGAAATGGGCGGGGCATAGCTAACAGCGGAAAGGTCCATTGAGTCAATAGGAAAAGTTCATACTTCACCGTCACATTTCATAATATTTAGTTACACACAGAAAAGAACTTGGTCTGTCTGACATATTTTATTGAGAATATAGGTCAAAAATTAATTTTGAGCTATTTAGACAAGATATGCTGAGATGTCCTTACGTTATAGATATAGGTTGAAAATTCAAGAACTTAAAGGGGAACATGAACAGAATGGTCAAATAATACTTCTTCTTTTCGTTCGCTGATCATACCGCCAGTCCTGTAAGTGACTATCGACATGATCATAAGCGCTAAGTGCGTGGATCCATGGTTTATTAGAGTGCGTCGTGCGGCCTGGAACCTCTGTCTTCAGCACTCGAGGTTTCTGTCAGGGTTACCTCACCCTTACCTCCTTTAGTCGCCTCTTACGACATGCAAAGGATACGGAAGGTGTATTCTAAGCCCCACCTACAGGGCAAGTCAAATCATACCAAATGAGGCATTTACATACTATAAATAAAATAAAATATATTTGCATATTTTCTAAATCCTTAATAGTACATTTTGCCACGAAAACTTATTTTCTTTAAATTCTCATGAGCATCATGTAGTGATGTCATCGTGTGAATGATTGTTGTAGTCTGATATCACGTGAATAATACTTTCTTGTTGATGATTGATGGCTCACAACGGCTCATTCAGACACCATGTTAATGAGATGCAAGAGAAACACTACCGTTTGTTAAACTAGAGATTGAATCGGAGTTGATGTCCCTTTTCGTAATTGTATAAGACGCCAGTTTCGTCTAATCCGAAAAGATGTTGCTGCTTGTTGCATAATCTGAATCCACATGGTTGACAATTCCAGCGATGACATCATACCGTAAATTTTATGGTGTTTCAAAATTCATGACTAACTGAAATTTTAACAATGATAGTTTGTGAAAATGTGTCAACTTTGTAATCTATAAAATACAATAAAATCTTCTTTCTTTTTTTTTTATTGAAATCTAATTCTTGTTTGTGATCCCCTTGAAGTCTTTTACCCTCTGTTTAGAAATGAATAAACTTTGTTCACGAGAGAATCCCATTAGCCATCATGGATGAGCTAGTTTTTGCAAGGCTGACCTGTTGAGTGGGTCTTGGAAATAGGAGTCGACCATCTGGAATTTGTGTCTCAGGTGCAGGCATTCGTGGTTCCATCTTCATTTTCAGGTTTAGAAACTTCCCTGTTTTCAAACAAATGTTCATATTTTTATGATTGGAACATAATATCTAGCGGTAACTGATCTTCCAGGTGAGTGATACAGGTCCCTGTTGGTTGGGCCAAGAGGCCATGTTGAAAATCTCAAACTGGAGTAGTTTTGTGGAAGCTGGGGTTTCCTCCTTTGAAAGCAGGTTAATAGAAAGATTATAGGACGTTTAACCCTTTAATGGTCACATCTGATAAGTGGGATAATTCATGTGATGTAGAAATGGCCAGTTAAGACAGAGATGTATTTTTGAAAATTCCTCGCTGACATGCCCTGTTCTTAGTCATGAACATTATCAAAAGTACATCTTTTCATCCCGGGAGATTGTTGTGTGTGACATGTGACCAGTATGGGGGCAATCTCAGCATTTATTGTGTCATCTGCTAATTATGAAGGTGACATTTAAATCTTATTTAATACATGTAAACAACAGGAAGTAAATCCATAATTTAATTCTTTCACTGATGAATTCCCAATATCTCATTTTCAAAGCAAAATATACAGGAACTGTTGAATATTTTGAAATTAATTTGACTGTTGAAATTATTTTCAAAATATTCAACAAAAGTTCTATATCATAAAGAATTTACATTGTCAAGGATTTGTCGGTGAAGGGGTTAAAATAGATGTTTTTTTATTATTTTTATAGATGTTTATGCACTGTGTGCGTGTGTGATATATTCAGATGGAGCTGATGAAATGAGATGCACTCATTAGTACAGTATAAAATATAGTTTTATAAAATAACCCAGACAAATGTGTGTTGTTATTGTCGGATTTGTTAGTGATCATATGAATGAATAATGGATTTCTTTCATATTAAACAAAGTTTATTATAATTAATATCATTAGTATTATTGATATTTAGATGTATTCTAGTTGTTAGAGTGGCATGTGCACATTTGCCGCAGCTAACTGTGTTTGCTATATAGATAACCAAGAGATACATGTTGATTGCAAGTTAAGATGCAATAAAGCAATTTATCAGGAAATGTATGTACCTGTGTTGTTGTCTTTATAAGCTCCTCGATCTCCCTCCCCCTTACCTTCTCAGTATATTTCCTCCATCGCTCTCTCATGTGAACATCGTCTTTCTTTCTACTAGTCCAGTCATTTTAAGGTTTGAATTCTCACAAGTGTGATACATTTCCATACACATGCACGCACACACTTCTAGCTACGCTCGGCCCACTATGCGAGTTTAAATCAGTTACCATGACTTCCAATTTCAAGGTCATTATACACTAGTCAGGTACATTGTTGAATATTCTGAAACATATTTTCACCAATGACATACAATTCATACACTTTTGTGACAGACTGGTTTTTGTGACAGCTGTTGTTATAATTTTTTGTGAGATCCAGTACTTAAGTAACAGATTAGGGCCCTCTTGCAACAGGGGGTATCATCATATGGCACCTGACTCTCTTAGCCTGGATCAAATCTCAGTCGCTAGAGACATTTCCTCAGGTTTGGAAAGTTGACACTCTGCCAGCAAGAGGATGGCAATTTCTTATACAAATCATCATTAATATACACATCTCACCCAATAACGCTGGAACTGTGATCTCAGCCGAATGATATACTAACAAAAAATTGTTTGACATGACACCCCCCCCCCCCCAAGAAGCATGCAGGTGGGCAGCAGGAAGCATCCGGAATACCAACAGGCCAGCACTGCACAAATTACAAAGCTGAAGTTGGAGTCGCAATTCATGCAGCTAACATCATTAGCAAGACTAATGCACAGTGATTTTTTTTTTTATCTGATTCCTGGTCTGTCTAAGGCAGAAACCACAGGCAATCTGTATCTTGAAGAAACATTGCAGAGCAAGACTTAGCATTGCAGTGGATCCACTCGCACTGTGATGTTCAAGGAAATGAGGAGGCAGACAGGATGGCAAAGCTGGGTGCAGAAGAGAATCAAACAGAAAACATGGTTAGCCATACACTAATGGAGACAATCATCAAGTCACTGTACAGAACACCACATGCAGAAGATGGCTGCCATCAGCTGTCAAGACTAGAGAACTGGACACAAAAGCCTACATCAACACGTACAAGTGGTTCCACCTTGTCACATCCCCGACTTGTCCTTATGGAGAAGCAGAACAGACCACAGCCTGCAAAAGTTAGTAGCTACTGAAGGAGATCTGGACTTCCCCACCACCAGAAAAGCTGTATAATTCAAGAAAAGGTGCATGGGCCTGTGTAGGCTGTGGGGTGTCTGCAACAGCACATAGAACTACCACATTCTGTATGACAACTATATCTAATGTTACATACGAGTTCCTCTGGTGTTGGTGACAATTCAATCATGACAGTGATAAGCAGGTGATGGGCTTCTATGAATGCATCCTGTGTTTCCAGTATTATAGATAAGCCGAGTAGGACCAGTAGGTCAGTCTCATCACCTATATAAATACAGTACTAACCTATCATCAAGGTTCATAAACCATCTGGTTGAATACTTACAACGGGCGGTCAGACACATGCATATGAAGATGCTGATCTTATAGCATAGACAGCAACATGCATGGTGTCTGATGACTTTGATGAACCATGATGATCTGTTTGCTGTGTTAGCTAGTCATTGGTTCGTCATAGTGACACGCATATCTTTACTAAATCTAGTCATTGCTTTATAAATAGCATGTGACCTCTACTGCCTACCATGCTTTCGATGTAATCTGTACATCTTGACGATTTAACTGGTACATGACCATGAGCCACACCCTTACATGCCAATACAGAGTCAGCAAGTATTGCCCAATGAATATGCATACTGTGTCTGACAGTTCTGATACTGAAGCTTGCACCTCAAAAACTATTTGTCAAATGGACAAGATTTGGCTGGATAATCATCATGATACAGCTGGCACTAAATTTAAACTTATATATGGAATGTACAGATTTCAAACAATTATCCTTGTTGATAAATACTCAGAACATGAGTCCTGGGGTAAATACCCTCGCCCCGTAAGGGGAACGATATTGGGAGCTGTATCACAAAAACTTCGGATCCGATTTGGCTCAAATTTTAACACAAAGGAATGTCCCATGCAAGATTTCCCGGTTTGGGCCTTGCACTGGAGACAAGAACCTGGATCTATATCAGATCAAATTCTGGATTTATGGATATCTCCGAAACTTCTGGTCCTATTTAAATCAAACATGAACACAGGAGAGGGCATGACAATACACTCAAATTTCAAAACTAGGTTTTTTGCATTTTCCGGATCATGCCCAAAGTTGTGAAATTGGAGTGTTATCACATCCGCTCCTGTGTTAACATTTGAGCCGAATAGGACCAGAAGTTTATGAGATATCCAAAGATCCAGTACAAGCTAAACCACAGCAAGAGAATTCAGACATGGCAGAGTCTTATCATCCCATTTTTGCAACATTGTACAGTTTTTGCATTTTCCGGATGACGAGACTGCCATCTCAGATTTCTCTTGCTTAGATTTAGCTTGTACTTGGAGCATATAAACAAGGGGCATATGTCGCTCACCTGGAGCACTGCATTTTTGTCAAAATTGTTGGTGGGTGGTTTAGGAGTAGTCTTTTAAATGAGTTGTGGACATTTTTGCAAGTCCAATATGGCCACCAAACACGCTACATTTTGATTGGTCCACTTCTGCCATGTTTCTGACTAAGCTCCTTCCCTTGAACAAAACTTTAATGGCACTCAGTGCCTAATCATATCTCCCAAATTTCGGCCCAATCCGCTGTTGTTCTGGAGTTGTTTTGCCAAAAAATAGGTTATCCAAGATGGCTGGCAAACCATTTGGCCAATCAAGTTCCCTTGAACAAACTTGGTGCAGCTCTTGTCTTAGATGATATTTCATGCGTTTTGAATTGATCCCCCAAACGATTTTGGAGATCTTTAAAGACATTTCTAAAAATCGACCAAAATCCAAGATGTTGCGAAAATATATTTTAGATTTCCCATTGCTTGAGTATGGGAGATTTTGGCGGGTAAATGATCCAAGATGGCTGCTAAACCGTTTATCCGACAGTCTCGAAAATGGCAAATTTGAAATCACAAGACAAACAGATAAAACCAATTTCGGCCTCAAAATCAATCAAATAAAAAAATCCAATATGGCCGCCAAACATGCTATATATTGATAAGCCCATAGCAGCCATTTTTTTTTTATGGATCAACTTCTCTTGAACAAACTAATGGCCCTTAGTCCCTAATCATGTTGTTTTTCCGAAAATGAGGTCATCCAAGATGGCCGCTGAACCATTTGGTCAATCAAGTTCCCTTGAACAAACTTGAGTGAGCTCTTGCCCTAGATCATATTACATGAGGTTTGAATAGATCCCTCAAACGGTTTTGGAGATTTTTAGATATTTCTAAAAATCGGACGAAATCCAAGATGGCCACCGGCCAAATTGGCCGATCGGCTTTATTTGAACAAAATGAAATCTATGCCATAAGGATGCTCCCTGCCAAATATAATTCAAATCGGCCCAGCAGTTCTCGAGAAGACATTTTAAATTTCCCATTGCTTTAGTATGGGAGCTTTTGGCGGGAAAATGATCCAAAATGACTGCCAAACCGTTTATCCAACAGTTTCGAAAATTGCAAATTTGAGATCAGAATACCCAAAAACCTATATAAAAAGAATTTCAGCCTCAAAATCCATCAAATAAAAAAATCCAATATGGTTGCCAAACACACTATTCTGATTGGTCCACCGCGGCCATGTTTTTTGACGAATCAACTTCTCTTGAACAAACATTAATGGCCCTTAGTCGCTATATATCACAAATTTCGGCCTGATCGCTTCAGCGGTTCTGGGGAAGAAGTCGTTTTTGCGAAAACTAGGTCATCCAAGATGCCCGCTGAACCATTTGATCAATCAAGTTCCCTTGAACAAACTTGGTTCAGCTCTTGTCCTAGATCATATTTCATGAGTTCTGAATCGATCCCTCAAACGGTTTTGGAGAAGATTTTTAAAGACATTTCTAAAAATAGGCCGAAATCCAAGATGGTCGCTGGCCAAATTGGCCGATCGGGTTCGTTTGAACAAACTTGAATCTCTATGCCTTAAGGATGCTTCATGCCAAATATAATTGAAATCAGCCCAGTAGTTCTCGAGAAGATATTTTTAATTTCCTATTGTTTTAGTATGGGAGCTTTTGGCAGGAAAATGATCCAAGATGGCCACCAAACTGTTCATCCAACAACTTTCGAAAATTGTAAATTTAAGATCAGAATACCCAAAAACCTATATAAAACCAATGTCGGCCTCAAAATCCATCAAATAAAAAAATCCAATATGGCCGCCAAACATGCTATATTTTGATTGGCCCACAGCGGCCATGTTTTTTGACGGATCAACTCTTGAACAAATTTTACTGGCCCTTAGTCCCTAATCATATCTGTCAAATTTCAGCCTGATCCCTTCTGCGGTTCTGGAGAAGTTATTTTTGCTAAAACTAGGTCAACCAAGATGGCCGCTGAACCATTTGAACAATCAAGTTCCCCTGAACAAACTTGGTTGAGCTCTTGCTCTAGATCATATTTTATGAGGTTTCCTTCAATCTCTCAAGCGGTTTCAGAGAAATTTTTTTAGACGTTTCTAAAAATCGGCCAAAATCAAAGATGGCCACCGGCCTAATTGGCCGATCGGCTTCATTTGAACAAACTTGGATCTCTATGCCTTAAGGATGCTTCCTGCCCAATATAATTGAAATTGGCCCAGCGGTTCTTGAGAAGTCGTTTAAAGGAAAAGTTGACGGACAGTCGCCACGACATAAGCTCACTTGGCCTTTCAGGCCAGGTGAGCTAATAATACAGGTACCTTAAAAACCTTGGACGATTTCTTATGTTTTGGGTCACTCCATTCATCTCTACGTGCATTTTGTGGGGCATATCAATCTGTTTTCTTCGACAACCTATCTTTTACATTGAGCATATTAATGACACTTCACAGTTATGAGTCTTTAAAGGCTTTTTATACCACACCAATGGCATTTACAGGTGGTTGGGTCGGGTGCTAGAGTTGTTTTCGCACCGATAACTAGGCTAAGGAAGCAACCTATAGAAATTGCCTATGATCTCAAAACCAATATGGCTGCGAGCCAATGCTGGCCATGTTGAAAATTGATTTGCCGACAGTAATTGCATTTCTGGACAATAACTTCGCTACCATTTATCAGATTGCGTTGTAACCACATAGGATGGGTGGACTTGTTCCGAGGAATAAGCCTATCGAAATCAACAATGATCAGAAGTCCAATATGGCTGCCAGCCACTTTGAAAATTGGTTTGCAGATGATAATTCCATTTCTGGATGAGACCTTCCGTACCATTTATCCCAATCAAGTGAAACTTGATGAAATGATTGGACTGCGACGATGATCAGATCTCCAATATAGCTGCCAACCACCAGCGACCATCTTGAAAATTGGTTTGTGAACGATAACTCCATTCGTGGACGATAACTCTGTCTATTGGATTGCTTTGAAACTTGATGACCGGACTAGGTCTGAGGAAGAAACGTATCGAAAGTGATGATAAATTTGTGTACAACTACTCCATTACCGTTAAACAGATTGCTTTGATAGGACGACTGGGACTAAAAAAATTGAAACTAGACTTGAAAATATGTTTCCAAACAATAACTCCATTACTGTTTATCTGATCATTTTGAAACTTCATAGCTGGAATGGATTGGGTCTGCGGAAGAAATTTCATCGAAATCGATGATCCTAAAAATATATATACACGGCTGCCAGACATCTTAAATTGATGTGTGAATGGAGAAAAAAAAAGCATTCTGATAGGACTCATTTGTTGGCTTGCTTGGTGGGTATTATGTGCCCTTTGCGCAAGGAAAACACACCCTTCCGTAAGGAACGAGTGTCTTACTGGATCCACCAGTTACGTACGATGGACCCTATCGATATAAACCATGCTGATTGGTAACCAGCTAATCTGTATTGCAAGTCAGAAACATACTTGTGAAATTTCATCAGCATTCTTTAGGACCAAGCCAGTCCTTTCAGTGGTAAATTTCCAAAAATAGTCTTCTTTTGGTCTGCACATGGACATTCGTCAAGACCATTTTAGAAGCCGTTTTTGGCTGATATGAGTGTTAAAGGGTTAAGAATGAACAAAGCGAGGCTGGAATGATTGTACTGGCAGACATTCACACTTGTATACAGAAATCTGATTGGGTAAATATTACAGTGATCCCCATGGATTTTCTGGAAATTTATGGGAAATCCGTAACGAGAAACAAGGCACCTGTATCGCTGACCTGCAACATCATGTCAAAATTTGAACCAGGAACATGAAGTATATGAACATTTTGACTGCAACTACACATGTGTAAATCATTACAGATTTTGGTCCTTCCATCTCATTATATTTGTCCTTTTCATCTGATCTCCAGCAGTTTAGGTTATTTTTGTGAAGACTAGGGCATCCTAGATGGCACTAGCAAATCAACCAATTAGGGTCTCTTGAACAAACCTGGCTACGCTCTTGCAATAGATGAAGTTTCTTGAGTTTCAAATCAGTCAGCTTAGAGGTCTTGTAGACGTTTTAAATGTGTTCCTAAAATAGTACAAACTCCAATATTGCAGCCGAGAAAAATTGACCAATCATCTTCATTTGATCCGGTCGATCAATCTGATTCGAAAGTGTTAAATTCGTATTTAACAACAAACAAACCTGGATATTGTAATTTTTGCTGTCAAAATCTATCACCTAACAAAAGCTCAATTTTGATTGGTTGGTGGCAGCCAAATTTTGAACGTAGACTTACCTTCAAAATTTGAACGGCCCTAATTATATTAACCAAGTCTTGGCTCAGTCCATTCAGCAGTTCCGAAGTCATTTTTTTGAAAACTAGGTCATCCAAGATAACTGTCAGACAAATTGACCAATTGCATACAAGAACCTGCATATCGGCATTTTCTGTCAAAATCCATCAACTAACAGCAGTTCCATTTTGATCAGTCGATGGTGGCCAAGCTTCCTTTAACAAACTCCATTAGTCTTTAATAAGATTTGCTAAGTTTTGGCCCTTCCACGCTTCTGGAGAAATTGTTTTTGTGAAAACTATGTCATCCAAGATAGCCACTGCCCCAATTGGCCAATCTGCTTCGCTTAAGGATGCTTCCTGTCAAGTTTAATTGAAATCAGACAAGAGGTTATAGAAGTCGTTTAACCCTTTAATGGTCAGGATTGGTCAGAAAGGTTTACGACTACAATTACTAGCTTATTATCCAGCCAGTCATTCCAATGGTAAAATTTCAAAATAAACCTATTGCCATGAAAATGGACATTCCTCAAGACCACTGCAAAGGCTGACTAATATAAAGAAGAATTGATGGATCGCTTGACAGTGGCCATGGCATAAGCTTGCAAAAGACTACTCATTCACCACCTGACTGATTTCAATCCAGCTTGTCAGGATGGATCCTCTGGTCATAGGCTTTTGAACTAGTATACATAAATCTGATTGATCAAGTTATTTGATAGCCATCTTGGATTTTCTGAAAATGTACTGAAAATTAGTTAAAGGTCTACTTAGTAAGGGCTTGGCCAGGTTTGGCTGGATAATCATCATTGGCCTCCCAATAAATTCTGTCGTGCCCACCTTGGATCTTTTTCGAAAATGTACATAGAATCGGTTAACAGTTGTTGAACCTTTAAGATGGATGGCCTATATGTTATGGAGAGACTATCAATTATATTTACATTAAGGCATCTCAAGTTTTAGCTAATCCCCGCCTATCTTTATCTAAACTCCACCCACTCCTCGCTCGTGTTGGGATTGATCGATCCCTAAACTCCCTGACCATCAATTTCCAGAAAAATATACAGATAAGCTGTTAAATATTTTGAAACTAATTTGACTGGGTGCAGTTGCTGCCTATGGCCTATAGCAGCAACAGCACCCAGTCAAATTAGTTTCAAAATATTCAACAGAATATTTATTAAATAGTAAAGAAATATGATTTGTACAACAGCGCGTAGTCCGTCTTCAATTATGCGTTCGTGACGTACTTATCTATGTCATTCATGACAACCTTAATGACGCATTGATTATGATGTCAATCTACATGTCACATAGTTAATTATGATGTCATATGATGGATGGATACAGTGGAAAGGTCAATTATATTTACATTAAGGCATCTAAGGAATTACTGAGACTAGTAGGGAAATATAAGTACCACCTGATGGACAGATGATGTGTGCAAGAATTATTTAGAATCTTACCTACATGGATGAAAATTTCACAATATTATGCACTGACGACACTATTGACTCAAAAGTGGCAATTTTATTGATATTCCTATACTACCATATCATCACTTTCATTTGCTCTCAAATATTGTTTCAACATTTTCACAAATATAATTCTATATCCCTAACAACGCTCATTTGCAGGCTTTTTGTGATAGGGCTGAAAGACAGCGAGAAAAAACCGATCAACCTATGATGTCATACATCCCAGTCAGGAATAAACATTTTGATAAATTATCATAATTTAATTTTAAATAAAGAATGTTTCTACTTCTAATTTGATTACAGGGATTACAATTATATTTTTCAAAACATTGAGGTGTGTAGATTTGTTTTCTACCAGATAGTATAGATAGAGGTTGTTTGGTGTTCTCCTTTAAGACACTAAGCCTGATTAATGGCTGGCCATTCAGATTGTAATCAAACCTGGCTGGAAGGACCCTATGATGGTAAAGAAAAATCTGATTAGCTGATGGATCAGGTGAAAGCGCAGGGTCTTGGGCCTCATCTCATAATCACCACACTAACTTGGCTGCCACAGCATATAATCATCTACTAGCCATCATCTAATACCAACCATAACATTAAAGAAATCAAATAATAGCGAGTGTGAGAGAACAACAACAATGCTGGTTGATTATTTGAATGTATTTTTGAAGAATTGAAACAGTTGATGCATAAGCTCTCTGTTCTGTCCATCCATCCAAGACATCTCGATCATGTAGCTACTGCACATTTTCTTTAGTGTCAGTATGCTACGGAACAGATATTCAGTCTTGTTTAACATCATACCATCAACCTGTTGGGAATCGGGTGTATGTGTGGAATTGGAAGAACACGCCTCGGCCCTTTGCGCAGATGACAACACTACACTACTTGTAAGATCAGCGCTAACGCTAACCCCCGCTATGTTACAAATATTATCAGAATTATTTATTTTATCCTCATTTTCATGCTTGCTGCTACGATGTGTTTCATTCTGTATTTGTTCAGAAGTATCATCTGATTGATTGGAAAGTTGCATAGGGTCCTCAGTCAAGCTGGCTTCTGTAGATGATGATACGAGGTGACTGGCAGCCACAGGTTCAGGACATACACTGTTTTTCACATCATTAGAGCTCTGTATATGATTACCATTGTGCATATCATCATGAATAACATGTGTGACTGGTGAACTATCAACAAGCTTGTGCTTTTTACAATCTACCTCATCACGCGTCCCATCTTCCTCAAGTGGCTTTTTCTTAGAACAGTGCTCTGTTTCCTTGCTATCAACTGGTGCTTCAACATCATTTGTAATCATCTGGCAAGCATAGACCTCATTTACACGCTTATTTAACAGTAAATCCTTTTCTATGTCTAAATAGCATCCATTCTGTTTAACTACCAAGTCTTTGTGGTCAGTTTCTGATAGAAATGAAACAGAATTCTTAACATTGTCTAAATCAGCATTACTTCCTATAGATTTGGTGGTTTGCTTTTCAAAATTTGACTTAGGCTCTAAGCTATCAAAAAGCAGAAATGATCCTTCATGAAGTCTCACAATAGACGCATCACCAGTACCAGGATAATCTGCATCACTACATTTAATAGAATCATCTAAAACAGTTTTAGGATCTGTAGAAACACCAGTCTCTGTGACGTGATTAGATTCTACATGAGATTCTACATGACAACTACTATCTGTTATAGTAACTGCGTGCTCACTAGGCGCCTGCATAATTACATCCGGTATTCCTGTTTCTATCTGGTCAGGGTTAGCAGGTGGTATGTTACTTTCTCGTTTAATCTGTCTTCGTCTGCGTCGTTGATGTGACCAGGTATTTTGGCGTGCACAAAGCTGTATGGAGAGCCAATCTTTGCTCGTCTTTATCTCTTGAAACTCAATCTGTAAAGACCAGCATCATTTGTATCTATCATAGAAGAGAAAATAGGTCAAAAACTTTAACTGCCTGATGACTGCAAACCATCAGACAATTGGGAACTAACTCTGAGCCTGCTCACTATTTTGAAAACAATTTGACTGAAAGTTGTTGGTGGCTTAGCCAACACAACTCTCAGTCAAATTGTTTTTGAACTAGTCATCATATCCAGAGTTAAACTACATGGAAAATGTAGTCGGCAAAAATTCAGCAGGCAGACAGTTAATGGTCATCATTGGTCAAGAAAATATAAGTATTATCAGTGTCCATTTCTATGCAAATAATATGTTAGAAGATTGACTGCCTCAGTTAACCCTTTAGCCCTCGAATTTTCTCTGAGAAAATTTAAATTTTCTCAGAGAAAATGTCATTTGCAGTCCAAGAGAAGACTATTTTTTTTAATCTACCACTGGAATGACTGGCTCGGTTATCTTTGGTAAAGCGGTAAATTAAAAAAAATAGTCTTCTCTTGTTCTGCAAATGGACATTTCCAAAGACGACTGCAGAAGCCGTTTTTGGCTGATATGAGTTTTAAGGGGGTAACAGGGCAGTTATTTCTGTGGCAAGCTTTCTAAAATATTCTTAGAATGCAGATAGACCTTTCTCAAGAGAACTATGATGACAATTGAGCTAGCTTAACCCTGTAAGGAGATCTATAAGTCAGTTATAAGTAACACAGTCTATAAAGAGCCTGGTTAGAAGCATCGTACTAACATATGTCCGCTCACATCGCTCCGCTGCTTGTGGCCGTACTTGCACACCTTTGATCTCGTACTATGTGAATTACATTACGCTGGAGGGTAGCCAGTCAGGCCATCATGCATTTATTATCGAGCAATTTCATTGGCTGTGATCCATAGTTCATTTATATTTAGGATGTTTCTTTAACTTAGCGCAGATATCATAGCCTGCAAGCACGGTACTCGACATGGAAGCAGCGCGGGAGGGCGAGACCGTACAACAGGACGATGGGTTAGAAGCACCTGATAATGGTTATTTTAACTTATTTATTCTGATCTATAACAGACATTAGTACACCATGCTTGTGTTAGGTAACTCTGTTTAAGACTCTGCTACACGGTTAATAAGAAAACCTGCCCTATAACAATGGATGGATCCTATCTGTTACTCAAGTACATAATACCATAATAAATTACGCCACATGTAGGCTAACATCACAATACATAGCGAGATTACTGATGTATCCAGTTCCGTCATGAACATGTAATAATCTGTCACGTGTCTGAAGTGTATGTCCTTGATGGATTATTAGATTTACTATTTCATAAACATTCTGTCAGGTCTGTTCACTATTTTGAACTTAAATAATCTGACTAGGCACTGTTGCTGCATCCAGTTAATTTACTTTCAAAATATTTATTAGTTTACCTGTATAGTTACCTTGAAATTGATACCAACAGGAATGCAGTGGGTGGGGCATGGCTAGAAATGGAACTATCCATTCCAAAGTATTACCATGTAAGAAACATTTTAGTCGAAGCACATCTTACAATAAAATTAGTTTCAAAGTATTCAACAGTTTTCCTGTATTGCTGCTTTGAAATTGAGATACTGAGAATTCAGTATTAAAGTAGTGAATAACTATGAGTAAAAGAAACCATTATAACTGCATTGGTTACTTTATGTTTAAAGCCGCCCATTATCCAAGATAAAATGTAATGGCTTTGCCTAGAACCTAAGAACACATGACAATGAAATCATTACCCTCGCCCTGTGGGGGAACAGAGTATTGTGATCAGGCCTGTCTGTCTGTCTGTCTGTCTGCCTGCATGCCTGTCTGTCTGTCTGCCTGCCTGCCTGCATGCCTGTCTGTATCTCGAAAACTACTCAAATTTTAAAACAACGAAGGAACTGCAAGAGGATTTACAGCTTTTGCCTGCGATCTGTATAAAAGAACCCGGATCCGGATCAGATAAAATTCTGGATATATGGAAATTCCAGAAACCGCTGGTCTGATTTCGTTCAAAATTTAACACAAGAAATTGCGGGGCCCTACACTAGGATTCCACAACTTTTATTATGATCTAAAAAACAACATTTGGAAAGTCCAAAAGCTGTTTGCAATGTGACAAAACAGTGATGGTGAGGCTCTGCAATGTCTGATTGCTCTTGTTAATGCCTTGAGCTGCTGAATCCTCTGCCTTTATTATCCAGATCACGTGTTTGTTCTGAAATGGTGTTAGTAATGGTGCTGTCAGAGACTAAGTTTTTTATCTGTAGAGCCGTGAAAGATGTTACTGTCTCAGATAGTAAGGGTTTTTTTATTTTTATTAACGAAGTAAATGGGGAAAAGAAATTTTGCAGTCTGAGAGACATCTGTCAAAATGGATACAGGAGTTCATTCCACCATCTGCAACAGGCTCTTAACACATCAATGGTCAAAATTGGTTAAAATTGTGATTTTTGCCAAGCGAGTATCCATCTACATGCCAAGAAAACTGGGGGGGGGGGTTGTGCAAATTGAACAGAAATGGCCAGCTCGTTTATCCAGCAGTAACAGAGGAATCCAGCTTTACATATGCCCCACCCATCTTTATTTAAGGTCCACCCACACTTTGCATGTGTTCTGATCCCTTAACTTTGTCACTATCAATTTCCAGAAAACTAGACAGGTAAGCTGTTGAATATTTTGAAAGTAATTTGACTATGGCCCAAATAGTATTCAATAGTATGTTTATTAAATAGTACAGACATACAATTCACAAAACACCGCTTAGTCCGTTGTCAATTAAGCATTCATGATGAACTTAGCTACGTCATTATGACGTAATTGATTATAACATCAGCCTACGCATCACATAGTTGACTATGACTTCATACGATTGACTGAGAAATTGGAATCCTCCATTAAAAATGTTTTCTCTTGGTCAGTAAATTGACATTCCTGAAGACCATTGCAGAGGCTAGTTTTGGCTTGTTTGACCATTGCTATGTCAAATATAGTGTTTAGCAAGACAATGTGTCATTACAGATAAACCCGTAGAGCCACTAACCTGTAATTCCTTCAGGATGTCTTTAATATTCTCAGCCAGAGGAATTAATTCATAAACTACACTGCTGCTAGCATTATTAGGAATCTTGTATGTAAGAGGTGGCTTTTCTTTATGTTTTTCCTTGAAGACAGATTTCTGAAAAAAGAAATTCAATAATTTAATTAGTCATGGATGAATTTCATTAAAATTTAAACCAACAAATCTACAAAAGGTTTTTATTTCTTATTCGTGTTTAGATTTCACATTCAGACGATGATCTAGGGCTGCGCGGTTTGGCTTACAGCCATATCGGTTTCGATATGACTTTTCATATCGGTTTTAACCGAATATCGGTTTTATTGACATGAAACAAAAAATTTAAATGATAAAAATTAGCACGAAAACAGAACGTATTTTCATGACCTGATACATTCGTAACGTTTTACGCCTTTACAGCTTAACATACCTTATAATATCCATCATCGCGGGAGTGAAATTATTAATTACACCGCCTAAATATTACACACAGTTAAATAAACATCGTTTATTTTGTCAAAATTAATCATAAATCAGCAAAACAGGTTGCGAAAAGACGTAAATCACACGATTGTAATTAATTATGATGTAATTATCTCCCTTCCTTCTTTCATTTCCAATTCGGCCCGAGAACGAAATCATGCCTTGAAGAAAATATTAACTGTAATATTGCGATCGCGAATCTCATAAGTTAATATGATATTGTGTATAGAAGATAACGTTTTAAAAAACGGTTTGAGTAATAATTTTATTTAAAATTATATCCTAATCAGAATTATAGTTATTGACGAGATTTTGATGCAATCTGGCGATTTAGTGTTGGGACGACTTTGCATTATGTTAATTAGCCGGTGACGTAAATAAAATGGATGCCGTTGTTTAGAAAGGTTTTCCCCGATACAAATTTTAATGACAAATTCCCACATTAGTATTGTGTTTTATATTGCAAATTTATCTGAGACTACCAGAGAAAAGACAAGTGGATATTTATTTAATTAATTCGCTGCTTGATTTCTCTCGGCGTGCAGCGAGTTACATGGAGTTACACAATATGCGCAATTGGGGCCACGTTCAATTATTAGTTGCCCCGAACATAGCTTAATGGAAAGTATGGCCATTATTATTCATTACGATTTTCATGCTCGTTAGTATCTTTTATTTTTAACAATCCTGATACGAAAAACCGAAAATATGTTCATATTCGGTTTTTCGATATTAATTTTTTATAATAGGTTATGAAACCGTCAGTGCAGGATATCGGTTTTAAATATGGTATCGGTATATCGCGCAGCTCTACGATGATCACACGTTTATATTTAGTTCGGATCTTCCGAGGCATGTCTGGTGTACAGGTATCTCAACAGGTTTAAGAATTTAGAGACACATGTTGGGTGCTCGTGGTTGTCTCCGATGAGGTCCAGAAAGGGTCAAAATGATTCTTTTGAAATATTAAAGTGACTTGCAAAGTTTGTATCATTAAATTCCTTAAGTGGACTGCTTAGAACTGTTCTGAAAATTGTATCTGACCGCGTCCCGAGTTTTTTCCAGTGTCACTTGCGCATCCATTGAGATAGTTTTAGAAGACTGTCTAGTTGAAGTTGTTGAATGTTTAGAGCAAAACAAAGCTGACGGACGATTCCTTTGTCACATATACAGACTAGATGTAGTTGTGCACCATATCCTTTATGACAACTCACCAGTGATTCTATACATGTGAATCATTCAAAATTTGTAAGAGATACACGTCTTATGGACCAAGGAACTTGCTCTGTCACTATACATTAAGTTACAGCCACCAGATTTGAAAAGAAATTACGTTCTATACGTTTCCCACCAAACCCAGGCCGAAAGAATAGCAGTTATGCAAACATTTTCTTTTGATAATGTCTAATTCCATAGAGTCCTCTTCTGATATGTTATGATCCTTCTTAAGATTCCATACTATTATATACAAAATTGCCTGAATTTCCTCATTCTGTTCACCAGCCATGACCAGCTTTTTTGCCTGCGCCAATGAGTTATTTTGTTGCTATTAAGTTGTTACAGATGACGCAACCAGTTACACGCAACGTGTTGTTACACACTAGTAGGCCAAAATAGATGCATACTAGGCTTGCACGATTATCTGATATTATCGAAAATCACGATTTTGAAAAAAATTGGAATATTGCGAAAACTTTATTGTCAGGTCGTATTCTGCCTATTTGTCATGTGTTTGTAGCGTAGCCTTCTATTACAGCAAGCTGTTCAATTTATTTCCAAACCAACATCTTTGCAAGAGGGGTGGGCTTATATTAGGAATAGGTCAAGAAAAAGTTGAAATTCATTCTTTAAAATTGTTTTAAAAGATGAACAATAATACAAAAATTTAACCCAATTTATCGGTACAATTTCTTGCCTCCCTACTGTATGCCTCAAAACCATGATCGCGTGAGTGAAATTATTACCTGGGACGGTATACGTATTGTATATTTCTTAATAAGCAGTTTATAAAATCAAAATTATTCCTAAATTTGAGAATAAATGGTGTCACGAAAATATATAAATCACGTGATATTGCTTGCTCTCCTGTTTTTGGAGGCGAGAGGTGATGTATTCGCAAATGTGATAGCTAAATGAGATGGTATACATGCTTTAGCCAGCAAGGTGAACTATCCGAGATGTTTCTGAAGGCTAACTATTACTAGTAAATGGGTACTCGGTAAATGCGGATAAGATCTAAACATTAGATATCTATGGATCTAAAGTGCATTCCTAATATCACATGATTTGTATATTTTCACAAAGCCGACATGAAATGTAAAATGCAAAAAGCCAAGGTGTAAGGCATCAAAGATTTACACCGGGAAATTGTGTCCTATTTTGAAGATTTTCGTGTTATTAACGATCGTTCTTTAAGCATCTTGGTGAGTGGATTTAAGGTTTTTGTTGAAATTTACCAATTATAAGTCATATTCGGTTAAAACTGATATGAAAACTGATAGCGAAGCCGACATGTCTACATAAGCTAAACCATGCAGTCCAACTCAACCCATGACCAATTCACCCCATGAACTAACATACCATAAAATAGCCTATACGATATCAAAATATCGCGATTTTCTCACAACGATATATCGCGATACCTCCTAGGACAATATCGTGCAAGCCTAATGCATACAACAAGTAGCAAGGAAAGTAGAACACTCCTATTTCATGCATTGTGCGTAGTGGCTTCAGGCAATTTTTAAAATATATATTTTATCATTTTATGTGCCCAATCAACTACTATATTTGACAACACTTGATGAGATGTCATTGTACATGTATATTGAACATAAGTTATTGCACAGTGTCTAAGATTCAATGTAGCGACCCTGTACCTCATTTGTGTGCACACACGTTAAGATTGGTGGGTAAAACCCCCAACAGACACCCCTTGCGGGTTGGTCTGTAGTTTTATTAACCACCATAAAACATACTTACCATTCAATCACTACTTGGTAAATCAACTACTCTGCATTTAGCCACTAGAATAAGATTTTTATGCTTGCTTACATACGCCCATATGCCTATTCCATTTCATTATACCGCCAACCAGGCTACTAGTAGGGAACAGCCCCAGCATATGCCCTGATAGAGACTGGCATCAGTCTCTACTCACTCCTTGGTGACACCTGTCACTAAGCATGTCCGCGCATACGCAATGGAGCCCAAATAGGAAACATATTCACTTTTCTAAATTTGAGTGCCAAATATTATAAACAGATTCTCAAATCATTCCCACGTGGGGTGGCTGAGGGCGGGTCGTAGTGATTGAACGGTAAGTATGCTTTATAGTGGTTAATAAAACTACAGACCAACCCGCAACGGGGGGGTGGTCTGTTGGGGGTTGTTAGCACACCACAAAAATATCCATACCGTTCAATCACTACATGCTAAACCCATCGATTTGGTCAGTGCCCCACTTAAAATCCCTTGGTGGGTGGAGATTTGAGAACCATTAAACAAGGATAAAAATTAAACAAC
Source organism: Chaetoderma sp. LZ-2023a (assembly GCA_034401795.1). NCBI lineage: Eukaryota > Metazoa > Mollusca > Caudofoveata > Chaetodermatida > Chaetodermatidae > Chaetoderma > Chaetoderma sp. LZ-2023a. The sequence continues at coordinate 43,527,145 of CM067370.1, read as the reverse complement.
TCATATCCAAATGTTAATAAATTAACAATAGTGCATCCATAACAAATCACACAGCGATTATCAAACAAGAAAAATTATCAACTCAATGAAATAAACAAAACAAGAGAACATTCTCACCATATCTGACAGACATACAGACTAACGAAATTGGTGAGATGTGCTTGGTAAATGGTCCTTGGCTTGTTTTGTTAAAATCGTTATATTTCTAAAAAAAAAGGAGGCCGCTGGGCTGATCCTTTAAATAGAAAGAGGTAAAAGTCGATTCAACCTGCGACTTGCATGACGTCATCCAATGATGAGTCGGCGAAAAGAGCGAAGGAGGTAGCCATACCACGAAGGTCGAGAGCCTTGACATGGGCTAAATTGATCACACCTGGGGAGGAAATCTCATAGCATAATTATATGGTCTCACAGATCCATTTGGCAACTGTGGTCTTAGAAACTGGTCTAGCCACCTCGTCCACGTACGGAACCTATAAGTGCGAAGAATCGGATCTTTTAAAATTAGTACGACATTTATAGACTTTTAAGGCCCTGACAGGACACCAGAATCTGTCGGACGGTGAACAAGACGATAAAGATTTAAGAATAATAGGTTTGGCTGAGTAACGGTTAGACTGGGTCTTCGATAAAAAAATCCCTTCTAGGATATAAAACTAGACCGTCACCAGATTCGATAAATCTGCCTTTTTCTGCAGAAAGAGCATATATTTCGGATCTTCTCCTAGCTGAAGTGGCAGCAACAAGGAAAACAGCCTTAAGAATCAATAGTTTGAGACAGATAGATCCAATTGGCTCAAAATGGTGACCTGCCAAAACCTGAAGAATCAAGGCCAAATTTCAGGAAGACAAAGGCTTAGCCACTGGAGGACGAATATTGCCCAATCACCTAATAAAACCATTGAGAATCTTCAAATCCTTGATAACAGCATTCAGAAGACAAGGAAGAGAAGAAGCCAAAGAAATCTATAACCCCTAACGGTGATAGCTGATAAATGAAATGAATCGAAAAGATATGATTAAAAATCTTACACCTAGGAAATAGAAATGGAATCAGGCAAGAAACCATGTTTCAAATACCATTCTTCAAAGATTTAATAGTCGACCTTTGTACAAATTCGACAGGTTGACTCCCTCCGGGAAGAGACAATGATTTCCTGAGATCGTGAAGAAAATTTGATCTCAGAAACCGGACACTCGAAAATTCTCCATACACACAGTATGAGGAATTCTGGATTGGATGAAAATGCAAGCCCCTTACTTGAGCAAGATCTGATGATACCGGGAGAAGGCTAGCAAAATCTTTCCAGAAGATCCAGAAAGGCTACCAATCAGATCTTCTTTGAGCAAAAAGGAGCTGCTAGAAGAAATTCGTTAAACTGGTCCATGACTATCTACAGAACTATTAGAATCAGGAATATTGGAAGGAACATGAAATCAAACAATCCTGTCCAGAACTTAGACAGTGCGATCATCGCCCAAACCTGACTGTCCGAAAAGGGAGACATGAAAGATGAGATCTGGGCAATCAGACATGTCTCAAAAAGATCTACATGGGGAAGACCCAGAAGCTTGAAAACGCTTTTGGCAACCAACCTCTTAAACTGCCACTCGGTGAGTGAGAACTTTCTAGGACTGAACTACTTGTCCGCAAGAAATATTCATCTGTCTGGAACATGACTGGGAACCAGAAAGATTTGGATCTAGTGACATCCCAAGAAAAGGCTCTAAAATCCTCATATAAAGAAGGAAAGACCTCGTTCCTCCATCTGAAAATGAAAGAAAACCCAGTGGCATTGACTGATCGAATCGAGATCTTGATGCCTATCACTCGATCTGACCAAAAGTGGAGAGGTTTCTTGACAAGTCACAACTCCACTAAATTGATGTGAAAAAATGACTCCTCCAGGGACCAAAGACTGGCAAAATCAGGGAGTCCCAAACTGATCCCCACCCCTCCTATGAAAAAAACCTGAGGGGAGGTCTTGACTAATGGAACACCCATCAGAGGGAACTAGAATGTACTGACTGCTTCTAGAAGATCAGGAACATTAGAAAGTCTTCTCATCAACGTCACCCTGGAAATGACATTCTCGACACTGATCATCAAGCCTAGAATCCTAACAAAAAATCTGGCCCTGACATAGAAAGAGGATGTCAGGGTGACCACTGTCAACAAGATTGCCTCTACCCTTGTCTCTGAAGGAAAAAACTTGACCCTGAAAACAGCTCGAGGGAGATGCCTAGATGGGAGAAACTTGAGAAGGAACTAGGCTCAACTTATTGAAAAATAAAATTCAACCTAGGCTGCAAGGCGAACTCCAAACCTTGGAATAAATCTTGAAAGAATTGAGAAAGACCTAGCTTATATTAACCGATCGTCTATAAAGACATGAAGAAGAATAAGACGATGGCGCAAGACATCTGCCATGGCTGAGAACAGACGTGTGAAAAGAAGGCGCCAAGCTCAGATCAAAGGGTATGGCTCAAACTGCCATACCCAATCCTTGAAAGCAAAACTCATGTACCTTCGGAAGGAAAGGTAAAAAAGGCACATGAAATAGGCATCCTAACGATTGATAGAAAAGGATCACATGCCTAAAATAGACTTGCGATAGGGGAGGACTCCATCCTGAATTTAGGATATAAAGAAGACATAACTTCTTCAGGAAGATAAAAGGATGCCAGCCTTCTAAGTATTGGAGACCATGAAGATCGATGAACAGAAGCCGGGATCTACTTTCCAAGGTAGAGCCTCTTCTATAGTCGCCTTGACAATCATAGAAAACCAGCACCCCCTCTAATGCTAATAGCTTCTGATTGGATGGAACAGATGACCATTTGGAGGAAGAGACTGCGGAGAAGGGTTCTAGATCCAAGAAGAACAGCCGGCCCTTTTGATAAGGGCTGCCTTTAAAGTTGGGTCAAACTTACTAGATGCTAAAGAGGAATGCTCATAGAAACACATAGTTTACATATGCCATGAAGCTCAAACCATAAAATCCTGGGCTATATCCTTATGCTTAGCCCTCACGAAAAGTGGTAACTCGCGTTTATTTTGGTTATTTAAATTTTACTGCCGTTTTTGAATGGACAAAAAGTATCATATAAGTATAGCCATACTTATTAAAATGCTGAAGACCCTGAAAATATTATAGATAATTTTATTTATAGAGATTTAACCAGATATCGGGGCAAACTGAAAACCCATAGTAAGCCTATAGGAGGGGTTAGAATCAAGATATAGCCAAATCCTGTACCTGAGAATCTGCAATAATCCCATCTGGTATTCGAAAACATCAAATCATGACTGAATTTAGCAAGATAGTAAGGAAAATGAAATTAGGGTTTCCCAAACCACTGCTCGAAATGTTAAATTAGTCCCTCCAGAAATGGCGCCGCTCCAGGGAACTAAGGGAAATTTAATTGTGATGACGTCATCACGATTCTACAAATTGAATGCATGATATGGGCCTTTTAAGTGAACTATGGCAATCCTTTGACTGTCTTGGACTCTGGCATAACCAGGGTTCAAAATATAAACAAAGCTTTGCCATTGAAAATTATCTTCATTTTGAAAAGAATTTCACATAATGTAGAAAATTTACAAAACTCAGGATAAGTGCACACACCTTACAAGTTGAGGAAGATAGGCACAAAACACCACTAATACCTGCGCATCTACGATTCTGTAAAGCTTTGCATCCAGAACCTAATCAAGGATGAAAAACACTTTATAATGGAATGTCCACATTACGATCAGGAGACAATCGTTCTTTAAAAAGCTTAATGAGTTTACTAATTTTGTCTCGCTTGATAGGTGTAGCCAATTTAAATTTTTTAATTTCACATACTAATGGAGGTGATCTAATAAAAATTGTTATTGATTACATCAACATTTGCCTAGCTGCTCAAGCTAGTACTTTAAATCCTATTCAATGACACAATTCGTCAGATCGTCATCCTGTACATGAGGCAGGTTCATATAATGATTGCATAACAGGGTCCTATATTTTAATCAATGGCCATATCAATTTCAGAGGATCCTGAGGACCCGGATATCCGGCAAAAACGGAAGTCATACCGGAAGCAGAAGAGGAAGGACCGGAAACGGAAACCAGAAGTATCCCAGGGTCTTTCCTATCCGAATCTACTAAGCACCTACCAGAAGTGCTTGTCAAACCGGAAGCTACCAAGCTTCCTGTCTGAAGAAAGGAACAGACAATCTCTTGACGTTTCTGGGTACAGGAATCACAGAAAATTGAACTTTTGGCATAGGCAGCTGAATCGGGGACTTCTGTCGCCAACACCACCTTGAGGGTAATGCCCCTCCTCAAGGCTTAGGTGGGTTTTGCCCAGTGACTTACATGAAACCACCTTTATGGGCTTTTCCTTAGTCTTTGGGTTTTGGTTTCAGGGACTGAACCTCTAGTCTGGACATGAAGGAAGTCGGTTCCCCTATTTACGGACACGCCCGCTAACCTTCCGCTTATCGTTCGACTCGGATGATTCTTCCTTATCTGCGTGAATGGCTGTCGAAATCCTGATAGCCATGGTAAAAAACATGTAGATTAAGTGTAATACAAGAGGCCTGTCTCGCTCACCTGGAGCATTTTGCATTTTTGTCACAATTGTTGGTGGGTGGTTTAGGAGTAGTCTTCTAAATGAGTTTGTGGACGTTTTTACAAGTCCAATATGGCCGCCAAACATGCTACATTTCGATTGGTCCACTGCAGCCATGCTTCTGACGTATCGCCTTCCCTTGAAAAAACTTTAAGGGCACTCAGTGCCTAATCATATATCCCCAATTTCGGGCCAATCCGCTCAGTGGTTCTGGAGTCATTTTGGCAAAAATTAGGTTATCCAAGATGGCCACCAAACCATTTGGCCAATCAGGAGCCCTTGAAACAAACTTGGTGCAGCTCTTGCCCTAGATGATATTCCATGCGTTTTGAATTGATCCCCCAAGTGGTTATGGAGAGGTTATTTTGACGGATCAACTTCTCTTGAACAAACTTTACTGCCCCTTAATCCTTAATCATATATCACAAATTTCGGCCTGATCGCTTCAGCGGTTCTGGGGAAGAAGTTGTTTTTGCGAAAACTAGGTCATCCAAGATGGCTGATGAACCATTTTGTCAATCAAGTTCCCTTGAACAAACTTGGTTCAGCTCTTACCCTAGATCATAATTCGTGAGTTCTGAATCGATCCCTCAAATGGTTTTGGAGAAGATTTTTAGACATTTCTAAAAATCGGACGAAATCCAAGATGGCCGTCGACCAAATTGGCCGATCGGGTTCGTTTGAAGAAACTTGAATCTCTATGCCGTAAGGATGCTTCCTGCCAAATATAATTGAAATCGGCCCAATAGTTCTAAAAAAGAAGACATTTTAAATTTCCCATTGCTTTAGTATGGGAGCTTTTGGCGAGAAAATAATCCAAGATGGCCGCCAAACCATTTATTCGACAGTTTGGAAAACCGCAAATTTTAAATCAGAATACCCAAAAACCTATATAAAAACAACTTCAGCCTCAAAGTCCATCAAATAAAAAAATCCAATAAGGCCGCCAAACATGCTATATTTTGATTGGCCCACAGCGCCCATTTTTTTTGACTAATCAACTTCTCTTGAACAAACTTTACTGGCCCTTAGTGCCTAATCATATCTGCCAAATTTTGGCCTGATCCCTTCAGCGCTTCAGGAGAAGTCATTTTCGCTAAAACTAGGTCAACCAAGATGGGCGCCGAACCATTTGACCAATCAAATTCCCCTGAACAAATTTGGCTGAGGTCTTGCCCTGGATCATATTTCATGAGGTTTCTTTCAATCCCTCAAGCGGTTTCGGAGAAGATTTTTAAAGACATTTCTAAAAACCGGCCAAAATCCAAGATGGCCACCGGCCAAATTGGCCGATCGGCTTCATTTGAACAAACTTGGATCCCTATGCCCTAAGGATGCTTCTTGCCAAGTATAATTGAAATCATCCCAGCGGTTCTCGAGAAGTCGTTTTATAGGAAAAGTTGTCGGACGGACGACGGATGGTCGCCATGACATAAGCTCACAACTAATAATGGATAAGTAATTGAGGGATTTCAAATGATGATGATTTTAGGCATGATTGACTACCACAAAAATGGTTTACTACCACGAAAACCAGTAACACCCTCGTAAAAGAGTAATAACACCACAAAATACTCAATAAACATAACTTAGGGAGGATGGACTTCATGTTAGGCATAATACTGAATAGAAGAACTTTCAAAAACGTAAGCTGAACACAGCGCAAAGTATAAAAAACATAAGCTGGAATATTGGCAGACTGTTACGCTTGCAGAATATTTGAAGTGAATGTTTCCTATTTGGGCTCCATTGCGCATGCGCAGACATGCTTAGTGACAGGTGTCACCAAGGAGTGAGTAGAGACTGGTGCCAGTCTCTATCAGGGCAAATGCTGGGGTGTACGCTACCAGTAGCCTGGTTGAGGGTATATTGAAACGGAATAGGCATATGGGGGTATGTAAGCAAGCATAAAAATCTTATTCTAGTGGCTAAATGCAGAGTAGTTGATTTAGCAAGTAGTGATTGAACGGTATAGATGTTTTTGTGGTGTAATAACAACTGGTGTTATAATATCTCGTGCAATACCAAGCCATAAGACATATGTTGTTATTTGTGGCTAATAAATGAATCATTTGTTGTCAGATTCCAACTTATACATGGACAGAAAATCAGCTGATTTTCTCCATCCAAAATAGAGGATAAACACAGACCTGTGTTTAGCTACATGCATACAAGTCTTAATTTGCCTCTGCATAAAGATTAAACGTGTGCAAGATTGACACACTGATCGCCGATTACCGAGCCAGTTACTCTATTGATTAATTTTCAAAAAGAATCTTCTCTTGGTCTGCAAATGGACATTTTCTATGAGAAAATTTAGATTTTGTTAAACAAATTTGAGGATAAACTGGTTAATTGCTAGTTAATAGTAGAAAGGTGTACATTTTGAAAACAAGGCCAATCAAAGACCGCAAATCCTTCCCCAAAAATCTTTTTTTTTCCAGATTCTCTTCTGATCAAGACCAAAATTTGGGATTTCTAGTTTACTGGATCTCCAGTTTTCGTGCTACAATTTGAGCAAAATCAGATCAGTAGTTTTCAAAATACAGCCAGACAGGAAGATCTAAATGCAGACACAAATACAATACCGACTGTGACCTACAGAGTGAGCGTGATAACATTGCGCAAAATTGTCTCCAAAATGAACACCAGTGATGATGTGATAGGAAATGGAATTTAGCCATCTGAAATTCGGCTAATTTACTGGGTAAAAAGGATTTGTCATAGAACATAATGATGATCTATTTTTAGAATACAATATGAAGAGAGTAGTTAGAGAAAGACATGCTTATTAAGTGTTTACAGTATCGCTAGTAAATGCATGTGTGACTACGGTAGGTTTGTGCGATTATTACTTTGAGTGATCGCGATCCATTATTTAAGAATAATCATGATTACTCGATTAATCGGCCCGGTTACAAATTACACCGATATAACAACAAAGGTATATCAATAACGAAAGCTGCAATGGTGTTTAGAGATGTCCATTTGCAGGCCAAGAGAAGACTATTTTTGAAAATGTATCACTGGCTCGATGCATTCCAATGATACATTTTCAAAAATAGTCTTCCCTTGGCCTACAAATGGACATGGATTCGCTAAGCAAAATGTAAACAAGAACGTAGATTTTGAAATATTTTATGCAGTGGAATTATTCACGATTATTTGATTATTTCGTTTTTAATGATATAAATTCAGGATTTAAAAAATAATCGAGATTTTCGATTTAATCACATAATCGCGCAAATCTAGACTACGGGATGCATGACTGTCATAGTATGGATCATTCTGAGATCTGCACACATGTGTGATATGTATTACTGGACATACACAAACATAGCAAGAAAAGATAAATACCGGAAATTTAACTGCAAGATCAAAGCTCCAGGCAATGCCCCAACGCATGGTTTTACCCTGACAGAATTCTGTTGTTGAATAACGCGGAACCTGTAAGGAGACACAGCTTTTGTGAACACTTACTCATTTCAACAAGAGGTCAGTGAAGAGTGGGTGGAGGTAGAACTTACAACAAATGGAGAGATGTCTACAGCTCATTATAAAGGACGACATTATGGAGTGCCAAACAGTTGTAATTAAACATGGGTAACCTCATTACACAGGCCAGTTAGGAAATAATTGGGTGTGGTGAGGGGCACAAGATCATTAGTCTATTAACAGAGTTGAGGTTTGCTTGCATACTATTACTTTGTGACAACATATATTAACTAAACTAAACTGTCAGGTAAGCAGAAACTAAACACTGAGGTAAAGAGCAACTACACTCCAAGGTAAACTCCTGAAATTATCCACCTGTTACTGAAGACTGCCACAGAGTTAAGTTACAGGGTGGCCATGGCAAGGACTAGCTGAGCAAACACTTATGAGAGAAAATTCACTAAGCTAACACCTTAACTCAGTACCTATATGGTGTCACATGTATTACCAGGTGTAATATCACTGCACATTTCTATTGGTTAATAGATGACAACTCAGATGTTAGATTACTGTCATTGCACAAGATGAGTTCCTTGTTTCAATGGACCGTTCCAGTTGTAGTTATGCCCTGCCCATCTCTAGCTATGCCCCACCCACACCTCACTCATGTAGGGATTGATCGATCCGTGAACTCCCTGATTATCAACGTTTCAAAATATTCAACACCATTTATTAAATCGCAAAGACGTACAACAACCGTGAACAATGCTTAGTTCATGACGTCATTGATTATGATGTCATCCGACACATCACATAGTTGATTATGACATCATATGATGGATGGATAAACTGGAAAGGTCCATTTAACAAAGATAACAAACTTGATAGATATTTTACTCAGTCAATTAAGATGAAAATTGCACCAAAGTTCAGCGCACACGAGAGATAACACCTAAGCAAATGCTCTTATGCAAGTTTGCTCGCCTGATATTTCTTGTGTGTGCCCATATTTATGCTTTGTTAGGTGGGACTGCTTTAGCATGATGGCTGGTGCCAAATGTGAAAACAATGTTAACTAGGGAACATTTACTGAAGTAACTGTAAATCTGCGATGTCTGGCCATGAGGAAATAGTATAAGGCCTCATCTAAAGGCCATTAAACATGTCTGATAATGATCTAATACAAACTCGATGTGTAGTCACAGCTCAAAGATCCATACTGGAAATACAGATAGGTTTAAACTAAAAGGTCACCTTGACCCTAAGGATAAAATAAAGTGTTTTCTAATATTATTTTTGAAGTTGCATGATGAAAGGCAGGTAACTTATGCCAGTCATGAAAACTGGAAAGTTTTACCCGTGAATGAACTTGACCCCAAGGGAGATATTAAAATTTTCATTGGAAATTATTTAGATCTCTCAATGTTCTAAAATCTGGCCAGGTTCGAAGAGAATCAGAAGAAAACTATAGGAGATAACACTGTTCCAATATTGCTCCCATAGGTTTACTATGGGGATGTGGCAACCAAAAGTTGATTTTCTCGAAAACTGTTGGTCGGATCAACTTTAAATTTGATACGAATACGAGAGCTAGAAGTTCACCAAATTTCAAGTCGGTCGTAGCAAAACTCATTTTGGCGGACATTCTTTCAAAAAAAATGTGAAATCTTTTTTTCACCGCGAGTTCATTTTTGCAAAAAATATTTTTTTATCATTTTGACCCCAAAAGGTGCACCTGGTCAGGTCGTCATTTTCCCATAAATAATTTTCAAATAAATTTTTTATTTTTTTTATCATTTTTCATCCTAAGTTCATTTCTGAAGAAAAAAAAATGGTATTTTTGGCCAAGGTTTTTTCACGACGGACATTTTGAAAATTTTTTTTTTTCAAAGAATCATCAGTGGTAACATCCTACCCAAGTATGGTAGTGATCCGATCAAAACTCTAGGTGTAGTAGCACTTCAAACATTTTTTTCCATGCATTAACGGGTCAAAGGTCTGGCAGCCATTTTGAACAAAAATATTTTTTTTAAAACAAATGCCAGTGGTAACATCCTCAGCAAATATGGTAGTGATCCGTTAAAAACTCTAGCTGTAGTAGCACTTCGAATATCAATTTTGAAAATCCCCATACATTTCCTATGGGACTTTTTGCCCACTCAAAGCTCGGTAGCTCGAAAACTATCTGAAGGATCTAAAATAAAAGTAATAGCACACAATTCCAGGCTGAGTAGTAGAAGATGCCCAAGTTTGGAGTTGATCGGACGAAAACTGTAGGAGATGCGGTCCAAATTTTTGATGAAGAATAAGAAGGAAGAAGAAAAAGAAAGATCCCGAGTGATTGTAATAATCCCCCCACAGACCCCCCTTGCGGGTTGGTCTGTTGTTTTATTAACCACTATAAAAACATACTTACCGTTCAATCACTACTTGCTAAATCAATTATTTGCATTTTGCTATCAGAATAAGATTTTTATGCCTGCATACACACCTCCCCATGCTTAATCTTATTCCTATGGACCCTCAACCAGGCTACTGGTTGAGTCCCACCTCCAGCCTACCATCAGGTATAGACTGGCACCAGTCTATACTCACCTCATAGTGACGCTTGTCGCTACGCGCGCTCACGCATGCGCATCAGAGCCCGAATAGGAAACAGATTCACTTTTCTAAATTTAAGTGCAAAATATTTAAAGTCTGATTCTCAAATCTTACCACGCGTGGTGGTTGAGGCCGGGTCGTAGTGATTGAACGGTAAGTATGTTTTTATAGTGGTTAATAAAACAACAGACCAACCCGCAAGGGGGGTCTGTGGGGGGTTGTTATTACACCACAAAAACATCCATTACCGTTCAATCACTACTTGCTAAACCCGTAGATTTGGTCAGTGCCCCCTGTCCACATAAGGTGGGAGGAGATTTGAGAATCAATAAACCAGGATAAAAATCAAACCAATGTTATCCCTATGTTATTAACATAACATATTAGTGTATTTAGCTCAATCACAACGTGATTAGCAAATAAGAACAAGTTGAACTTAAAGAAATAACTAAAAACCAAAAGAAGACTCACCATTTCTCACCGACGCAGTCTTTTAACGAAAATGGTGGAAAGTGACTGGTAAATAGTCTTCGGCTTTTTTGGTTAACAAACAAGGATAAATTAAATCAATCTTATCCAAATGTTAACAACATAACCTAATATAGCATTTAGCTCAATCACACCGTGATTAGCAAATACGAACAACAAGTTGAACTTAAAGAAATAACTAAAAACCAAAAGAAGACTCTCCCCCTATCTCACAGACGCATAGTCCTAACGAAAATGGTGGGAAGTACTTGCTAAATAGTCTTCGGCTTTTTTAGTTAACAAACAAGGATAAAATTAAATCAATCTTATCCAAATGCTAATAACGTAACCTAATAGTGCATTTAGCTCAATCACACCATGATTAGCCTGCACTCTGGTCTTTGAGCTAAAAGGATGTAAGGTGTATTCACATTTCCCTCCTGCTACCTGCATGATCTCATCTAAAGACGATCCCTCAAAAAGAGCGAAAGAAGTAGCCATACCTCTAACTTCATCGGCTTTAATAAGGGAGAGATTAATTTGATCTGGTGAGGCTATCTCATAACAAGGACTAAGTATTCTCTCAAAATCCATCTGACAATCGAAGAATTTGAGACCGGCTTAGATAAATTTTCCTCGTAGGAAAAACATAAATGAGATGGATCGATTCTTATAACATCTGATCGCTGATTGAAGGTTCCTAATGCCCTAATAGGACACCAAAATATTTCGGATGGCGACAGACGAAAAGATTTTAAAATGATCGGACTAGCAGGATAGCGGTTAGTGCGAGTTATAGATAAAAAATTCCTTCTGGGATATCAAAGCCGTCTCCTGAAACTATAAATCTCTCCTTTTCAGCAGAAAGAGCATGAATCTCTTGAACGCCTTCTAGCAGAGGCTGTAGCAACAAGAAAAAACAGCTTTGACAATTAAAAACAAAACCAAGCTTACTACTGGTAGAAGAAATAGGTTCAAAATGGCGACCTGCCAAAACTTGAAGAACGCAAAGCCCAACTCCAGGAAGGAAAAGACTTAGCAATCGGAGGACGAATATTACTTAGACCTCTAATAAACCTATTAAACGTCTTAGTATCCTTGACATCGGCATACAGAAGACAAGGAAGGGATGACACCAGAGAACATCTATACTCCCTAAACGTAATAACTGACAAATGAAAATACCCAACAGATAAGATAAAAAATCTAATAATTTGGGTATCGAACCAGAATCGGGCACGAAACCTTGGTCTGAACATCATTCACCTAAAGTTTTAAAACCGACCCTTGTAAACTCAACGGGTTGAATCCCTTCTGGCAGAGTCAATCATTTCCTGATATCAGAAGAAACCTTATTCTCGAGGACTTCAGACTCAAGATTCTCCAGACACACAGACTAAAATTTATTGGATTTGGATGCACACAAAGACCTCTTACTTAAGATAGAAGATCCTGGTATACTGGAAGAAGAAGAGGGAAATCTACCAGAAAATCTAGAAGGTCTAAAAACCAAATTCTCTTTGGCCAACAGGGAGCTATCAGAAGAATTTCGCAAACCTGATCCTTGACCCTCTTCAGAACTAACTGAATCAAAATCGTTCGAGAGAAGGCATAGGTGAGCATTCCTGTCCACTACTGAGACAGAGCATCCAACCCCCCCCCCCCCCCCGAGGGGTTGACTGTCCAGAAAAGGAGACATGTAAGAGAAGATCTGAGCATTAAGAGGCCGCGAACAGCTCTACTAGAGGTCAATCCATAAGACTAAACCTCATTCCTCCTTATAAAAATGAAAGAAAACCCCATGGCCATGACTGAACGAATTGAGATTTAGAAGCCTAACAGACAATCCGACCAATGCACAGAAGCCTGGATCTACTTTCCAATGAATAGCTTCTTCTATAGACTCCGTGACAATCATAGACAAACAACAACCCCTCTAAAGCTAATAGCTTCTAATAATAAGGAACAGAAAACCTTTTTGGAAGAGGAGACTACATAGAAGGATTCTAGATCCAGGAATATCTAGCCCCTTTTAATAAGGGCCCCCCCTTAAAGAAGAGTCAAACTTACTATATGCTAAAGAGGAGTGCTCATAGAAAACACATAGATTACATATGCCAAAAATCCTGGCCTATATCATAACGCTTATACCTCACTAAATAGGTAACTCACGTTTATTATGGATATTTTAATAATACTGCTTACTCTGAATGGAGACCAAAAAGGGTCATATCAGAATAGCCTAACTTATTAATAATGCTAAAGACTCTGCAAAAATTATAGATAATATTATTTACAGAGATTTAACCAGAGATTGTGGCAAACCCAAAACCCCATAGTAAGTCTATGGGAGTGTTTAGAGTCAAGATATAGCCAAACCCTGTGCCCGAGATCTACATGAACTACGGGAAAGTCACTAGTGATGACCGTCATCACAATTCTATGAATAGCATACATGACAAGTCACAAGGTCCTGATAAGAGAACTATGGCCCACATTAGACTAGGTCCTGATAAGAGAACTATGGCCCACATTAGACTATCTAATTTAAACATCGTATAACAATGGAGATTTAATAAAAAATTGTATTGAATACATCAACGGTTGCCTAGCCGCTCGGGCTTGCTGATAAATTAGATATCCTAAACAATTCGATATTTATGCCACGAGGCAGAAACTTAAAAGATTTTAATAAATTTATTGATTCTTATATTCATAATCTTAGCATCAATAATTTCATCTTTGTACTAACAAATGCCATTGTGTTAGAAATCCCCAAGAAAGATTGAACACTGATACTAGATATTAACTGATTGAATACTGAATTTTGCAGACGACATATCACGACTGTAATATCTCTGGACTTGCAAAGATTTAGAAAACATTTTGATCGAAATAGTTGGTGGATGCTTAAATCCAAAGATTCTCGTCCGCTCTTCCCCCCTCCAGTGCAACCCCAACCCCACTCCAACCGGCCCGCCACCAACCCCCAGACAACAACCTCAACGAGCAAAAACCCAAGACTCACCGAATAATCCGGGAATAATCCGACCGAAAATTGCCGGTGGCATCACCAACAACCTTCAGCCAAACTGCCCCCAAAATACCCAGCAAATCCCGAGCCCCGCCCCCCCCCCCCCCGAACCCCCGTCCAAAGCCCCGCAGCAACCCTGTCAAGATAGAGCAAAATTTACGCTATAAAAGGAAAACCAAACAAAAATCTGGAAAAAATGAAAATAAAACGAACTCACCGAAGCTATGTCAACGCAGAAGAATCCGACTCATATTCCTCCTTCCTGCCCCTTTATCCGATTGATTATCCTTTCTAAGCGAATAATGTACTTGTAGACATTAATCCTGTACTCATAATGATCCTATGAAACCTTTACTGAATCTAATTCTTTTCAGCGCCTGACGAAATTATACTACGATTTACTTAAGAATCAGGGTTATCCCCTCCACAAATAAACTCCCTTTGGTTAAATAAATATGTCAACCTGCTGACATAAGAGGTAAAAGGAGCGAGAAAAAACGCTGAATGGCCCGAAGACAACTGGCCATCTAAAGTTGGATGAAAGCAAAAATCGTATCTCGAAATAATGCGTAGAATACCACCTGACTTATCGGCTTATGAAATGCGCATAGAAAATAATCTGCAACAAAATCCCATATGGTAACCAGTCAGGACAGTCTTTAATTACGCTGAAATTGTCGCTGATAAACGAATAAATGTCTGAATAGACTATCATTCCAAGAGAGACTACAAGACTGGCAATGACTTGGAATGACTATTTTCAGCAATTTAACATTCCCAATATTAAACAAAACTGAAATAAGACTAATTCTAAGCAAGAAGATGACTAGATTCTAGGATTGCGGATATGGAAAAAAGGGAAACGGAAATGCATAAACCCGGAAGTATACTACCGGAAACTGATCAAACTCCTACAACCCGGATGTACAGAATTACCGGAAGAGGAAGCTGAAAACCCGGAAATGGATGTAACATGTAATGCCGGGTAAAACCGGAAATGACCCTATCCCCGGCTGTACGAAATCCGGATGTGGAAAAAAAGACAAAAAGAAATGGATAAAACCGGAAGTAGACTACCGGAACTGATCAAGATCCTACAATCCGGATGTAGAGACTAACCGGAAGAGGGAACTGAAAAAACGGAACCGGAAATTGATGAACAATGCAAAGCATTCTTCCAGAAGCTCTCATGAAACCGGAAACGGAAATCGGAATTACATCCAGGTCTGACCGACCCGGAAGTACACTTCTAATACCGGAAGCGGAAGTAAACTGACTAGTGTCCACCCCGGAACCGGAAACGCCTCTACCAGAATTCGGAAAATAAAAAGAGTCCTCAGACTCCGGATATCCAGAATGGCCGGAAGCGCTAAAAGACCCGGAAACGGAAGTAGACACTAGACCTCTAGGACCCGGATGTCCTACATAACCGGAAGTTACCGAAACGGAAGTGGTAACCTGATCTTACCGACCCGGATCACCCCCCCCCCCCCCCCCAAACCGGAAGTCCTTCCGAAAACGGAAGCTACCGAAGTCGGAACCGGATCTTGACGACCCGGATGTCTCGCTAAACCGGAAGTCCGGCCGGAAAAAGAATGAGAATCGTAAAACGGAAGTAGCCGGAATTAGCAAGACTAGGTAACAACCTCTCAACAATGGGCGCTTTCGAGACTACTTTAACCACCGGAACCACCGTTACATTGGCATTTTCATAAGTACTAGCCTTATGGACGCCAGCTTCAACCTACGCCACCACTGCTTGAAGGTTATGCCCGTCACCTTCTAGTCTAACGTGGATTTTCTGTGGTGCACCCTCCGAGCACACCTTCATGAGCTTAGATGCTCTTGTCTTCTGCTTTTTCGGCGATTACATCACCTGTCTAGAGGACAGGGGGACCGGCTTCCCCCATTTGCGGGAACGCCCGCTAGCCTTCGGGCTATCCTCGGAGCTTGACGAGCTCTCTTTCCTTTTTGCCTCTTTTATTGCAGAAGAGATCCTTTCATCAAGTGATTTCGTCAAAACGGTGGCAAACGACTCAAACCTAGCAAAGAGCGCCATCACGGCGTTCGAATTTCCCGATGAATTTCCCCCCTCCATTGCTACCGATAACGGAACAGAGGTTGAAGCAAAGGACACCGCCCTTGTCTTGCTAGCAACGGAGGAAGGGGAAGGACGACCGGAGGCAGCGATTGTTAGACCGACAATCTTTAAAGAACGCTTTCGCTACCGAAAACCGGCCACCCTTTACAAATCAGACACATAGCATTAGTAGTACAGGACACTTCGCACAAACGTGCCCGGCGAATCGAGTGATGACGATCACATTTTGCCGACGAACATTTAGTCTTATCTGACCTTTTCGCTAACTCCTACAAACGAAAAAACGTAACAATGGAGCATACCGCTCAAACTCTCACACAAGAGACACCCTCAACTCAGTTCTAACGGCGGGAAAATTCAAATTTCCTTACCAGAAACTTTCAAGGGATTTTAATATAATCCTTATAATGCACTAGAAATAACTTCGTTACAGGCTCTATATATGGAATGGACATTATCAATGATGATGATGATTTAGGATAGGCATAACAATCAAGATACCACGAAGCAAAAACGATCTTCGCGAAAACCGGTAATATATAAATTCATCTATAAGATACCATATAAACACAATTATACTCCTAGACGTAACTTAGGGAGGATTGACTTCATATTGGGCATATTGTTCCGAGATATAAAGTCAAAAGGTATCGCTGCCACAGCGCAAAACACAAAAACTTATATAAATATTTTTTGCATGCAGAATAATTGAAAAGTGAATCTGTTTCCTATTCGGGCTCTGATGCGCATGCGTGAGCACGCGTAGCGACAAGCGTCACTATGAGGTGAGCATAGACTGGTGCCAGTCTATACCTGATGGTAGGCTGGAGGTGGGACTCAACCAGTAGCCTGGTTGAGGGTCCATAGGAATAGGATTAGGCATGGGGAGGTGTGTATGCAGGCATAAAAATCTTATTCTGATAGCAAAATGCAAATAATTGATTTAGCAAGTAGTGATTGAACGGTAATGGATGTTTTTGTGGTGTAATAACAACTGCAATTTTCATCGCAGATTAATGAAACCTGCTGCTGTCTAAGACATCAACAGGTTTCATAAACATTGTGTTCAAATTCAGCCTGTTGAATGCACATACAGAAAAGACTGGCAGAACAACACAGGACTGCCTGTTGTTTTACGTGAGAATATATACCGACTCACCTGACATCTGCGTAGTTCATCCTTAATGAGGGCAATACTACTTTTCTTACCAATCATTGTGCTGTACACTCTATAAACAACAAGAAATACACACATATAAACCATGATAATGATATATTATCACCTTCTATCATTCACTTAGAACTGTTACCATGATGCCAACTCATCTGTGTTCTGAGAATCATGTTCTAGATAAATGTCCCAGAAGACAGATTTCACTGTCCATTAGAATTCATTCATGGTCTAAACTATGGTAGCTCAAGCCTAAGATCATATAGACAGACTGGACAAAATAACAAGCCTAAGATCATATCGACAAACTGGACAAAATAACAAGAATGCCAATCAGAGACTGCCATAATCTAGTGGATCAATGTAGCATGAAGACTGGTTAGCAGTGCAGTGTCAAAGGAAATTAGAACACAATTTTCTAGATTGTGTCACTGTGACTTTGCCTTTTGACCCCAAAATTAATATTAATATAACATTGACCTTGACACAAGGCCTTTCGACATTAAAATTAATTCACTTCTTCAGACCACCAAGGTAAAGACACAGGTACATTTTGGTAAAGATTTCTTCAGTAGAACTTGAGTTATCATACGGAAACACAAACAAATTTCCGTAAACCAAAATTAGTAAGGTTCTTCGGACCCCAGTGAAGGGCATCACACAGGCCAAATTTGGTGATGATCCCATCAGTAGAGCTCGTTATCGCATGGAAATTAAAGACTGGACAGATTAACAGACAAACAACCAAGTGGAAATACAAAGCGAATGCTACATAATCCATGTATCGTTATGTGGGGTCATAACTCTGCTATGAAAATAGAGCAGAATCTCTAATGGCTAATTCTCAGATATTAAAAGGTTAACATCACCATGATATTAAAGGGTTCAGTTTTCCATTTCTAAAGATGTCTTTAGATGTCTGGTGAAATAATTTATTATTAGATCTGAGCAAAATAGCTGGCAATCTCTTCTCAGGGTTATCTACAACACAAATTATGGCATAACTAACCTGACAGTGTGCTTCAATTGAACACTCTCTGCTATCATTCTGTTGACAAATCCGACTTCTCCACCACGAACAATGCTCTCCACATCGTGAGCTGTGCTCACTGAGCTGGGATCTGGCCGCTCATCAGATCGAGTAGACATGATGGCCTGCGCATCCATATGATCAGCAAAAAATGGTGGATTACACATGCAGAAATCAAATTGTCTCTCCCCACCGCCATCCTGTACCAGATCTAGCAGAATGCTACCACCAGTTACTTGTCTTACTGTTGGCAAAATAAAGATCAGTACAATACATATATTTAACTAATTACATGCATTGTATCCTGTCAATGATATTTATTACATGATATTGCCCAGATCTTGCTCCTTGTGTTGAAAATGGTTTCAAACATAAACAAGCGCAATTAGAGAATGAAAAGCCTCCCCATCACATTGCATCATTTTTTATCATACCCAATAGTACTAGAGTATGATCACACCTTTTCTTGCGCAAAAATTTGAGCCAAATCCGACCAATACTTTACGAAATAACCATTGATTCAGGATTTGATTCAATCCGGATTCTTTTTTTTTTTTTATCTAGATCAGGTCCAGAGTCTGGAAATCCTCTCTCCCTGTGTGATCCATTGTTGTGTTCAAACTTGAGCTACATCAGATCAGGATTTTTTTAGATACAACTCCAGATGGACAGACAGATGGATGGAGGGAGACAGACAGCCAGACAGTTAGAAATACAATACACTCTTCCCTGAGAAATGAGTCTACGGGCCATAAAGCTGACCTGCTTAAGATAATTTGACAAACTCATGCTGATCCATACTGAATCAGACAAGTACCATATACTGGCAGTCTGTTAGTCATCTAGTGAACATCTGATTTTAGCACTTCAGATGGTGGCAGCTGTATAACAGCAGGCACTGGCTTATGCTCCTCTCATATAACAGTCATTTGGGTTCACTGGCCAGGTAATACAACATAGGCTGCCCTGCCTTTGCCACATACTGTGTCTGTGCACATCTATCAATGAGTTTAAACGAAATCAAGGATTTCTTTTTTCACGAGAGAGTTGATACTTACCTCCCTAATACTTTTGATATTGCTAAATATTGGCTTTCACTCAATAAACACTCAGATTAAAACAGTTAGGTGCCCCTACTGGGCAGGGAGTCAGAGCGTAGTCTGGCGGATGCCAGCCCCACCACCGCGCATGCGCAGACTAGCACTTCCTCTGACTAATTTATTGGCTGATACACATGCAACTATAAAGAGCCTGAAGACCGAGCCTCTGTGGGGTGGAGAGGCCGGGTCCGTATCTAGGGAGGTAAGTATCAACTCTCTCGTGAAAAAAGAAATCCTTGATTTCGTTTATTTCACATCAAGAGTATACTTACCTCCCTAATACTTTTGATATTGCCAGAATTCGACAGTGAATTCGGCGGGAGGGAGGCGAGGTCAAAAGACCAGCTCATCCCTATACGCTTTTCTGCGTTTAAGGCACTTAAACTTCTGAAACTGTATGAAAAAACAGTCAGGATTTGACTAACCATCGGATAACACCCCCGATGTATGAGAGATGACCGAATGTCATATGCGCTCCCCCCCCCTCCTTCCTGGGAGGAAGAGTCGAATGACCTCAATGTCCTATACGCTCTCTACGTACAAGTGCCATGTACTACAGGACAGAGACGAAAAAACTCCATTTTCGTATACTCTCAACAATGAACCACATAAATACACAAAACCATCATCATATTAATAACGGGTAACGTGACAAGACAATCAACAATGGACGACACATACACAAGACTGACCTTGTTGAAATGGCTGCTGACATCCTCTTCCCATTGGTGAAGAACGATGCAGTCCCAAATTAGTGGTTGTTTCCATAAATTAATTGTGAAATATATAAGCAATGAGGAAACCCCATCCAAAAATATATGCCTAGTTATTTTTTCAAAATCGACAAGGCGAGAGGATTAGAGGTGTCACGGAGATAATGGTCTGTAAAACTTGACTCACAGTGCCACTGAGCCACCGACATAATCTCATCCACAGGAACCCCATTAAATAGGGCAGTGGATGTCACTACGCCGCGGACACTGTGAGCCTTGGCCACGTCAACCTGCTTCCCGGTGGCGGATTTATGGCAAAACTGAATGCATTCTACAATCCACCTGGAAATGGTGTCCTTAGAAGCCCTGCCATGGGGTTCAATATAAGACAACCATAACGCCGACTGGTCGGTGCGCCACTCCGCCGTACGTTGTTTGTACCGGCGAAGCGCCCGGACGGGACACCATGCTTTAGAATTAGGATCATATCTAGTTAAAGCAGGCAAAACAATAGGTTGACCTGGATATTTCAACGACTGATTTTTAGCCAAGAAATTAATCCTAGGTAGCAGCTTAAGGCCTTCCCCTGAAACCACAAAACGGTCATCCTCGGCTGATAAGGCATGAATTTCACTCCTACGCCTAGCCGAGGCCGCAGCAATTAAAAACACAGTCTTCAGTGTTAATAGTTTCATAGAAATGGAACTAAGTGGTTCAAACGGCTTATCACCTAGTACTTGAAGCACTAGCGATAAACTCCAAGACGGAATCACAGGTGGATTCCTTGGTCTTAGATTGCCCATGCCTTTAATTAATACATTTAATGTATTTACTTCATCACTTCCCCTCTTAGCCAGGCAAGGAATAACAGACATTAAAGCTGACTTATAACCAGCAATAGAGTTAGGCTTGAGGCTATAGGCATCAGAGGTGACAGAGGAAATCAGCTACTACCTGAATAGATGAATCCATTGGATCAATACATCTTTTTGAGCACCATTCTGCAAATCTGTTGATTTTATAATTATATGCTCTGGAGGTTGACCCCCTCCTGGCTTTGGCCATAAACATGGCTGCTTGCTCAGAAAAGCCCTCCTTAATTCTAGATTCCTTGACAACATCCACGCAGTCAATCTGAACATTGACGGATTGTTGTGAAGGGCCTTGCCCTGGAAGATAATATCGTCCATCAGAGGCAGAGGAACCGGATTGCAGACCAGAAGGTCCAGCAGATCCGTATACCATGATCGGCTTGGCCAATCCGGGGCGATCAGAAGCACTTGGCATTCCTCTTGTCTGATTTTCTGAAGAATTTTTGGAATCAGGATTGCTGGAGGGAATGCGTATGCATACATTCTCCCCCAGCTGATAGCTAACGCATCTGTTGCGAAAGCGCTTGGATCCGGAATCGGAGAGACGTACGTCGTCATCTTCGCATTCTTCTTCGTTGCGAACAAATCGATGTTGGGTTTCCCCCAATGGTCGAACAGACGATCCGCCACACATTGATTTAGTTGCCATTCCGTGGGTAAAACACTCATCCTTCGGCTCAATGAGTCTGCTAGCAGATTTAACCTTCCCGGAATATGAACTGCTTTCAAGGTAATCTGGTGATCCAGGCACCAACAAAGCAGTCTCCATGTCATCATACAGAGACTGGGCGACTTCGTTCCGCCCTGGCGGTTTATGTAAGTCACAACTGTTGAGTTGTCTGAACGAATAAGAACAATCTTGCCCTGAACTTTCTGTAAGAAATGTTCCAGGCCCAGGACTACTGCTCTTAGCTCCAGTAGATTTATATGTTCCTTTGACTGTTCCAGATTCCAAAGCCCTGATATCGTGGACTCTTCCAGGCAAGCTCCCCAGCCCTCCATCGATGCATCTGTATACACAGTCACCTGAGGGTGGGGAGGGGTTAGCATAACCCCCACCAAGAGATTCTCTGTGTCCAACCACCATTGCAGGTGATGAATCAGAGGCGCCAACACTGACACATTCGAGTCCAGCGAACCTGTACTCTGGGTCCATTGTGTCATGAGAAATAACTGGATCGGCCGCCTGCGTAAGGCGGCCTGAGGAATGACTGGTTCCAATGAAACCATCAACCCCAGCATTCTCAAGTAAACCCGTGCCAGGACATGACGACTGTCGCACACTGACTGAATTAATGAGATGAGTTTCTGAACTCTCTCCTGAGTAGGATAAACATATCCTGTCTCTAGATCGAAGAACATCCCCAGGTAAACAAACTTCTGGGATGGAGTCAGCTCTGATTTTGGGAAATTGATCATCCAGCCTAAGTCTGTGAGAGTTTTCAAAACAATCTCCAGACTGGCCGATAAACTTTCCCGGGTGTGTGCTTTCAACAGCCAGTCGTCTATGTACGTGTGGACTGCTATGCTTCTCCTGCGGAGGTATGCGGTGATCGCAAGAACCACACGGGTGAAAACCCGAGGAGCCGTGGAAATTCCGAAGGGTAGCACCCTGAATTCCCACTGTCTGCCCTGGAATGCAAATCTCAGGAAGCGACGGAAACTCCTGTGTACGGTGATGTGGAAATAAGCGTCCTTCAAATCTATCGACGCTGTCCACATTCCCCTCTCTAACCCCGCCAACACCGAGCGCACAGTCTCCATCTTGAAACTGGGCGTCTCTATGAACTTGTTCAATGGCTTGAGGTTGAGAATTGGTCTCCACCCTCCGGTGTTCTTTGTTACTAAGAACAGGGTTGAATAGAAGCCCGGACACCTCTGTGCCGGCTGAATAGCTCCTTTTTGTATGAGGGAATTTATTTCCTCCTCGATACACAACCTTTGATCTGGATCTCTCGGATTTGGAGTCCAGATCGGCACTAGAGACAGTCGCGATGGCGGGCCTGTCATCCAATCGGGATGATACCCGACTGAAAGCCATCGCAAGACTAAACGGTCCTGAGTTAACCGTTCCCACTCTTGCATGTGGTCGGCTAGCCGGCCTCCCACCGATCCACCTAGGGATAGAGGTGGACATAAGGAGTGCAAGAGCGGCACTGTCTCCTTTGCCAGAAACACCGGCGTGGTTCTCACCGCGGTAACCGTCCCATCAGGAACGATTACCCCGCCCAGATCCTCGCGCGCCACGACCAGCACCGCGCGCACCTCGGTGCGCGGGCGGCTGTCTGGCTGACTGCGCCTGAGGAGCCTGCGCCCCCCTCGCTGCTGGCCGAATCGCACGCGGCCGAGGCCGACGCTGCGATGGTGGTTGGCCTCTGACCTGGCCACTACCACCTCGAGCCTGCAGGGGATGATACGCAGGGGGTGCGGCGCGAACGTTGGCACGACGAAGCACCTCAAACTGCTCGCGCAGCGCCCTCTGGTTATTGACCAGAGTAACCGTCTCCTGGAGGTGCCTACATCCCTCACCTCCAAAGAGACCAGGACCTGTCATAGGCGTACGTAGTAGCCTATTGTATAGGTCCTGGGACGGGCACAGATTATCCAAGGCAAAAGTGCGCCTTGCCCGGACACTCCTGGTCACCGCCCGCGTCATACAGTCCAGCGCCAGGTTGATACCATCCTGGATGGCTCGCTGGACTGTGACCGGACTTGGCTGGCGCGATGCGGATGCTGTTACTACCCCTTGTAACAGCTGGGAGACGTGGGACAGAGCGGCAATCGAAGCCCTCCCACTCTCCTCTGCATCACGCAACGCGGTATTTGCTGAACGCAATGCGTTCGAACACAAGACTCCCGTGTCAGAACGGGAGCCTGGCCGCGCATCCTCACCCAAAGCCACGCGGTCATCCACGCTCGGCTTAGGTACCACACCGTACCGCTGGTAGTCCAGGGGCACGATGCGGCAACGCCTGGCCACCTCGCGCGGGGCCTTAGCGAGACGTCCACTCGACTTAATGGACGTCTCCGCCGCCTCGAACATGTCAACGACATGCTCTGCCAGCGGCAGAGAAGGCATAGCGTTAGCAGTAGGCTTACCAGCTAACCACGGCCTGTGATCACGCTGGCTAGCCGACTGCTCCACGGGCAGATCTGGTCTAACACTCACCAACCACTGGCAAGCGTCAGACCAATCCTCCTCCGTGGCTAGTTGCGAGCGCTCTACAAGACGGGGGCCTTCGTCTTCCTCCTGAGCGCAAGCAACAGAGCTTGACGGCGGATACGCTGATATCCCTGGCAAGCCAGGGAGAGCATGCGGGCCTGACAATACCGGCATGCTAATCTCACTGGCTTGACCAGGAGCAGGCGCCGTGGTAGAGCGCGGGGCATATACCGCCCCACCACGGCCCCGGCCAGCACCAGCGACACTCTCGGCAAGCCGAGGTATGCGGTAACGCTGGCCTTCAGCGCCCAGGGCCACAGTCTGAACCGTGGATTCTACCCCTGGGAGAGTAGAACCGTGGAATAAGGCGCCTGTATTCCCCGCGAGGGGTGCACAGACGTCATAATCCATGTCCACGTCCTCAGACAGCGACCCCAACAGGTAATCCTCATCCTCCTGGCCAGACAGATTAGACTCCGGGTCAGCAAAGAGAGCTAACCCGGACTGGCCAGGGAAGGTGCCATACGAGGTACTGGCACCCGCGGTGTGCGGATAGCCCTGGACTGATAAGCAGCCCGCGGGTTCCAGCGACAACCGTCCACGGTCCCTATTGGGCGCGGCAATAAGCCTGCTGCCAGGGTCGTGGAACGCCCCCTCTAATGGGGCCACCTCTGAATCTTCAAACAACGGAAGCGTACTAAGGAACGGTGATTCAGAGGCGGGGATTACCTGCTCCGAAGCAGATGATGAGGCCAACAAAGGATTTGGTCCAGGAAGCATGCCACGAAGCAACTCTGGAACCAAATCCTTTATTGTCCTCCTCATCTCTCCCAACATCTCGGTCCGGAAGGCCTCCATGTCCACCGCGGACGAGGCCTTCCTCTTACCCTTCTTACTTACAACCTCTTTTTTCAGCTTCTTCTTCTCCTCCTCCACCACCTTGTCCTTCGCCTGCAAGCACAAGAATTCGGACATTAGCTCGCCCCCCCAGTGCTTACATATCTCGCAATTAAGCAAGGGACCACAGGGGCTACACTGAAAACAGAGATGAGGACCAAACTTGTCCCTCAAAAATCGTCCACAGGACGCACAACCAGGTCTCTGAAAAAGGCCAAAGGACGAGGAGTATGAGCAATCTAGTTAAGCTTAGAAACTCACCAACTCAAGAGAAGGAAAAATGATCATAAAGATCATAATTTATCAGAAAACCAGCTTCGGACAACTTTAATTGTTAATAAAGAGCAAGGCTGATTATGACGTCATTAATCCTATGACAGGAAAAAATCGATCCTCAACAAACATCCCAGTGCAAGGACGAATTGTATCTCTAACCAGAACATGTGCAGAATGGACATTTCGACTACACAACCATCAGATATATACTGATAACAATGGCAAATACTGTTAATTATCTCCCTTTCCTCTAAATAATTAACATCACCTCATATCAATAATTAGATACCTGACACCTTGTCTAGACAAACCATCCAACCTGATGAACTGGAGCACTCCACCACTGAACGCCTCTTAACTCTCTCCACCTCTAGGGGAAGGAATTGGATCAAGAGGGCAAAGTGAGAAGACCTTTATAATAGGCCTCCAACTCACTGGACATAGAATTTTTGGTTAGATAACCTAACAGTATTAGTAGGAAATGGAACCATGGTGGAGAGACACAAACCCTCTGCAGATGTGATGTCCATTATATTTCTTCACACAGACCTGTGGACATAAACACAAAGAGAGATTAGTCTTATATAGCACCTAGTTGAAATAAACCAACTAAACAAGGCGCTTATCACGTTTAGCGCGAGTCCCGGAAACACATTACAACGGGACAAAACTCGCTAATTTTACTAGAAGTCACCTGATTTAAAGGTCCTGGGCCCTCCTCTGGCGAAGTCACTCTTCCTGCCATCTTTATCAGGGATAAACACTTCTGAACTTTCACAAAAACACTTAGAATTGAGCCACGAAAAGCACTAGCACAAAAGCATGTGTAGACTCTCTGCCAATAAATTAGCAAAGAGAAAGTGCTAGTCTGCGTATGCGCGGTCGTGGGGCTGGCATCCGCCAGACTACGCTCTGACTCCCTGCCCAGTAGGGGCACCTAACTGTTTTAATCTGAGTGTTTATTGAGTGAAAGCCAATATTTAGCAATATCAAAAGTATTAGGGAGGTAAGTATACTCTTGATGTGAAAGGGGTCAGTCACTCATCTATGCCCACCTTCCAGCTCACCAGGGAACTTACCTGTGAGTCCCCGGGGCTGGATAACAGATGAGCACTGTATAGATTCAGACTGCTTTTTCCCAATCAAACGCATAACGTCTGCCTTTGAGCTTGCCACTACAATAGACAAGACTGTCAGCAGACGCTGCTCCTACTGCTCCATCATCCCGCCTTGCCATCTTCTGAGCATAGAGGGCTGCTGTTTCACGTCTGAATACCTTGACATCGTCAACCTGTCGCAACTCTGGTCACTGAATGTGCAACTTAGATTCTCATAGGCACTCTTGCGCCTGATTTGGTCATACAGAGTGAACAGAATATCTGCTTGATGTACTCTATCCAGGACAGGTTCATCGATGTATTTGGCGAGGGCAGGGCCTTTATATCTGCCATATTGCCTGTCTGCAGAGTCAGTAGCAGAGTCTCCAGAGTGATGTGACCATTGCGGCATACTAAAGTTTTTCATTGGCTTTGTTTTTCAACAAGGCCACGTCAGATTTCAATAAAACGTTAACAAAGATGTTCTCTACAATACAGATGCAATCTAAATCATTCATAGTATATTTGGGGAGAATTTTTCCAATTTTTCATGTTTAAAAAAACATTTTTGCTGTTAACCTTTGGGTAAGTTTTTCACTGCCGTTATTATTACGTTTACATTTTGTCTACAGCTGAGTCACGCATCTGGATGAAGCTGACTGTGTTAGCCAGGTTATCTCCTCCCTGTACAGCTTGTCATTGATGGATATTGTTGTTGGCCAGTGGCTGTTCTACTGCTGATTGAGTTGTGAGCAATCCTGTAAGATGTGTGTAACTGTTTCTTGGCTAGTGACACATGGCCACATCGCTGTACTGTCAATCTTCAGTTTGCTGTACATGTGAGGAAGTATCCTGCTTGTTCAACAATTGGAAACTGTCAAGCAGATTGGGTACATATTAATTGGGGAGGGGTATAAATCATCAGTTACAATGTAGTATGTTCTATGCATGTGGGAACAATACGTGTAAGTACAGTTTATTGTTTTCAACACACTTTACAAGTAAAACCAGTACCTCTCAATGCCACCTCTCAGTAGGTGTACAAGTGTTAAGCGATTACTAAACATGTTAAAAGTTACCTGTAATCTGCTCTTGTAGACTATTGCTCATCACATTCCGCTTAGCATGGTCAATGTTAACAGAGTCAACATCTGTAGCTTGGAACAGCCATTTGGGATTCAGGCGGCAGCTCAGCAGAGGATAGATACAAGATGATCCAGTACCTACAAGAATTTGTGGAAAAAACCAATTCCATAAAAAGTAAATAATAGACAATTCCAAGACGCAAATGTTTGTAAATTTGAAACATAACAAAAGCAGTGATAATGCTCGTTAGTATTAAGGAAAAACCTGTGCCAGAATTATAAGGTTTATCAAAATGTTAAAAAGGCTTGAGATCGAGGTGCAGTCTCGAGCCTTTGTGATATTTTGAAAAAACTTATACGATTCTACCTAATTCTCATCTCGGAGGATGTACGCCATGTGGATCACTATGTTAGGCCATACTCTGTTTCATGTATAAGTCAACAGAAATGATTAGTCCTCATGCATAGTATCTGCACACATTGCCACCACACAATCATTAGTACATCACCAGTGGACAATATTTTCTATGTGAATGTTCACACATATTTACCTATGTCAATACCCGTCACTACACCCTCCGTATCAGACAGAATGTCTTCTATCCAGTGGATATAGTTTAACCGTAGAGGAACTGTGGGTATGAGTCGGTCAAGCGGAAGTTCTATGTTGAGTGAGAAGTCATGCTGGAGTAATGTCAATGTGAGAGCTCTCAATGATTCTGGATTCTTAAAATCCACGTAAACCTGAAATAATGAAGTACGGTACGGCTTAGAAATAATTTAAAATGTACTGTTCATTATTTTGGACTTCATTTGATTGGAAATCAGCAGCAATGACTTCCAATCAGATTATGTCCAAAATATTCAATGGAACATTTCTTACATCATGTTCAAAATTGCACTAACATATTTCTGTTTTGGTTTTGTAAACATGTTAATTTATGTATTATGATCTGTACTGTAATACAGGGACAGACCAACCCATTTAAAATCATTAGCCAGTGAATTAGCCTATTTTGAGATTTCATTAGCCAAATCTGGACTTTCTTAGCCTGATCAATAACATACATGTAGCAATCTAATACGTTATGATCCTGCTCAGCTGGCCCTGAAAGCTAATTAACTAAATATGAGATGACCAGCGAGCCAGGTAAGAAATAGAATATTGGATGGAATTAGATGGATCATCATGGTTCAGCAGGAAACAGGGACCTACATACCCATCGAAAATTATTAGCCAGTGAATTAGCTTATTTAGGCATTTTATTAGTCAACCACGAGAATGATTCTAGAAAACTAATTGGTGAATAGGTAGGTCTGTCCCTGGTAATATACTGTTACTGATAGATAAAACAGATGCATACTGCTTACAAGTGGAACAGTTACCAGTTATGTAAGAATGTAGCCAACGGTTGAAAGCTACAAAACCATGTATTTATTGAGCAGGCATCACACAGATTTAAATATCTCATCTGTCCTGGATCATTGTTGATGGATGTCAGAGCTCAGAGCAAACTCATTCAATGGTGGAATTAATATGTTTAGGTTAGTTGGGGCATGGTACGGTGATGATCTGATAGAAAACAAGACGCGAATGTTTATTTTTGTACCATGTTCAGCATGATCTTGATAGTTGACCGTAACCACTAAATTGGAAGGAATAGAATAGTAGAGTAGCATAGAGCATCTTAAAGCTGACGGGTCATTATGAAAATAAGAAATATTTTAGTAATAAAAAATAGTAAGTGAATTAATTCTTCATGTTTGCAATTTGTATCAGGTAAGCACCCGCCATATTGTTTTGCGGTGGCCATTTTCTTATCCTCACACCTCCAAAGTAATAAAAGAGCTCGTCAAATCTAAATCCTCCCACATTCACTTTTTGATGCCTCCCCTGTAAGACGCCTAGCAAGCACCACGATATCAAAGTTTCTTCACATAAAATACAGAGAAATCATGAACTGAGGACGCAAGATGGAAATGATTATGTTTATAATTACGTTGTATCCCATCCAGCATAAATATCCATTCAAAATTGAATATAAATGTGTAGTTATTCTCTCTCAGATGAGGTAGTCCACCTTGCATGAACACCAAGACATTTTGGAAATATCAATAATGCTGACATCATTGATCTATGTGTAGGTCAATTCAATTCAATCCAATTAGTTTATTTGCATATCAAAGCGAATGAACCCTAAACAAAAGAGTCGCGGAAAGACTGCCTCTAAAGTGTGTGTATATCTTATACGACAGCGATAAGATGCATGATTTTATGTTTTTACACTGAGCCACTAACAAGAATTCACAGTAGTATAGGGGAGATTGGGGTAATATGTACATATACATTATATTTGGCAACATCCAATTTTGGTAAAATGCAAAATGATGTGGGAGTGAGCTACAATGTATCAATACCAGTCACACTACGACTACCAATATCGCTCAACTACCACTATCACCACGACAACCACCAAACTTCGCCACCACCACCAACAACAACCCTACTCCCCAATTAGACCCTTACCCCACCCTAGCACTACTACTACTACTACTACTACTACTACTACTACTACTACTACTACTACTACTACTACTACTATGACGATGATGACTACGACTGCCGCTACTAGTACTACCTTGGTGCCATGACCGCAACCACGACAATGACGATGATGATAATGATGACGACGATAACAAGAGGTATATCCAGGAGTTCGGAAGTATTGATGGGATCGAAATCCCCCCACAGACCCCCCTTGCGGGTTGGTCTGTTGTTTTATTAACCACTATAAAAACATACTTACCATTCAATCACTACTTGCTAAATCAATTATCTGCATTTAGCTACCAGAATAAGATTTTTATGCTTGCATACACTCCTCCCCATGCCAATTCCTATTAATATGGACCCTCAACCAGGCTACTGGTTAGGTCCATCTCCAGTATATCAACTGATACAGACTGGCACCAGTCTGTACTCACTCCATAGTGACGTCTGTCACTAAGCGCGCTTGGGCATGCGCACTGGAGCCCAAATAGGAAACAGATTCACTTTTCTGAATTTAAGTGCCAAATATTATAGGCAACTTCTCAAATCAATTCCACGTGGGGTGGCTGAGGCTGGTCGTAGTGATTGAACGATAAGTATGTTTTCATAGTGGTTAATAAAACAACAAACCAACCCGCAAGGGGGGTCTGTGGGGGTGGGGGGTTGTTATTACACCACAAAAACATCCATTACCGTTCAATCACTACTTGCTAAACCCGTAGATTTGGTCAGTGCCCCACTTAAAACATCAGGTGGAGGCGATTTGAGAATCAACAAACAAGGATAAAAATCAAACCAATCTTATCCAAATGTTAATAACATAACATAATAGTGCATTTAAATCAATCACACCGTGATTATCAAATAAGGAAAACTTGAACTTAGAGATAAATAAAAACCAAAATAAACTCACACCATTTCTTAAAGACTCACAGTCTTAACGAAAATGGCGGGATGTGCTTGGTAAATGGTCTTCGGCTTTTTTGGTTAAAATCCTAATATTACGAAAGAAGGAGGCTGCTGCACTCTGATCTTTCATATAAAAGGTTGTAAAAGAGGATTCAGATTTCCATCCTGCAATCTGCATGACCTCATCTAAATACGAACCGGCAAAATGCGCAAAAGAGGAAGCCATTCCTCGAACATCGTGAGCTTTAATATGGAAGAAAATAATTTGTTCTGGAGAAGCAATCTCGTAACAAAGCTAAACCGTCCCCCAAATCCATCAGGATATCGAACACTTTAAGACTGGCTTAGCTAACTCTTTCGCTTAAGAAAACCATAAAAAGGGACGGATCAAATCATTTGAAATCAGTTCGCTGTTTGTACATTCTTAATGCCCTAACAGGACACTAGAATATGCGGATGGCGAAAAAGATGATAATGATTTTAAAATGACCGGAAAATCAGGAAACCGGTTAGACTGAGTTTTAAATAAAAAAAGAATCCCTTCTGGGATATAAAACTAAAACGTCTCCTGAAACTATAAATATCTCCCTTTCAGCAGAAAAAGCATGAATTCCTGAACGCCTTCTAGTAGAGGCCGTTAATACTAATAGATGAAAGATGTTCAACATGACGGCCTGCCAGAACTTGAAGAACCAAAGCCAAGTTCCATGAAGGTAAAGGTTTAGCTATCGTACGACGAATATTGCCTAGACCTCTAATAAAAACTATTAAAGGTCTTAGTGTCCTTAACATCGGCATACAGAAGGCAAGGAAGAGAAGATGCCAGAGAAAATCTATATCACCTAACCGTATTGGCTGATAAATGTAAGGAATCAAAAAGATATGTTAAAAAGTCTGATACTTGGGGAATAGAAAAAGAATCGGGCACGAGATCTTGGTCTGAACAACATTCTCCAAAAATTTTAAGTCGATACTTCTAAACTCTGCGGGTCGACTCTCTTCTGGAAGAATCGATAAATACCGGAGGTCTTGAAGAAACTTTATTCTCGTAGATTTTAGTTTCGATATTCTCCAAACACACAGACTGAAGATTTCTGCGTTTGGATGAAGACAAAAACCTCTTACTCGAGACAGAAGATCCTGGGAGAATGCAAGAAGACGAGGGAAGTCTACCAGCAGGTCTACAAACCAAATCCTCTTTGGCCAAAAAGGAGCTATTAAAAGAATCTCACAGATTTGCTCTTTGACCATCTTCAACACTAATGGAACCAAACTCGTTGGAGGGAACGCATAGGCGAACATTCCTGTCCAGGACTGATACAAGGCATCCACCGCCAGGGTGTGACTGTCCAGAAAAGGAGACATGTAAGAGGTTTGGGTTTGGAGATCTGGGAATTCCGAGATGACGCAAACAGATCTACCAGAGGATGATCCATAAGACTGAAAATCGCTTTGACAACCGACCTCTTTAACTGCCACTCTGTGTGGGCAAATTTGCTGGGATGTGACAGTTGGTCCGCAAGAAAAATCAGACTGCCTGAGACATGAGAACCCACTAGAAGAATCTGATTCTTGCGACACTATAAGAGAAGGTACCACACTTCTAGACAAAGGAGGAATGGCCTTGTACCACCCTGCCTGTTGATATAAGAGACCACTGTCGAATTGTCCGACCAAATCGAGACTTTGAGACCTATCACAAGATCTGACCATGAAAGGAGAGCCTTCGTGACAGCACACAATTCCAGAATGTTGATATGAGCTGTCGACTCCACAAGGGACCAAAGACCAGATACCGACAGTGAGTCCCAGACCGCTCCCCATCCCTCCTGAGAAGCGTCTGTGAAGATAATCGCCTGAGGGGAGGATGTTACCAGTGCAACACCCATCAGAAGCAGAGAACGATCTTTCCAAAAATCTAGATGAGGCATCAAGGGTTCTCTGATGGGAATCTGATGGTAAATAGAGTGAACCGACTGCTTCCAAAGGGACATTAAATACATTTGGAAGGGTCTTCTCATCAGCGCCACCCATGGAATAACATTCTCTACGCTGACCATCAAACCTATCAATCTTAGCAGAAATCGCGCTCTGACTATGGGAGAATGCAGGAAATGTCAATTTCCCTTTCTCCGAGATCTAACAATACTCACCATTCTGTTACTTCTGATATACAGCTGGCCTTGACAGCGGCTCTAGGATTATAGACTTAAAAAGCTTTACCGACTCCTGGGAACCGGGTACTCGGCTCCCAACTGCCGAGTACCCATTTACCATAGAGCTCATATTGTTTGCATAGCCACCAAACAAGAGAAAACTATGGCTTGCCTCCGTGGGGCTGGGAGGCTGGGTCCGTAACAGAATGGTGAGTATTGTTAGATCTCGGAGAAAGGGAAATTGACATTTCCTGCATTCTCCTTCGATCAATACTCACCATTCTGATATACACCAGATTTGATCAGTAACCTGGTGGGAAGGGGCAAGCCATACATGTTAATTTTGCCCCTTGGAGAAAGATTTTAGACATCAAACTTGACTAACGGAGACCTAAAAGGACCGTCAAGTTCACGGAACTGAATCACATTCGCGTCACAGCCCCCCCCCCCCTTTTTCCTCCTAAGAAAAGGGAGAGAACTAACGAACATGTATCTCGCCTGAAAACACCAATATGCCAAGAGGGTTAACTACTCCCTGCATATTGCTTGTATTAGCCTGGGAATGAGCATGAATATATAAGATGAATGAACATGATACATATACATAATACAAAAAACTCTCACTTATTGAATTACCTTATGATAACAGGACTTCAGACGTACCGCCTCCAACCATTCACCGGTTCGGCCATCAGTGACACAATCTGGTTGACATCCTCTCGCTTGACCATGCCTGCTTTAGGTTCTTTTCTTACCAAAGTGAAAAAGGGGAAAAGCAGTGTGGTCACTAACTATCGTTTCAAAACAGCTAAAGCGAGTGGATTGGCTGAGTCTGACACATCCCTCATATAGTAATCCGTAAATGAGGACTCACAGTGCCATTGTGCAACGGCCATGATGTCCTCTAACGGAACACCATTGTAAAGGGCGGTCGAGGCGGCTATTCCTCTAACATCGTGTGCCCTTACGCCCTGCACCTGGTGCCCAGTCGCCATCTCGTGAGTAGTCTGAATGCATTCGACTACCCAACGAGAGATAGTATCCAAGGATGCGGCGCCATAAGGTTTCTTATGACAGATCCATAGATGTCTATCGTTCGACCGTAACGAGTCAGTCCATTTCCTGTACTTAGTCAAAGCATGGACCGGGCACCAGACACTGGCATCACGATCAAACCTAGTTAACTTCGGTATAATGATCGGTTTGCCGGGATATCTCAAAGATTGGTTCTTTGACATAAACTCTGCTCTTGGCAGAAGACGCAGACCTTCTCCAGAAACAATAAATCGGTTCCTCTCTGCCGAAAGCGCATGGATCTCACTGCGCCTTCTAGCTGAGGAAGCTGCCAATAGAAAGACCGCCTTTAGAGTCAAATGCTTTAGACTAGCCGAACGCAACGGTTCGAAAGGGTGCTTGGCCAGTACATTAAGCACTAAAGATAGACTCCAGGCTGGAATGACTACCGGTTGTCTCGGGCGGAGATTGCTCATTCCCTTCAACATCACATTTAACTGGGCCACCTCTGGACTATCCCTGTTGGCTAGACAAGGGATAACTGATGCCAAAGCTGACTTGTATCCAGCAATTGTGACGGGAGCTAGTCCTGCAAAGAACAGCTCACAGAGAAAGTCTGCTATTTGCTGAATAGTGGATTGAAAGGTATCAATACCCTTTTCTTCACACCAGTCTGCAAATCTGTTAACCTTGTTGTTATATGACTTGAAGGTTGACCTCCTTCTCGCAGCCGCGATGAAATCAGCAGCCTGTCGAGAAAAGCCTTCCGACGTGGAACGTTGTTTGACAACATCCACGCAGTCAATTTGAACATTTCGGGACGCTCGTGTAGGAAGCGTCCCTTGGCCTGGGAGATTATGTTCGGAATCTCGGGCAACTGCACAGGATTTTCCACCAGCAGATCTAGAAGATCCGTGAACCACGCCCTGCTCGGCCAATACGGCGCTATTAGCAGGACCAGACACGGCTCCTCCCTGACCTTCACCAATACCTTCGGTAGAAGAATGGTGGGTGGGTACGCGTAAGCGTGCATCCCTCTCCAGCTTATCGCCAGAGCGTCTGTATCGACGGCATTTGGATCTGGAATCGGCGAGACATATGTCATGAATTGAGCATTTTCCTTTGTGGCGAACAAGTCCACGTTGGGTTTGCCCCAATGCTCGAAGATCCGTCGCAGAACCGGAGGGTTGAGGGACCATTCTGTTGGCAAGATTCTCTGTCTGCGAGACAAAGCATCCGCCAGAATGTTCAATCGGCCAGGAATATGAGCTGCTTTCAAAACAACCGAGCAATTCCTGCACCATTGAATCAAGTGCCATACCCTGATGCACAGAGTGGGCGACCTGGTCCCGCCTTGGCGATTTATATATGATACTACTGTCGAATTGTCCGACCGTATCAATATCACCTTGCCCCTGATCATCGGAAGATCTCTTCCAACGCCAGTTCCACTGCCATCATTTCCAACAGATTGATATGCAGCTGACTCTCCGGGAGAGTCCATGTGCCCGAGACATGGTGTTCTCCCAGGCAGGCACCCCACCCCTCCAGCGATGCATCCGTGTAGACGGACAGCTGGGGGTGGGGTAGGTGCAGCGAAACCCCTATTAGGAGATTCTGATGCTGTTTCCACCATAGAAGATGCGATATTATCGGCTCCAAAACTGGCACCAGTTTTGACAGGGGTTCTGTTCTCTGTTTCCACAGAGACATCAGATACAACTGGATAGGTCTTCGCATTAGAGCAGCGTACGGGATAACCTGCTCCATGGAGACCATCATGCCCAGCATCTGAAGGAACCGCCTCGCCTGAATGTGGTTTCCCACTCGAAAACTCCTGAGGATGGCTAACAGAGACACCACTCTGGGCTCTGACGGGTAAACCCTGCCCTCCTCGAGGTCGAATCGCATCCCCAAATAAACGAAATGTTGAGTGGGCGTCAACTCGGATTTCTCCTCGTTGACTATCCAGCCTAGATCTGAAAGTAACTTCAGAGTCAGAGCAGTATCCACGTTCAACCTGGCTGCCGAGTCTGCCTTGAGCAGCCAGTCGTCTATGTAGGTGTGTAGCGCCACGTTCTCTTTTCTGAGAAACGCTGTCACCGCAAGGACCACTCTTGTGAAAACCCTCGGAGCTGTCGACAGGCCAAACGGGAGAACTGTAAACTCCCATACTTGATTCTGAAACGCAAATCTCAGAAACCTGTGCCAACTCCGATTCATCGGAATGTGGAAATATGCATCTTTCAGATCGATCGATACACACCACATTCCTTTCCTCAATCCCGCCATTACCGACCTCGGCGTTTCCATCTGGAACCGAGGCGTATGGATAAACCAATTTAATGGCCTGAGATTGAGTATGGGTCTCCATCCCCCTGTGCTCTTGGGGACAAGGAACATGTTTGAATAGAAGCCTGGAGTGTTCCGGTTTGCTGGTTTTATTGCTCCCTTCAGAAGCAAACCCGACACTTCCTTTTGAACGGCTTCTAACTTGTCTGGCTCCCTTGGTACGGGTGTCCAGACAGGTGCCAAAGACAGATTTTGTGGTGGAAAGTCCCACCACTCCGGCATGTAGCCCTGGGATAACCATCCCAGGACCAGACTGTCTGACGTCACACCTCCCCAGGCCTCGACGAAACGCATGAGCCTTCCACCCACCATAGACGCCTCGACGTCTAACGGGGTTGTCCGGCTCGCAGTCCACCCCCCCCCCCCCTCGTTCTTAACGAGAGAGAGTGAGAACCATTTCGTTCTAGGCACGACGGGTATAACTGGCACCGCTGTTCCTGTCGCACAGGCGCGGTCCAGACGGATATGAAGGGAGCTTGCGTACCCTCAGGTACGCTTCGGCCCCTTCTGTCCGCCCTTTGAGGCCTTACCCGTACCCTTCCCCTTGCCCTTCCCGCCTCTAGGGCGGTCAGGAGCAACATTGGGGAGGGTAGGCGCCTCTACAACCTTCCTGGGCTTCTTCGCCGGCGGCGGCTCCGAGAACCCAGCTGAAGCAGAAGTCGCAACAGTCCTGGCTTTCGCCTTGCTCTTATGCTTCTTCTGCTTCTTTGAAGGCTGTCCCGTTAACGGTTTCCCCACAGACCCTAGTGCGTGCGCTTTCCGCACTAGCTCTAGCTGTAGGTTTACCGCTAACCGATTCTGCGCGATACTGGCGGTGTCCTCTAAGATGGCCCGCGCTTGGCCACCAAAGATGCTAGGCCCTGTCAGGGGCGTCCCAAGAAGACGCTCCCTGACTGCCGTAGCCGGACGCATATGGTCAATGACCATTTGCCTCCTGGACTTCGTCACTCGCGCTTGCACCCTTGCCAATGCGTCCATTGACAGCACCAAGCCATCATTAACACATGAAAGCGCCACAGGTGGCACAGGGTGGCCTGCCCCCGCTTCAGCCCACACCGACTGAAGGAGACGATAAGAGTGATTGACAGCGCTCATCGCTGCCCTCACACCCTCATCGCATAGGGACAGGACTTCTTCCTGGTGTACCTGGGACTTATCCACTAGTGCCGGACCGGGGCCACCCGACCCGGCACTCTGGACTCCCAGTACCCATCGGTCATCCTCCGTGACCGACGGGACTACACCATACCTGTCGTATTCACCCCGCGGAATACGACATCTTGCCCACACCTCCCTGGAGGCCGCAGGGAGCTGACCCTTGGTCATTAGTTGTTTGCTATAAATAGCATCCAACAAATCTATGAACCGTGGATCCAGTCCCACTGACTGGATCCGGGCCGCGGGCAAAATCCCCGTCCTAATCGACGCAACCGACGGACGGGGCGCATCTTCATCGGCCGTGGCCGAAACCACAGACGGGTCAACCCTGGCTAGCCACGCCAGAGCATCTGACCAATCTACCTCCGATGAAGACACCCCCGCAAACACGTCACCCGTGGCTGACACACCAGGCACTCCGCTACCACACGGTTCCGCCGCCACCCCATGAAACACTCCGGTCCATGGGGTAGGTCCGCACGGAAAACCGTACGGACCCGTAACAGTCGCGGAACCATAGCCGGACACGGGCGCCAACGGCACCCCACGTCCGGCTGCCGGACCAGGCGAGATAGGTGAGTACCACGCCTGGCCCGGCACACCCGTTCCCATGACGGCTGGTGACAAACCAAGCCGCGCGGAACCGGTGCAAGGTAACGGATTGGCCTCAGCCGCAGGCGGAGCCGCTGACCTGGCTTGCGCCAAACCAGACAAATGGAGGCCGGTTCCGTCCAGGACGGAATCAACCTCCATATTCTCCACCTGCGGCTTCACGGGCCGCAGCAACCTCTCCTCCTCGGCCTCCTCGTCTTCAGACTCCGAAGAGCCGTCACTAGACGAGTCAACCGTGGAGCCGTCCTGGCGGACGGCTCCCACACCTGACGGACCGGCCACCGCTACTGGACCACCCGGAGGTGGCCGCAGAGAGACAGAACCCGTCTGACCGAAGCCAGACGTGCCTGCCAGGGGGGGCCGTACGAGACGGCCCCCACGGCCCCCTCGGTAACCAGTCCAGAATCCTGTCCGAGGACAGGATCCGTACCAGGAATGGGGAGAAACTGCCCCCCAACCTTTGGTAGCAGGGACGACACCAGCATGGGCAGAATGCTATGCAGAAAACCCTGCATAGCCGGACCAAACCACGCCGGCGGTGCCATCTCCGCCACCTCCAGCTGGGGACGTGGAGCACCCCCACCGGCCGAACCGGGCGCTCCACGATTTCCTCTCGG
Organism: Chaetoderma sp. LZ-2023a; assembly: GCA_034401795.1. Lineage (NCBI taxonomy): Eukaryota > Metazoa > Mollusca > Caudofoveata > Chaetodermatida > Chaetodermatidae > Chaetoderma > Chaetoderma sp. LZ-2023a. The sequence continues at coordinate 43,488,110 of CM067370.1, read as the reverse complement.
ACCGCCTGACCCCGCGTCAGACCCAGCCAAGTCCTTCTGGGCAAGGAACTTAACCATCATTTCGACGACCACACTGCACAAACATTACACCTATGATCTATATTACACAGGGAACACCTAAAACAGACATGGTCCTTGAACATTACACGGACAAACTTATGGCAGTCGTCACATGATGGCGGGGCTGGCTTGGCCTATAAAATAAGCACAAACCTACAATAAACAAGCGGAACGAGACCCGGATGGAAGGCAGACAATTAATTTTCAAATAATTTTGACTCATAAATTAACCGTAACCTCCCCGCACCCCACCCCGCCACGTTACAACAACGATCGCATTGATTATGACGACAAGCACGCGGCGGGCACAAACACACCCATAATAGATCCTCCAGGATGTGTAACGGCTCCAGGAATCATATCGCATAGCATTCAGGGTATATTTACTAATCAATATAAATTATACTCCTAACGAAAGCAGCACGATATGTGAAGAAAACAACAAAATGTATAACAAACTGCTGTCTCACACGGTAAAACCGCAGACCACGCATCTACTCAAGAATTTTGAAACCACCGATCATTGCAAACCGATCGTGATCGCACGTAAACTTGATCATTCTAAAGTTTCCGGTACCATTTTTAGTACGCAGCACCCAGAATAAGATGCGCGAATTAATGAACAAATTTTCTTCACATAAACATCCGAGCGACTGGGTGTGACGTCACCCGCTCGGATTCTACGGAGAACGACGTCAGCCGATATTCGTGTTAGAAATACCGTAGCAAACACCTATTTTCATATCTGCCGATCGCCTGTTGGGGGTTAAAGAAGTCGATCGCCTGGCATATATCGTTGTTAGCACACGTCCCAGATTCTATGGGGTCAGAAATTGGAACATGCGACACAACGAAATTTAGAGACCTAAGTCTTTTAACTATGGATAATAAAGAACAATACAACCTGGTTGTCTTGGGCGGTATTCTCCATAGTCCCTAGTTAATCCTTTCAGAACACACAAACTATCACCGATTAAAGACTTAGATTATTTAAAACACTAAAATCCCTAATGCAGAAAGCATGTATTGCTCTTGTTGCTATGCAAACAAGAATGAGCTCTATGGTAAACGGGTACTCGGCAGTTGGGAGCCGGGTACCCGGTTCCCAGGAGTCGGTAAAGCTTTCTAAGTCTATAATCCTAGAGCCGCTGTCAAGGTCAGCTGTATATCAGAAGTAACAGAATGGTGAGTATTGATCGAAGGAGAAGACAGGATTTCCATTGCCACTGATAAAGCCTCTAATCTTGGATCTGAGGGGAAGACTAGACCCTGGGCCAGATCGAAAGAAAAGCCTAGATGCGTGAAGATTTGAGAGGGACCTAGGCTTGATTGCTTTAGATTTAAAATCCACCCTAGGTTGCATGCCAGACTGCAAATCTCTGGAAGAATTCCTGAGAGAAATGAGGAAGACTTTTCTTACTAACCAATCGTCTATATATGTGTAAAATTCCACCAACGGCTGAGACTAGGCGAGTAAAAAGAAAAGGAGCCATGGTCAGGCCAAAAAGCATGGCACGAAACTGCCAAACTCGATCTTTATAAGCAAATCTCAGGAATTTTCAGAAGGAATGGAGAATGAGAACATGAAAGAAGGCGTCCTTATGATCGATGGAAACGACCACATACCCTGATCTAGACTGGAAATGATCTGGGAGATGGTCTCCATCTTGACTTGGGAGTAAGAATCATGAAATTTAATTTCTTCAAATTTATGAAAGGACGCCAACCTCCTGATTCCTTGGAAACCAAAAAGATGATTGAATAGTAACCCGGGTCTACTCTCCAATGGGGACCGTCATCTATTGCCCTCTTGACAATCATGGATTCCAACTCCTCTTCCAAGGCAACCAATTTTCCTGGATTGGATGGATTTGGTGTCCATTGGAAGCAAACAGAGAAGAGGAGGATGACGGATCCAAAACGGTGCATAACCCCAACGTATCTGAGCGAACTAGCCATGAGTCCTGATTGAGAGCCTGCCAATTCTTCCAAAACAGAGACAGGGGCCCTCCTACTGGCACATTGGGTAAAAGACACTGGACCGACTGATCCAAAGGCACAAGAAGACGGGGAGGCTTGATTAAAGGAAGAGAGAAAGTTGGACTTACCCAGGAATAGTCCACACCTTCAAACTCTCTTTCCTTGATAGCCTCTAAAGGAAGAACGACCTCTGGACCTGGAACTAGGACGACGAGAAAGAGACTGACACCATCTCGCCCAAGGAGAGAAAAACTGCCTCCCTTGGGATCTAGAACGGTGAGAGGATACAGAATCAAAACGATCCTCCTCCACGATCTATCTTGAAGATTGGAAGATGATCGATTAGAATTATTAATAATCCTAGATGGATAAGCCCCAAATTGGTCCGGATTGAGGCTCTTTCTTCTAGGAGATGAATATGGGCTCTTTGCCTAAGAACAATCTCTTGAGAAGAAGAATTGGAAAAGGAGATCTGACTGAGCCTGAAGCTCCCTAGAGGTCTTCAGGTGCACAGATTCCGCACAAATAAGACTGGAAGCCGACTGTCCGAATATATCCTGACCAAAAAAAAAAAGGGGGGGGGGGGGGGGGCTGAAATAAGACTATTCTTCAAAGAATTAGAAATAGGACCTCAGAAACCTTCCTAACCCTTCTCTTAGAAGTAATGAGTGCCAAAGAACTGCAGACTGAACTGAGAGCACCATGAGACAGATCCGCCAAGGAATGAGACTGTTAAAGGAACCTGAACACCACGTTCTTGAGACTTAATAACAGCTACAGATAACAGAGCAAGGAAATTTGCCAACTTAAGCTGGGATCTGCAAACAGACTCCCATTAAAAAGAACAGAGGAATGATCAATACTGGAAAACTCCTTTAGAGGAAAGAACATCTCAGGAGGGGCCAGAAAGAGACTGAGGAGTAGCAACTTTCAAATAAACTCTTAAGGACCTGAACAGGAGCATCGACTAATAAGAAAGAGAAAACTCCTTACAGTTAACATCATGGACGAAAAATCCAGCATATCTACTACTAAGTTATCAACAGGGAGAACTTGAGAAGAAGAAGAATCAGAGGTAGAAAAAACAGACCCGAAAGAAGAAGGGTCAATAGAAAATTCCTCCTTAAGAGGAAGGGAAAGAATAGAGGAGATCCACCTGTGAGCCATGGACCAGTCTTCCCAAGAGGCTCTGACCGGACAAAACCTCTTCAGATCCCTGGCACTGACTGACTTGGGAACTGAGGGAAGAGAACAAAGATTAGGAGAGGAAGAAGAGATGAGAATAGAGGAAACACCTGAGACTGAAGATTCAGCTGCTCTAGAGAAAATAGGAGAACAGGGTCTTCTAGAAGACTCAGGAAAGGATGAAATTTGAACTGAAGGAAAAGAATCCAAACCATGATCCTGACTAGAAGACAAGTAAGGATGAAACAGAGAACTGGCAGAAAACCTCGATAGAATCTAAAAACAAGTCAAAACAAAGGAACGAGCGAGAGGAAGATCCCTAATCACAGAAAACAGAGAAATCTAAGCACGTTCAACAATTTGAAATTCTAACTCGGGAGAAAGAACACCGGAAACAATCGTATCAAGATGATCAAAGGAGAAACAGAAAAGGAAGGAGGAGGAAGAGAAGAAAATGGAAGAACAAAGGGAGAAGAAAAATAAGGATCTAAGGATCCCTGAGAAGAATCAATAGATGAATAGACGGGAGAATCCCGGAGGAGGAGGAGGAATAGATGATTGAAAAAGAGATGACGAATAGACACATAACTGGATGAAAAATCCTGGCTGAAAGTGAAGAAGAAATAGAAGAAGAACTAGATTTAAAATCTGGAGGATGAGAGGAGAAAGAGAAAGACGGAGGCCACGATGCAGAGAAACTCAAGACAGCATCAGGAAAGAACTCGCCGAAGAAGGAGCAGCAGAAGACAAATCAACCTCAACTACCTGAGATGAAAGGGAAAACCACAATTAGAAACTAAAGATTCATGAGAAAAAAGAGAATGAGAAAATTCAAAACCAGATCCTACAAAATTCCTATCATCAAACTCAATTACCCCTAAACACTTAAAAAAATAAATCTAAACAACCCGGAAGTACACCCCTAGAACCGGAAGTGTACAGACTGGAATCCCAACCGGAAACGGAAGAGCTCCTACCGGAAGACGTAAAAATAAAGGGTCCAAAGACCCCTGGATATCCAGTATGACCGGAAGCGCTGCTAAAACCGGAAACGGAAATAGGAACCGGATCTTGAAGACCCAGATGTCCTGTAAAACCGGAAGTAAGACCAGATACGGACTGAACGGACATAGATCCAGAAAACAGAAGTAACCCCTGTCCTGAGGACCTGAATCCACTACAACTGATCTAAGACTTTGACATTGGCATATATGTGAAAGACGGGGGGCTTCCGTCGCCGCCACCACTGCTTGAGGGTCATGCCGTTTCTTCGTATTTTCAACCTCAAGACTCACGTGGGTTTGACCCGGTGACCTGCTCGAGATCACCTTCAAGAGCTTATTTGCTCTAATTATTTGCTCTTTGTTCTTTATTCATCCACTATACTGGAAATTACGTCCCAACCGGAAGGAGAAGTCGGAAGAGCTTATTAGATCAGAAGAGACGCAGATAACTTGAATCTTGCATACAAAACAAAACCGGTTTCAGAATTCGCCGAAGAAGCCCCTCCCCCCCTCCGTTGCTTATGGATTAGATACATTAGACTAACAAGACACAGCTTTATGCTTAACAGCAACGGGGGTGGGGGAAGAATGACCAGAGGGCAGCGCTGTTAGGACAAATAATCCTCAAAGAAAAACTTAGATACGAACGCAGACCACCCTATGCAAAGCCCGCACATCGATGTGGGGGTATATGTAGTGCACTTTAAACAGACATGTCCTCCATACTCCACAGAGTGAACTCGTTCACAGATTGAGGACATGCACTTGATTTATCGGTCGTTTTAACACTCTTAAAAACGAAAAAAGATTATGAAAAAAGCATACAGCTTAGAATTTCGTTAAAAGGAGTCTAGAAACATGCAAACGCCTTACAAAGAAAGGCCGGAAAAGTTCAAATTAAAAAATCCCTAACGACAAGAAAACAATCTTTCATAGGGAAATAAACGTAATTACTTGTAAAGCACTATTTTTTCTTTTAACTGAAAGTGAATAAGGGCTCACTGGAGTAATAGAGGGTTTTTAGATGATGATGACTTAGGCATATTAAAGTTGTTACCATGAAAACGAAACGCCATGAAAACCGGTAACATTTATATACATAGTTATAAAGTTCAATATAACCACGAAATACTTCCAAAAACATAATTTTGGGAGGATAGACTTCATAGTACGCATATCTTAGCGTGAGGAAGTCCTTCAATAGTAAGCTGACACAGCACAAAGCCATAAAAACTTTCTGATAATATTTAGGCAGTTATTCTGCTTGCAGAATAATTGAAAAGTGAATCTGTTTCCTATTTGGGCTCCAGTGCGCATGCGCAAGCGCGCTTAGTGACAGGCGTCACTATGGAGTGAGTACAGACTGGTGCCAGTCTGTATCAGTTGATATATTGGAGATGGACCTAACCAGTAGCCTGGTTGAGGGTCCATATTAATAGGAATAGGCATGGGGAGGAGTGTATGTAAGCATAAAAATCTTATTCTGGTAGCTAAATGCAGATAATTGATTTAGCAAGTAGTGATTGAACGGTAATGGATGTTTTCGTGGTGTAATAACAACCCTCGTTGTTTACAGAGCGCCATTTTTCATTCCATCATCATTATCATCATCCATCTTCACTGTTGTCATCGTCATCGTTGTCACCACTACCACCACCACCACCAGCAGCTCTACCATGCATCATCATCATCTTCATCATCATTATCATCCGTCATCGTCACTGTTGTTGTTGGCTATTGTCTTCCGCACAACCACCACCACCACCAGTACCACCTTCACCATCCATCGCCACCACCACCTCACCTGTTCTTGTCAGTGCTTTTTCTCTGTTAGCAGTCTTCCCGACCTAGTGTTCTGATTGGGGTTATATTGTTTTGAGGTTGATTGTGGTTGATAGTTATCCATCACATGTTGAAATAAACCCGATATAATCTCAGTAGCCGCGGGTTCCAGATTTGTTTATTTTCCAAATTCTACGGATTTTGTCACATCACATCCAAAGTACTAAAATTTGAGCCAAATCGGACCATTAGTTCCCGAAATATCCACAGATCCAGTATTTATCTGACCCGGATCAGGATTCTTTTATCTGAAATATGGCCAAAGTCTGCAAATCCTCTAACTTCATTCAATATGTTAAAATTTTAGTCAAATCGAGTAGTTTTTAGATATCTTCCGGAATATTCTTTTGTGATTGGCTAACTGATTATGGAGATGGCGGTTTATTGAACTGCGATCTGTAGCTAACCACGTATAAGATATACCTCATGCCTGTCTGCCTGCCTGTCTGTCAGAACCGTTTGGTAGAATTCAACCAAACTAGTTATGTGAGCTACCCATATGATTGCAGATTAGATGAGAACATTTATATTCGGCTCTGGCTCCTATGGCCAGGGGCGTGGTCAGCAGTTTACTTATAAGCATCTCGTTTTTTGCGATATCTCGACCAAAATCGTTCAGTGAAATTCAACCAAATTTGTTATATGAGTTATCCATATCATTATCTCACAGAAAATGGAAGGGTGGGCTGATGGGATGGGGAGAAATTTGAGAAAAATGGCACATTAAAAAGAGGTTGCGGGTTTTCGATGAGGCAACTTAGTTTTTCTTGCTGCAGTGGTTGGTGGTGATGGTGGATGTGGTGGTGGTTATGGTAGTGGTGGTTTGTGCTGATGGTGCTTCTTGCAGTTGTGGTGGTGTTTGCTATTGTCGGCATTCTATTGGCATTTGTGCTGGTTGAATTTGTTATTGCGATGATGGTGGTTCTGAGTATCTTTTACAACAGCGCCCCTACTGGTCGTAGCTGTTACTGTTGGTGGTTATGTCGTTACTGGCAGTAGCATCAGTGGCTGCGGTGTCAGCAGTAGTGGTGGCGGCGGTGGCCATGGCAGCCACAATGGTGTGTGCAGGTGTGTGTGTGTGCGCATGCGTGCGTGCGTACATGTGTGCGCGTATGTGCTTGCATGCATGCATGCATGTGTGTTAGTGTGCATGTGTGTATGACGACGGATGAGTTGCTTATTAGTTCCCTCTCACCAAACCACAATATACTTTTTCATGTTCCAAAAATCATGCATAGTATAAGAAAATGATTACACATTGCCCTACGCTCCACTATTCTATTAGGAATTCAAGTCTGTGGGATTTTATAAAATCTCGATGCAGATTACAAAGGCGCTCAGCAGACTAGACCTTGCTATTTGTCTAGCACGCATATCTTTGATATGTAAATGAATATCTTCGATATGGAAATAAACTAATTGAATTGATCTACACACAGATCGATGACATCAGCGTTGTTGGCATTTTCAAAATGTCCTTGAGTTCAAGCAAGGTGGAATAGCTGGTCTGAGAGAGAATAACTACTCGATTTACATCGGATTTTGAATGGATATTTATACTGGATGGGATAGAATGTAATTATCAACACATTTATTTTGTTTTTGTGTCCTCAGTTTATGATTTCTCTGTATTTTATTTGAAGAAACATTGATACTGGGGCTCTCCCTAGATACATTACACACAAGGCATAAAAAAGTGAATGGGACGGATTTAGATTTGACGAGCTCTTTTATTAGGCTGGAGGTGTGGGGAAAAGAAAATGGCCACCGCAAAACAATATGACGGACGATTACTTGATACAAATTGCAAACATGAATAATTAATTCATTTACTATTTTTTTACTAAAAATTTCTTCATTTCATAAGGACCCTTCTTCAGCTTTAATCTAGGACAGTGTATGTCACAGTAAAGTATGGCAATGCAGGTACAAGGTATGGTATACAGTGAAGAATATGATAAGAAAATGTGGAATTGGAAATTTTGAACAAATTAAATTCTTGATTTAAATCACATGGAAATGATTATCATGGATGAACAACTCAAACAGTATTCTTAATCATTGAATGGTAAACCTGACCAAAATCAGCCTTTTCCATCTTTGCATTAGTCTTGTAGGGTATCCATTTGCTCGTCAAGAAAACCATTTTTGAAATTTAAAAAGCCCAAATAATTTAAAAAATAACCAGTCTGCATAATTGAAAGAGTTGACTTAAGAAGTCTTGAAAGTATTTTTTTAAATTTTACTGATAGCCGATCCAGTCATTCTAGTGGTAAATTGTCTGAAGTAGTCTTCCCTTGGCCAGCAAATGGGCATTCACAAAAGAAAAATGTCAATTTTCTTTACAACTGTTTATCACTAAAGAGTTAAATGAGCAGACACCAGATATTTCAATTGCTATGAATATGAGTTATCCACTGTTTTGTTGCAGACTTGACAGAAAAATTACTGTCTTAACTATTACACCTACCTTTCCAGACAAGTCCTGAGTGACATGCTTCTGAAATGCGGGATAATCCAGAGCCAACTGAGCAAAGTCTGGTTTTCGAGTCTTATAGATGTTACGGGGATGCATGAATTTATTCAGCGCCATTGTAAGACCTACAAGTCCTAGTATGATAAGAACAGAAAATACTAACAAGCTCAGTCATTTCTCAAGACATTTTAAAATGTTATCTGTTCTGTATCATTGAGTGGGTTAAAACAGTGCTTTTGATATACATTTTGATCATCAGTGCTATAACCACAATCAATGTAATTGACATCATAGAGTTTATTAACCCTTTCAATGGCTTATCCTCTAATGTCTCCAGTTTACCCTTGAACCATCAGATTTTTCCAAGAAATTTTCCAATTTCTCATCTATATAAAATGTCCATTTACAGACCAAGATGAGACTAGTTTTAAAAGTTTACCACTGGAAAGACTCAGGCTTGGTTACTGAGCCAGTCATTCCAGTGATAAATTTTCAGAAATAGTCTTCTCTTAGTCTGTAAATGGAGATTTCTCAAGACATTTTAAATTGTAATCTGTTCTATTTCAGTGACTGTGTTAATCATAAGACAGTGCGTTTGATATGCAATGCTATATTACTATACATTACTATATCAGTCACAATTTTAAACTAAATCACTATTTTAACACTATATTACAATCTTTATAATATACTATATTCGTCAACAGTGCTTTGAGTATGAATATGCTTTGAATAAATATTTTTATCATATTGTTTTAGTGCTTGATGTTGACTTCATCAAAATTGGCTGTGACCCCGGGTTCAAGCTTTGGACCTCCAAATTCCAGAGTAGGGGGTCCCAGGGACTCCCAAAATCCAGGTGCCATGAGAAACACTGGTCATGTCAGTGTGTTTATAATGTGGGCCTATGTGTGAACAGAATGGAATCTATCTATTTAACCCTCTAATAACCCTTGAAATCTCAGTGTCTAAATTTCAAGGCAGGAAAACTATTGAATATTTTTTAACTAATTTTAATTTGGAACATGTTGCCTCCATAGGTGTAATGACAGCAACAAGAGTCGATTTAATCATTAGACAAAACTGTTGAACATTTTGAAATTAATTTGACTGGAAGCCATTGCTACCTCAGGCAGCAACAACTTCCAGCTAAATTAATTTGAAAATATTCAACAGAATAAGTTTTCTATCATAAAGAAAGTATTTTTTCATGGATTTGACGGTGAAATGGTTAAAGTGAATAAGCAGCCTTTGTTGATTAACTAGTGAATTTGAAAAAAACGTAACCAGAGAATTAAGTTTAACATAACCTGGATATGATCAGTTTTGATCAGTTCAAACCCACAAAAAGCAGACAGATTTTCAAAATCATTCACCTTATGATTCATACCTCTGGTAGTCTGGTAGATATAATCAATGCTAAAAATCCCTAAAGCTTTATTAGAATCAGTTATTGATGTAATTGTCGTTTGAAAAAGGTTTAACCACAGTAACAAGAGTTACCAGAAGATAACATACAGCTCATCTGTATACCTTGTCGCAGAATACTTCTTATTGCTATCTATATATAGAACAGGAACTATCAGAAGATAGCAAATAGCTTACCCGTATATACTAACTGTCACACAATATGATGGAGTACCAGTCTCATTTTGAAAAAGCAGATTATGTGGCATATCAAGTCGTCTTCAACTTAAATAGTCAGTTAGCCCTTTCACCAACAAATCCCTGAAAAAGTTTTTTCTTTAAGATATAAAACTTAATCTGTTGAATAGTTTAAAATTAATTTGACTGGAAGCGGTTGCTGTCTACGCAGCAACTGCTTCCTGTCAAAGTAATTAAAAAAATGTTCAACAGTTTTCCCGTATTGCTTTGACATGCTTGATAATGAGATATGGGGAATTCATCAGTGAAAGAGTTAATTTGATTACTTTAAATAAAACATGTAAAATGCTTTTTGAAATACATGATTTAAAGTTGCTCCCATGTTGCCTAGTGTTTTACGTACATTTTCCCATTTGATTGAAAGTTCTTGCTGTTGTCATGGTTGTGTTTAGAGGCTTGTATAGTCATTAACATCAATTTAATCTCTAGTTGTTGCTGTCATGTACTTGTAGTACTCTGTGATATTGTCTTTCTGGTGACGATAACGCTATCTAAATAGAATATCATGATTACATTAACGCAAGATGGTTTAAACCTATCATCCTCTGCGGGAAGAGCGTGGATTTCGCATCATCTCCTAGCTGAATCTACCTCAACTAAGAAGATAGTCTTAAGAGTTAAAAGTTTCAGACAAACCGAACCAAGAGGTTCAAAATGGTTACTAGCCAAGACTTGAAGAATAAGTGCTTGATGAGAGGCAATGGTTTGGCACCAAGCGGATGATTATTACCCAACCATGGATAAAATCATTCAACACCTTCGAATCCTTAGGGTCAGCATTTAAAAGACAAGGTAAGGATGAAGCTAAAGAAAACCTGTAACCTCTAAGAATATTAACTGACGACTTACATGACTTAAGAGAATTAAAAAGATAGGACAAGAAATGTAGCAGTTGGGATAAAGATGCAGAATCAGGCAAGATATCATTGTCTGAACACATTTTAAATCGACCCTTGTAAACACAGCTGGTAGCCTCTCTTCTGGAACAGTTGAGAATTGAGTTCTACAAAGAAATTGGACCTGAGAAACCGGATATTCAAGATTTTCCAGACGCAAAGATTGAAGATCCCAGGATTTGGATGAAGACATTTGCCCTTGACTTGGGATAACATGTCCGCACAGATTGGGAGAAGTTGCGGAAAGTCCACCAGTACCTCGAGCAGATCCACAAACCCACTCCTCTTGGGCCAAAATGGGGCAATCAAGAGAACCTCGCAAACCTGCTCCCTGACATTTATAACTAGGGGAACGAGAATTGTCGGAGGGTAAGCATAAGCTGAGTCTCTGGAAAAGGAGACATAAATGTGGACATCTGGGCATTGAGGCTTGTCGCAAACAGATAGATCCACATGAGAGCGACCCATAAGAAGAAAGATTGACCTAACAACCAAAGTCTTTAGATGCCACTCTGTGTGAGCAAGTTTGTTCGGCCTGGACAACTGGTCTGCAAGAAAATTCAGCTTGGCTGGGACATGGCTTGCCCCTAGAAAAATCTGATTCTTTCATCGGCAGAGAAGAAGATTCCATGTTTCCACACACAGCATTGAAAATCTCATTCTCCTCTGTTTATTGATGTATTGAGTTGAGTGGACGGACCTGATCGAGTTCTTTTACCCTTTTAGGAAATCTAACCAATGAATCATAGCATTCTTGACCAGTTCAATCATCTTCACAAATGCCTCCTAGGATGGTGTGGAGCCGTCTGGAATTCTATTTCAGTATCAGGTCTTTGATCTCTGAAGGAAGTGTCAGCTCAGATCAATGTTCTAGAGATGTGGGCTGTCAAGAATCTGGGGAATGACTTCTTCAAAAGGACTCCTTTCAATAAAAAAGACTGGTCTATCCATTAGTCTAGATGAGGAAGCAGAGGATTTTGGATAGGAATGAGAGCAGAGTTGCCCTTATGCGTCCTTTCGCGTGTATATATGCATAAAAATGGCAGAGGGACGCATAAAAATTAACCCTCTGCGTCCCCCAGGACGCACGAGGGACGCAGTGAAAAAGTGTAACAGAAACTGGTAACTTTGCGTGTGCTTAATTATCGATTATATTATCGTGTGTGTATATTTATTTGTGCATGTTTTTACTTTAAGAAATATACCTAATGCATTGTGTGTTCAATAAAAACGAACTTACTGTGTTGTTTAAGACTATGATTTGTTGTATGTTTTCTTGCACAACTCAAAGTTGTTAATGCCCATAAATCAGATTCAACCACCACATTTAATTGTAAACACAATCCCCAAATCATCCTTAGTATTCTATTTGATCTAATTTTGATAAATAATGAGTTTACAAGCCCGATGTTAGTCGCCTTGTTTGGCCTACAAATTGCAAAAAATACCGGCCATGTTTCTGTCTGCTGTGCTAAACATCAGTGTGACGCGTCAGTATTTGATTGGATAACAGTGGAATCTCCCTCTAGAGGAACTCATGCTTGAGAAATCCAATACAACTGATCAAGCGTATACAAATGTGTCTGGGCGTCTTAATCGTTTCACATCTCAGAACATTGGAGAGATCACAAAGTTGTTATAACTAATATGCTGAATATTTTGAAATTAATTTGCGCATGGCTACTTGCCTAAAGCAACAACGACTACAGCCAAAATATGTTTTTCCATTTACTTATCAAAGTATCTAAATGGATGAAGGAATATATGGAAGATATTGTGATATCTTTTACATTTGAATGGTCATTTGACGGATTAGCGGCGGTGTCTGTGTATTGCTGTTTGAATAACGGTATCAATAAGCGCTATAAGCCGTCTTTTATTTAGCAATAGCGGCTGATTGATTGACTGATGGATTAGTGTTTATAATGTTTAACAATACTCGATCGTTAGGTGTTCCCAATTTCTCAACTCAAAAGCTCACCCCAGCAACGATGTTCAACGATATCGTCATTTTTCCAAACAGCGTATAGCTCAAAGCTTCCTGTTTCAAGCGTCCTTATTGGATACACGCTAATGTGTTATCTATGCTTCAACCAATCAGCAATCGCGTTACATAGTTACTCCCTATGAATTAGACATCAGGTTGTTGGCTGATATATTTTCACCTATTACGCATTTTAATCTGATTTATACAGATTATTTTTGATAAATTATTGTTTTGTCTGATCTTAGCCTATGTATTCCACTATATTTAATCATTCCAATTACATTATAAAAAAATACGCGCGCATTATATCGAAGTACGTTAAGTCGTCCTTGAGCAAACTCACCACAGGTACTCGTAATTTTTCAATTCGTCCAAAGTCAAGTTAGGGTTTTATAGAAAAACTAATGCAGTGTTCTTAGCTAATTACCAATATAGTGGTCTTTGGAAATGTTAATCATACAAGGTTGTCAATGTAGGATGGTTGGTTTATCAGACAACAAACAAGTACAGTGCTTTAAGTTATTGTTTATTGATATGCAGTTCAAATGTCATTAGTTAAATATACAATGGCCATTTCAATATATCAATTTTAGCCACGATTGTAGATCACAGAATACATATTTTTGAAAATTTACCACTGGAATGACTGGCACTGGTGAGCCAGTCATTCCAGTGTTAAACTTTCAAAAATAGCTATTTTGGTGATCTACAATAGTGGCCAAAAGTGTTAAGTGCTAAAGGTTAATAAACTATGCATAGTTAATATTCTCTATATACACATTAACATTATTTACGCAATGTCATACCTAGTGCTTTCAACATGTTTAATAAAGTGCTTTATAATTAGATCAATGTGTTGTGTTTATCTTAAGAAAAAAACATGGGACATATGGGATATTTCAGATGAGGACCCCATGGGACCCCCAGATTTTACAGTGGGACCCCCAAATCTGAGCGTGTGGGGTCCTTGGGAACCCCAAAAATCAGATGTTGTCGGCAACACTGAATGAGAGTCAAGGGAATTTATCAACTGCTTCCACGGGGACATCAAATATAGATGGAATGACCTCCACATCAGTGCCAACCAAGGGATAATGCTTTCGACACTGACCATAAGTCACAATACTCTCAGAAAGAACATGGCCTTTACAAAAACTTTTAAAGGGAGACATCGCACACGAAGTTACTTCCAGGCAAGAGTCTGAGGAAAAGATCATGCCCTGATCTAGGTCGAATTTTGCTCCTAGATGAGTGAAGATTTGAGAAGGAACCAGATTTGATTTTTGAAGATAATCCAGCCCAGATTGCATGAAAGACGAGACCCTTGGAATGATGCCCTCTAGAATTTGATATGACTTTGCTTTTAGCAACCAGTCATCTATATCAACATGTAGATGGATTCCTGCCACAGCTCAGCCTAGGCGTGTAAGCAGGGAGCTGTGGCCAGGCCAAAGGACATACCCCGGAACTGCCAAACTAGTCCCTGGTATGCAAACTTCATGAATTTGCTGAGAGGGGTGAATGAGAACGTGAATGTGGGCATCTTTCAGGCCTATAGACGCTGTCCACATACATGGGGCTAGACTCGAGATGATCAGAGAAATTGTTTCCATCTTGAACTTGGGGGTGCGGATGAGAAGATCAGGGTTGGGGTTGAGTACAGGCAGATGTACTGAGGCTGAGTATGAGTACTTTGGCAAAGTACTCGAGGCTGAGTACAAGTACATGTACTTTTTAGCAATTGTACTGAGGCTGAGTATGAGTACATTGTAAATGTACTTGAGTACAAGTACAAGTACATATTGATAGCACTGTCATCCATGGTCGCTATGGATGGGGTGGGGGAGAGCAGTCATACGACAATATTTCCCTGTGCTTGCTATATGGGGTGGAGTTGCTGTGAATTCTGTAAATATACATGTAAATATAAAATACGACTTTTGTAGTGGTGTTTCCCTCTATTTATTTACAAAACAACCGTGTTGAATATTTTGGATATAATCGGACAGAATGCTGTTACTACCATGGGCGGCATTAGCTCTCAGCCAAATTAGTGTCAAAACATATCACAGAATATTTACTAACACTTTCAACGATACAGACGAAATAACTAATTCATTACAATAAGAAGTAACCAATTGAATAGTTTGAACATAATTTGATTGCTAGTTGTTCCTACCGTAGCCAGCAATTACTTCCTGTCAAATTATTTTCAAAGTATTTACTTGTACCAGACTATTTTTTACTTCATAAAAGAATTTACAGAATTCCTGGCATGACTGCTATAAATGTATCATATATAAGGCTTCATCAGTGAGAGTTAAATTAGAAATAATTTATTTCAGATAAATGATGTAGTAATGTTGAATATTTTGAAATTAATATGACTAGTAAACATTACTGCTTATGGCAGCATTCACTTCCAGTCAAACTGTTTTCAAAATATTCAACATTGAACTTTATTCTTAAAATAGTTTATATAATATTAACATTGATTAACCCTAACCCTCAACTATTTCAAGAAAATTTTGTCATAGAAATTGTCAATTTGCAGACCAAGAGATTATTTTTGGAAATTTACCACTGGAATACCTGGCTTTCTTATCGAGCCAGTTATTCCAGTTTTAAATTTTAAGAAATAGTCTTCTCTTGGTCTGCAAATTGACATTTTCTAAGATAACTCAAGAAAGTTCTTCTCCGTGGATTGAGTGTTAAAAGGTTAAGAATTGGGAGGTCTATAAAGCCTGAAATAACGGTAGGACCAGAAACAGACTGAGTGGATCCCACCTTCAAGAAAGATCCTTTTGGGACCTGAACAGGGGCATCACCCTTAGGAGCCAGTAAAAAATCCTAAGAATTAATGTCTGTAACATAAAAGTCTAACATGTCAATAACTAACTTGTTGATAGGAAGAACTTTCGGAGCAGAAGAAGAATCAGGAGAGAGGAACCGTAAGATTCATCCACCGCAAATTCATCTTGAGGAGAAAGATCTAATTTCTCAGCTACCAAAATATTGGCACAAAGCTACCAAAAGATGGGCACAAAACCAATCATCCGAAGAAGACCTGACAGGAAACAATTTTTTTAAATCCCTAGCCCATGTCGCCCTAGCTCCAGAAGCTGTACCTGGAACACCCAGAAGATCCCTATCACCATAAATAAAATTGACACCAGAAATTCACAAACCAGATCTGAAGCTATACCCGGAACACCAGGTAGATCCCTACCACCGGAAATAACATTGTCACCAGAAGTGCATAAACCAGAAGCGGAAACCAGACTGGAAGCTGGACCTGGGACACCAGGAAGATCCCTAACACCAGAAGTTAAATTGTTGCCGGAAATGCGCAAACCGGAAGCAGAAATATGACCAGAAGCAGTAGGAATAATAGCATCTGAAGTACGCAACTCGAAAAAGGAATTTGAACCAGAAACAGAATCAAAACCTCTAGAACTTTCCATAAAACCAGATGCTATGGAGTCGTTCTGATCATATCTAGGAATGTTACCTAAAATCGGAATAACTGCGAAATTTTGAAGGGCACATGGCTGTGAAATACACCTATCATAATCCGAATGCAGCTATCCTTGTGCTAACCCCGCAAAATGGGGACCAGAGTCTATACCAGCCACTGGGACTGCGGCCTGATGGTTACTAGCATTTGTCTGGCACCAATACTTGATGATGATGACATGGCCCCATCCCAAGGTTTACATGGCTTCTGTAAGCTGGAGACTTATTTATGTTCTCCTTACTGCTTCGCTTTTTGGTTTTCTTCCCCTTTGGCGGATTAGCCTTCTGTCGCGAAGTAGGGGAATGCGGTTTCACCCACTTCTGGTTGTGACTTTTGTGATCGCTATTATCGTCCAAATAACCATCCAAACACTTATCGCACGGGGAACTCAGTTTCAGTGAAGTTAAAATTGCTGGCAAAATCCGTTCATCCAACAGAAGGCAACCCCCTTTCTGCTGCTTTAGTAACAGAACAAGTAGCGATAGAGGAAACAGACTTTCCTTTAGAAGCGCAGCAGAATGGGAGGGATCAGAGGGCATGCCAGATTTAGTCAAAAATCTTTCAGAAGCCACAACAGTCCATCCCTTGCAAATCTCACATTTTTCGATGGACTACAAGTCGTGCACATTGCACATATGTGGCCAGGAAACTTGCTGCCATGAAAACGGTTGCACTTTGCTAATGCACATTTGACTCTGTCGCTACTTTTAATGACCTTCTAAACATGAATAAATAAATCAGAATAATGCATAAAGCCAACTAAAGAAAGGACAACTGTCTTTAAAAGAAACTGATTGATGTCAGAAAATTGAGTACATGGCTTTGTTAGCCAAAACGACGGGAAATTATAATAAAGAAGAATTGAACTAGTCTTTTCGAAAGACTAAGTATTCGGAATTAGTTTTTAAAGAAATAAACCAGCAATATGATTAAAAAGTAAGGCTTAGATAGCACTAACAGCCATAACAGGGAATACTACGAGGCATGGTATTCTTACAAAGCGAAATCACAAAAACTGGTAACACATGTTACATGACACATAAATAACAAGTATGAATAAGAAAACAATATAATTTCATAACTTATTATTGATCAATGACATCATTGTTAATGTTGATAGATAAAGATGATAACTCTTGAAGTTTTCACACAAAGACAAAAACTTTCTCTGGCGCTTTTCAATCCTTGCTGTTAGGCAGAAAATTGTGAATATTCTCCTTGCAGTTTGCAAGTGTAAGAAGTTATGGGTCTTGCAGTACGAGGCTTAAAAGATAAGATTAAAAGTTTTTCTGGTGCTAAATGACGGTGGATTGATTTAGCAAATAGTTGCTGAACGGCACAGATGTTTGTGGTGTAATAACAACTCCGGGTGTAGTAGCAGGACATTATAAATGACAAACTAGTGTGGCTAACATAAATATTGCACATGTCAGGCTTGATCTGTCTATGGTATATTACGGGGTTCGTACACCTTTCTGTATGTAAAATTCCATGACTTTTCATGACCAAAATTAACAAATTCCATGACGTCCAAGTATTAACATCTAGGAGGCATGTGTGTATGACATAGACATAAATTATGATAATTTTTTTTTACCAATTTCAGCTTCAAAATCCATCAAGTAAAGATATCCAATATGGCCGCCAAAACATTTTAATTGTTCCATGGTGACTATGTTTTTTAAGGATCAACTTCCCTCGAACAAACTTTAATGGCCTTTAGTACCTAATTATATCTGCCATATTTTGGCCCGATCCGCTCAGCGGTTCTCGCGAAGTCGTTTTCATAAAAACTAGGCCATCTTGGATGGCCACCGAACCATTTGGCCAATTAAGTTCCAAGTTCAAGGTTATTTATTTTGATATAGAATATACACTTACAGATTCACAACAGGTAGTCCACCAAAGGCAGAGACTATATGGCGGTGGACTCCTCCATATAATATTTAACAACAAGAGGCCCTAGGGGCCTGGATGATTATTAAACAAATTTAGATTAGCTTTTGCCATAGATGATGTTTCATGGGTGTTGAATTGATTCCCCAAGTGGTTTCTGAGATTTTTAGACATTTCTACAAATTGGCCAAAATCCAAGATGGTCGCCAGACAAATTGGCCGATCGGCTTCGTTTGAACAAACTTGACTCTCTCAGAGATCAAAGTAACCTCTGACAAAATTAACTGAAACTATTGGCAGAGGCGTGAATGTCGAAATGCCTCAGCCAGGGGTCTGGGGGCCCCTGAAATTTTTTTATTCTAGATGCTCTATGAGAGCATCTCCTGCATTTATGGTGTTAATTATGGTCATTCTGTTAGCTGTGAAATTGGTCTATTTTACTCTGCTTTATTGTAAAATAAAATAATTTTGCATGTACATGAAAGAGAATATTTACCGCCAGAAATTAGATCACGACTAGTGAGGCCAAAAGACCGTAAACACAATAGCTAATCTCCTTCGTACACCACACGCATCTAGCCTTGCCATCGATGTACATTTTCCTAACATAATCAGAATAATAGTCACCGTTATCATCCCTTTCCTGCAACCATTCCCATCGAAATTTGTTCTTTGCCGCAACATCTATCGCAGAAATGTCATTTTGACTTGCTATTTCCATTTTCACGCGCGTATTTTAACAGACAATTCGAGATTTAAACTAAAAAACACGAAAACAACAGCGCAGCCATTTGCAATTTTGCAAATCTCGTTTGTAGCAATATTCTCGCATGACTTAAAGAGCACGTTCGATTGCCGTTAAAGTAAACGGAATATCGGATCTATTTTCGTATGCGGTAGGATTATAGATATATCGGAAAATGTGAGGGATTCAATTTCGTGAGATTTTAACGGAGGCAATCGAGTGAGGCTTAAAATATCGGAATTCCGCTAAAAATCGGAAAAATGGGATCTCTGATCTCTACAGCCTAAGGATGCTTCCTGTCAAATATAATTGAAATCGGCCTAATAGTGCTTGAGAAGACATTTTAAATTTCCTATTGCTTTAGTATGGGAGCGTTTGGCAGGAAAATAATCCACGATGGCTGCCAAACCGTTTATCCGACAGTTACGAAAATTGCAAATTTGAGATTGGAATAACCAAAAACATATATAAAACCAATTTCAAAATCAAACACACTATATATTGATTGGCCCATGGCAGCCATGTTTTTTGATGGATCAACTTCCCGTGAACAAACTTTAATGGCCCTTAGTCCCTAATAATATCTGCCAAATTTCGGCCCAATCCCTTCAGCTGTTCTGGAGAAGTCATTTTCGCTAAAATATGTCAACCAAGATGGCAGTCGAACCATGGGACCAATCAAGTTCCCGTGAACAAACTTGGTTCAGCTCTTACCCTAGATCATATTTCACAAACAAGCGGTTTCGGAGAAGAATAATTTTAAAGACGTTTATAAAAATCTGGCAAAATCCAAGACGGCCGCCAGCCAAATTGTCCGCCAATCGGCTTCGTTTGAATAAACTTGAATCTCTACATCCTAAGGATACCTCCTCCCAAATATAATTCAAATCGGCCCAGTAGTTCTCGAGAAAACATTTTAAATATCCCATTGCTTTAGTATGGGAGCTTTCGGTGGGAAAATTATCCAAGATGGCCACCAAACCATTTATCCGACAATTTCGAAAATTGCAAATTGGTGATCAGAATACCGCAAAACACATACAAAACCAATTTCGGCCTCAAAATCCATCAAATAAAAAAAATCCAATATAGCTGCCAAACACGCTATATTTTGATTGGCCCACGGCGGCCAGGTTTTTTTTATCGATTAACTTCTCTTGAACAAACTTTAATGGCCCTTAGGCCCTAATCATATCTGGCAAATTTCGGCCTGATCCGTTTAGCGGATCTGGAGAAGAAGTGGTTTTCGCTAAAACCAGGTCAACAAAGATGGCCGCCAAACCATTTGACCAATCAAGTTCCTGTGAACAAACTTGGTTCAGCTCTTGCCCGAGATCATATTTCATGAGATTTGCATCAATCCCCTCCGCGGTTTCGGAGAAGATTTTTAAAGACATTTTCTAAAATCTGCCTAAATCCAAGATGCCCTAAGGATGCTTCCCGCCAAATATAATTCAAATCGTCCCAGTGGTTCTTGAGAAGAAGTCGTTTAAAGGAAAAGTTGACGGATGGACAGACGATGGACACACGATGGACGGTCGCCATGGCATAAGCTCACTTGGCCTTTCAGGCCAGGTGAGCTAATAATCCACGATAATCCAAGCTATACTAGTCTAAGCCGTACTAGTGTAAGCTATAGTAGTCTAAGCTATACTAGTATAAGCTATACTAGTCTAAGCCACACTCATCTAAACCATACCAGTCTAAGTCATACTAGTCTATGTTATACTTATGCAAGCTACACTAGTCAAAACTATATTGGTCTTAGGTAAACTAGTCTAAGCTATACTAATTTAAGCTATACTAGTCTAAGCTATATTAATATAAGCTTTCCTAGTCTAAGACTAGTCTGAGCTATACTAGTCTAAGCAATACCTGTATAGTCTAAGGGTCATTCCGTGTCAAGACTACCGATGGGCGTTGCATGACCAATTCAGATTTCCAAGATTCTTTGTGTAGTGGTACAGTAGTATGTTTTAGGAAATCCTGCGCAATTTCACTACCCAAATCCCAATATTTTTGGAGATATGGATGCTAGAACAGCAAGGGGGTCCACCACATGTGACACCAATTGTCGTTTTGCAGCATTTTCAAGGCTCTGCAAACATTCAATTCCAATAAAACTTTCATTGCTTGGTCACACGTAGGTACCCTCTTGAAATATGCAGGGCATAATAATTTGTGTGCTACTCGTTTCACAGCTATCAGATTTAGTGGCAGCTTTCTAGCACCTAGGGCAAACTTTCCAACCGGGTATCACAACCTCATTAAACATTTTACACATATCATCAGCTTGTTCACTATTAATAGATCATAATGACTAAAACCCATGTTAAGCCAGTAAAAAGAAAGTTACAATTTATTAATAGTGAACAAGCCGTGAAGCCGATGATATATGTAAAATGTTTAATGAGGTTGTGATACCCGGTTGGAAAGTTTGCCCTAGATTCTGGAAAGCTGCCACTAAATCTGATAGCTGTGAAACAAGTAGCGACAGGGATACTGACTGGGACAGTATCCCTATCGCTAATAGATCATAACTTTCTTTTTACTGGCTTAACATGGGTTTTAAATGGATCAAAACAGTTCTTCTGAAGGTTTTCAAACTTAACTAGGTAGCTTTTCTCATGATGGAGACATATTGTATGACTTGCAGTTAAAGATGCTAAGATTGTCCTTCGCTGTAGCAATTGTAGTTCAGTTAGTGTGTATTTCTCTAGTGACATCAAATCTGTTTTACGAGAATAGGTGAGTTTATGGCAGGGAGAAGAGGCCCGATGACCAGGGGTATGAGATGTAAAGTCTTTGAGTACTTCGGTGAAAGCAAAACTGTAAACGGTAAACTTCCTTACTTACTGTCTTAGCTTAGCCCAACATAGCATAGCTTAGCTTAAGACTAGTATAGCATAGCCTATGCTTGTATCGCTTAACCTAGTCGAGTATAGCTTAGCCTAGACTAGTATAGCTTAGAGTAGACTAGCATAGACTAGACTGGTATAGCATAAACTAGACTAGTATAGGTTAAACTAGACTAGTATAGCTTAGACTAGTACAGCTTAGACTAGCATCGCAAGTAGACCGGACTACTACAGTTTAGACTAGACTAGCATAGTATAGCTTAGACTAGTATTGCTTTGATTAGCATAGCTTAGCCTAGTATAACTTAGACTAATATGACTTAGACTTTTATAGCATAGACAAATATTGCTTAGATTATTATAGCTTAGACTAGTATAACTTAGACTAGTACAGCATAGACTATACAAGTTTAGACTAGTAGGGCTTAGCTTATTATGGCTTGTCTTAGTATTGTTTAGACTAGTATAGCTTAGACCAGTATAGGTTGAACTAGTGTAGCTTAGACTAGCATACCTTAGACTAGTATAGCTTACATTAGTATAACTTAGACTAGTATGACATAGACAAGTATGGCTTAGACTCAGTGGAAAGTCAGAAAAAAACTTAAGGATTTAAGGGAACTTAAATAACTGATACTGTATAAATGAACGGGAACTTGATAACACCCCCACCCCTCCCTTTTATATTTAGATTGGACGCTTCTAATTGGTAATATGCAAATGCAAATGATGTTGAGCAATCACGTCATGCTCCTCCTACCTGTTAAGCTTTGCTACGCTGACCTTACACAAGCAGACAGCCTAATACCACAACTAGAAGTACATGATTGTCGAAGGACATCTACATAAATACAGGTTCTCCCAAAGCACCCTCAGCAATCTACATAAATAAAGGTTCCCTCAAGGCACCCCTCAGATATCTACATAAATACAGGTTCCTTCAAGGTTGCTGAGTGGTGTCTTGAGGGAACCTTTTTTTATGTAGTTTGCTGCGGGTGCCTTGAAGGAACCTGTATTTATGTATCTTTCTGAGGGTGCCTTGAAGGAACCTGTTTTTATGTAGAGTGCTGAGTATGCCTTGAGGGAGCCTTTATTTATGTAGATGTCTGAGGAGTGCCTTGAAGGAACCTGTGTTTATGTAGAGTGCTGAGGGTGCCTTGAAGGAATCTGTATTTATGTAGATGTCCGAGGGGTGCCTTCAGGGAACCTGTATTTCTGTAGATGTCTGAGGGGTGCCTTCAGGGAACATGTACATGTATTTATGTAGCTGTCTGAAGGCGCCACTCAGACATCTGAATAAATAAGGGTGCTTTAAAGGCACCTTCAGCAATCTACATAAATAAAGGTTCCCTCAAGCCACCCTCAGCAAGCTACATAAATACAGGTTCCCTGAAGGCACCCCACAGACATCTACATAAATAAAGGTGCCCTCAAGGCACCCTCAGCAATCTATATAAATACAGGTTACCTGAAGGCACCACTCACTGTCTACATAAATAAAGGTTCCCTGAAGGCACCTCTCAATCTACATAAATACAGGTTCCCTCAAGGCACCACTCAGATATCTACATAAATAAAGGTTCCCTCAAGGCACCCCTCAGGCATCTACATAAATAAATGTTCCCGCTATGCACTCCTCCAACATCTACATAAACACAGGTTCCTTCAAGGCACCCCTCAGACATCTACATAAATACAGGTTCCCTGAAGGCATACTCAGAATTCTACATAAATAAAGGTTGCCCTCAAGGCACCCTCAGCAATCTATATAAATACAGGTTCCCTGAAGGCACCACTCACACATCTACATAAATAAAGGTTCCCTGAAGGCACCTCTCAACAATCTACATAAATACAGGTTCCCTCAAGGCACCACTCTGACATCTACATAAATAAAGGTTCCCTCGGCTCAAGGCACCCCTCAGGTGTCTACATAAATAAATGTTCCCTCTAGGCACCCCTCAGCAATCTACATAAAAACAGGTTCCCTCAAGGCACCACTCAGACATCTACATAAATAAAGACACCCTCAGCAATCTACATAAATACATGTTCCCTGAAGGCACCCTCAAACATCACCATAAATACAGGTTCCTTCAAGTCACTCTCAGCAATTTACATAAATACATGTTCCCTCAAGGCACCCTTCACGTACATCTACATATATAAAGGGTCCCTCGAGGTACCCTGCGGATGTTTGGCTATATGTATGTATTTATAATTGAATGTATAAAATAAAGGTTCCCTCAAGGCACCCCTTAGCAGTTTTACAGAATCTGACTATGTCATCAAAATCTGACCCGTCCGCATGCACAGTGCCGAAATAGTTCAATGTACGTGCGATTAATACACATATTCCTCCGAAATGAATGGGTTCCCTCAAGGAACCAAGTGGCGAGGAATTTATCCATCTGCGGGAGTAGACGGAATTATGTAAAATCGAAAACTGGTACCATAGGGAAACAATGTTAGTTCGATATTTAAACATGGAGTTCTTGAGTGTGTGATAGGAAAAACGGTTGAAATCAAGTCCAAGAATATATATGTCGCGTGTCATAACGAAATGAAAGTGATTTATACGGCTACGTTGATTAATACGGTCTGGTTATCTTCTTCTTGATGTGTAGATACCGCCTCTCTAATAAAATCACACCATACGTCCTTTGGAGTGGACGTAAAGCCGTTGCTCCCGTCTGGGAGCTATCAGACTGACGCGCAGTATTCCAAATTCAGTCTGACTAATGAGTTGTACAGTCGGGCAAAAGATTCTCCGTCTAATCTTGAATCTTGAATCTTGAATCTTGTTAACTTTCTTTATGCACCCATATATGTGTCGCTTGAATGTTAGCGAATTATCAAATGTAACCCCTAAGTCTTTCTCTTCGTCTGCTACAGCTAATCCCTGATCATTTAGTTTATGCGGTAAAAGTGGGTTATGTTTCCCAAAATTTATTGTTTTGCACTTCTAAATGTTGACGGGTAGTTGCCTTTGATTGAACCACGTCATCAGACTGTTGATATCTTGCCGTAGCTGGTCTATGTCAGCCTTGTCTGTTACTTTTCTATAAAGCTTTGTATCATCTGCGATCAGCATTAGGCTTGCTTTTACCACCTCAGGTAAGTCATTGTTAAAAATGATAAACCGGATTGGCCTTAGGACTCTGCCTTGTGGAATGCCGCTAATCACCTCTTCCCAAGGTGAGGACTCGCCATTCATGATTACACTCTGCTTTCTATTATTTAAAAATGCAGATATCCACGTCAAGACCTTTATATGGGACACTATCAAAGGCTTTCTTGTAATCCATATAGACACAATCAAATGGGCTGCGGTCATCAAACATTTTTGTCAATTCTTCCATAAGCAGTAACAGCTGGGTAGCACAAGATCTTCCACTTCTGAAACCATGTTGCTCATCGTAAAATGGGTAATTTTTTTCCATGTTGTTACGACTTAGTAACTTGGTAGGTTTTGATGACACAAGTTATGATGTAATTATAGAATATATTTGTTTAATGATGAGTTCAATTTATACTGATGAAGACAATTAAAACGCCAGTGAAACTAAAACACATGTTCATAAAACAAATCCCAGTCTGCTTCTGCCTCAAGATGGTATGTTTTCATGTTAGCAGTGTAATCACCAGCACCAATTTGGCATTCCATAGCATAGATTAAAATGAAAGAAGGCTGACCTGGTAAATGTGGCAGAGACCAGAAGGCTATAAATCCACCATATCTTGGTGTACTAATTAGCATGCTTAGCTAGGGTGGAGTAATCAGATTTTCACATTCCTCCACCCTTGGATGAAAATGCAGTTTTCACTAAAAAATTTCAGATAGAAAATCTCAATCTATACTTATAGAACTAATTTCTATATTCTATCTATATCAAACTTTTAATAAACAAGTTATTCAAAGACAGACTTTTACTTATTAAAAGCACTTAGCTGAATGCTAGGCACATGCTCAGTTAATATTATTATCAGAGTTTCTACATAATTGAATAACAATTAAATTTACTAATGGTTAATTGACAGTCATTTAGATCAATGCTCTGATAAAACTACTATCATAGATTCTACAGAATCAAATGGCAATGACACTTATTAATGGTTAATTGACAGCTGTTTAGACGCATGTTTTTTTAAGGCCATCAGCATTACTATTCGCTTTACCCTTACGCTGCATTATATCAAAGTTGTATTGCTGTATGGCTAAGCTCCAGCGAAGAAGTCGTTGGTTTTTGCCCTTCATTTGTTGTAGCCATTTAAGAGGCTGATGATCAGTTTGGACAAAGAACTTAATGACACTTGGTACTGATACAACTTTTGTATTGCCCAGACAATGGTGAGACATTCCTTTTCGATAGCTGCATAAGAAGTTTCTCTCAGCAGCGGCTTTCTGCTGATAAATGTTACATAATGGTCTTCACCATTGTCATTCACCTGGCTCAATACCGCAGCAATACCACAATCACTAACATCCGTTTGGAGGTAAAATGATTTGCTGAAGTCAGAGTTGGCAAGCACCGGTGCCTGTGTTAGAACAATCAATGTCAGGCTTGATAGCCTGTTTCAGTGCCTCAGGCAAATGATATGGTTTTTGCCATAATGGAGTCTCATCAGTAAGCTCAATGCCATGTTCAATTGGATGAGTTCTTCCTGGATGAATAGTGAAGGTACCTGCATATTCTTTCAATAACCTTTCCACTTGGACCGTCTTATCAAGGCTAAGGGCAGACTCAATCTGTACATTTTTCCAGGTCTCTTGGGCCTCGCTTTGGGAATAAGGAAGGTTCAACTCCACTGGACCCTGATCATCAATATTTGACATGAACGCTGTCTCATCATGTGACAACCATTTTCTTATCATATTTACATGATATGTCTGGACTTTCCGAAGTCTTCCTACCTCAACTGCATAATCCACAGGACTCACCTTCCAGATTATCTTGTATGGACCTTGCCACTGGGACAACAGTTTATTAGATGATAAGAGCAACAAAACAAGGACTGGGTCACACTGGTTTGAATATCTTTACAATGGAACACTTGTCATACCATGCCTTCTGCTTTGACGTTGCAACTGTCATTCTCTGTTGAGCTATCTCAGTCATATCATGGAGCCGATTCCGCATTTCCATAACATACTGAATAACTGATTCACTCTTTGGTGTATCACCAGTCCATGACTCCTGCAAAATATCAAGGGGACCATGCACATGATACCCATACATCAGTTCAAATGGAGAAACTCCTGTTGCCACTTATGGAACTTCTCTGTATGCAAAGAGCCGATATGGTAAATGCTTATCCCATGAATCTGGCTCTCCAGATACAAATTTCCTTAACATACATTTAAGAGTTCCATTGAACCTTTCAACTAATCCAGTACATTGAGGCCTATATGGAGTGATACTCAACTTCTTGACACCTAGAAGTCTGCAGACCTCATGAATTAGCTCTGATGTAAAATTACTCCTTTGATCTGACAACAGTTCTGCTGGAACACCAACTCTGCTAAAGATTGCCATTAACTCCTCAGCAATGTGCTCAGATTCAATGCTTGGAATAGCAACTGCTTCTGGATATCTCGTTGCAGTCACAAAACATCAATATGAAGCGATTCTTCCTCTTTGTCATTGGGAGAGGACCAGCAATGGCAATCGTCACTTTACTAAATGGTTCAGCCACAGCTGGAATTGGCACCAATGCGGCTTTATCCAATGATCTCAGTAGTATGATTTCATAATAAGCTTCTTTGTCTTCTCTATACCCATATTCCCTGATAATGGTATGTCATGAAAAATACGAATTAAAGCATGGTGGAACACCTTGGGAACCACCAACTGGTGTACAATGTTCTCATCAGATTCAGTTTTGAAGGACCCCACTTCCTGTATAGAATACATTTCTCCTGATAAAAGCAAATTCTTTCCCAGTTTGCTGCATCAACTTCGTGCACCTTATCTAATGTGTGGTTAGATTGTTGAAGTGTTATGATGTCATTTGGCCCTAGATCACAGATTTGCATCCCTGTTAATTGCTGCAATTTGTCATCATCACAAGTATTGTCAGGCTGACACCCAGCTTATGTATTTGTCTGAGCTTTCATTTCTCTTGACACTGACTGGCATGATATTCCTTGCTTGTCAGCTTATCACCCAATACTATCTTCCAATTCTAATGAATGTGATCTCGCAGGTACCTCATTAGCGCAGCGACTGCTGCACCTGTAACCCTAGTGGATATGATGACTTTGCTTTCTCACACTCACTGTCTTGCCAACTGGAACTTAAATCATCACTTAAACTGCTCACGGCTTTGTCTTCACACCTGGTCTTCTTATATCCTCATCTACTCTGGCTTGCTCTACCTGTTGTGCTCTATGCTACTGTCTAGTGGTACATTGGTAAGCACTCATATAACCGGCAAGATCATTACCAAGCAGCATATAATCAGGTAGCGGGACATGGATATGAACACAAAAATTACCATTGACATAAGGACTCAAGATGGACCCTAGCAAGTGAAACACTACATGTCGATCCATCAGCCAACCTAATACTACACTGCTTAGCTATGTACGCATTTTCTGGATCAAGCACCACCTTTACAAGGGCACCCCATATCGTGCAGCATCTCAACACTTTGTCCATTAACCATTCCAACTTCTCTCTGTAGGAACTAATTTTTCTAGGACTTACACTCCTAGCATATTCTGTTTACGCTTATGACACAAAATGCAGTTTTTTCCAGATGCCTTCACTTTGCAGTCAACTGCTAAGTGACCTCTTTGGTGACATCTGAAATAGTGATGTGCCTCATCTCGTCCAGGACTCCGTGGTTCATGCATTGGTTTATTGCCATCCAGAGGGAACAGGCTTCTTTTCGCCATATCGCCTTTTACCTCTACTGTGTACAGCCAAGTACTGATCTGCTAGTGAATACAGTTCTTTGACTGCTTTTGGCTGTCTTTCCTTAAGCCAAACTTGGAGATCTTTAAAAGAACTCTCAACTAGCTGCTCTAGAAGCATGAACTCTTTCAGGTTTTCATAATTCTTTTCCATATCGGTGGCCTCCACCCACTGATCAAAGAATCCACTAAGTCGCACTGGCCATTCTGTAAAAGTTTCATCACTGCTTTGCCTAGTAACTCTAAGTCTCTGCCTGTAGGCTTCCGCAGTCAGTTCATAGCAACGAAGTATAGCTTGTCTGACTTTCTTATAGTCCAAGCTATCTTCAAGGGACATTCGTGCATATGCCTCTTGTGCTTTACTTGCCAAGAGTGGTGCAAATATGTTGCCCACATTTCCTCAGGCCAACAATGCACAATTGCTCATTTCTCAAAGGTGCGGAGATACACATCAATATTATCGCCTTCTCTATACGTCGGCACTTTTGGTCCACACTGGTCCACTCCGCTTCTATAATTAACACCTGAGTCTGGAGAAGTTGCCCAGATTCTCATTCTCTCTCTCTCTCTCTCTCTCTCTCTCTCTCTCTCTCTCTCTCTCTCTCTCTCTTGTGCTCTCTCTCTCTCTCTCTCTCTCTCTCTCTCTCTCTCTCTCTCTCTCTCTCTCTCGGAAATGGTAGATTTATATCAATGTTGGATATTGTGAAAGAGTGCAATGGTAAACCTGCTCTCAAATCTGATAATATATTATTTATATACATTGTTAAATTGTTCCTTCTAAATTCAATAAATCAGACAGCTCGACACATTCAAGCACTCTTCTCAGATTTCAATATAAATGACATGCCTAGTCAGTTCATGCATTTGCCGTAACTTGTTCAGTAAATAGCAGGGCTTGGTAGTTCTAATGTTTCTCTAAAATTGTTCCTTAAATGGCACGGCTTGGCATCTCAAATGCTGACAATCTTTTGCATATTTAGATTAACACGTCCTTACCAGAAGTCAGTGTGTCCAGCATGGCAGCTACACTACTATAGTTGACTCACGCAACACACACACACCAAGGCAACAGGTAGTACTTTCCAACCATCAAGAAACTCATTCCATCAGTCATGGCACTAAGACACTTTACAACACCCTGATCCTCCCACACCCCACTTACTGCAATGCTGTTTTTTTGCTGTGGACTAGCACCTACAACAACAAGATATCGAAAATTCAAAGTCTCTAGAAAAAGAGCATCAATCTATTTTCTAGGCCAGTAGAGGGTAAAGATTTGTTCAAATTAGAAAAATTACTTACGCTCACCGACATAGGAAAATCTCAAATTCTAACTATTGTTTAAGACGCCACCCAAATCTATATCCCCCTTCTTTAAAGACATTATTAGCATCAACCAACAGAACACTAGAAGCAGATACAAACCACATGAACAATACACATGGACAGAAATTGGAACATGGAGCTCAGGTCTCTGAAAATTGATTCCATCACCTTACACAATATGCAGGTAAAGCTCACTGTTAGTACAATTTTGAACGCGATCTAAGAAATGTTCTGTTAAATATATCGAACAATATTTGAATGGAAGCCATTGCTGCCTTCAGCAATGACTTCCAATCTGATTATGCTCAAATATTCAACAGTATATTTCCCTCCAATAATTAGGAGAACCACAATGCAATACGTTGCTGCTAATCTTATAACATGTTCTGCCACCTCTGTCATCCCCACCCCCTTGATCGACCACTGTATACATTGCTGACTATTTACTTGCTTGATATATGTCATATAGATTTAGATATAATTATTAGCATTTTGTCATTGCATACAGTGCTGCTCCTTCATAGGGTACAAAAAGAAGGAGGAAAATGCGTCATTATCTGGGAAACCACTTTCCAGGTTACCAGTGATTGCAGTCAAATACTTCAGTGTAGAAGAAGTGACTGCAATTTTTGGGGGTTAGAGGACCTTAGGTCTATATAAAACCCCATGACTTGAAGAATGGGTCTAGGTTGTTTTTTAATGTGTTTAATGTTGGAGCGTTAATTGCTTCTGTTGGTAAAGAATTCCATACATTAACAACTCTATTTATGAAGAAATACTTTCATAGATCAAGTCGACAGGGTTGTTTGTAAAGTTTAAGTGCATGTCCCCGTGTGTGTAGATGCCATTGTGAAGAATTCATTTGGCTTAACATGGTCCTGGTTGGAATTTTTTTTGTAGACTTCTATCATGTCAGCTCAGATTCTCATGGTCTTCAATTTTGTAAGATTTACTTTCTGGAGACGTGTTTCATATGGTATACTCGCTAAACCTGGAATCACACGTGGCATCCTGTGTTTTGCCCGCTCTAGTAAGTCTATGTCTTTTTGTAGGTGTGGGCACCATAATGGGATACAGTAATCTAAGTGAGGTCTTACGAGGGATTTGTAAAGCTGGAGAATAACAGGTCAGAACTTTTATTTTATTGTATGATATATCAGGCCTAGGGCTTGGTTTGCTTTTGTTGATGCTACCTCACATTGTCTTGACACTTTCATTGATTGCCGAATTGTTATTCCCGAATCATTTTTCTTCAATGCTTTTTGCTAGTGTGTTGCTTCCTATTTTATAGCTATAGCACACAATTATTGTGTCCTAAATGTAAAACACTACATTTATCTAAGTTAAAGAGCATCTGGCGGTCTTGAGACCGGCTAAATATTCTTGAGAGTTCTGATTGGAGTGTAAGTGTACTTTCTTCGTTCAGAATTTCTTTACCTAATTTAATATCATCAGCAAATTTACCAATTTGGCTTGTAATGTTTTCGTCTATGTCGTTTATATAGATCAGAAATAAAATTGGCCCAAGGACCAATCCCTGGGGCACTCCACTCTTTATGCTTGTCCAATTAGATTTATGTCCGTTTATTGTGACACACTGTTTCCTATCTGATAACCAATTTGTAATCCATTGCAGTATCTGCCTGTCTATCCCATGAGATTTAATTTTCTTGCACAGCCTCTGATGTGGGACTTTGTCAAACGCCTTTGCAAAGTCTAAGTATATTATGTCAACTGGGTGTCCATTGTCTAATCTGGTAGTAACATTATCAAAAAAGCAGAGTATGTTTGTTAGTGTTGTTAAGCCTTTCCTAAACCCATGTTGTGATTGGTTTATTAAGCAGTTGTTCTCTATGTGAGCAACGATTTGATTTCTGACTAATGTTTCTCAGATTTACCCTATACATGATGTGAGACTGATCGGCCTGTAGTTACTTGGCTGGTCCTTTCCCCCTTTTCTAAAGATTGGCGTGATGTTGGCTAGTCTCCAATCCACAGGCACTTTTCCAAATCTAATCGATTTGATCATAATCTTGGATATAGGGTCAGCTATTTCTTTCGAGGCTTTAAGTTAACAAGGGCTTCCTCAACAATGATGGCTGATATTTCTATGTTACACAGTCTGGTTTGTATATTGGTTTGCTTTGGAGTTGGGATGCTGCTTATGTCTTCAGTTGTAAATACTGATGAAAAATATTCATTTAATAGCTCAACATTCTCAAATGCATCTAGAAGGATGTTGCCTTCATTATCTTTTAGTGGTCCTACCCTATATTTTGGTGTTTTTTTGTTTTTTTCTTACATAAGCATAAAAACTCTTGCTGTCTTGTTTAATTTTGTCTGATAGTTTCAATTTTTCTTTTTGCATTTCGGCATGCTGTTGTTTCCTCGCTGAGGGCCTTTCTGTACATCTAATAAGTTCTTGGCCCCCCTGTTGTTTGAAAATTGTTTCCACTTTTTGTATGTTGTGCGTACCTTTTTCAGTGCCAGGCGATCCATCCATTGATGTTTGTTTGATTTTTTTCCTGAGTTTTTGTTGGTATTTTAGCTCGGGTGGGGGGGGGGGTACGCACTGGTCCGTCATGTTGCACCACTCCGTTGCACCACATGTACAGGATGCGCGGGAGGGCTGGTTAGCTATGGTTCTCAGGGTTAAGGATCCCATTTCACGACTCTCCGGATGATACAAAGACCGACTTCTAGAGCTGATGGAACGATAACATTCCAGTGGGGCCGTGCGACCATTGCCGCCGAGATTGAACCTCACAATTTCATCCCAACTGTTCGTGTCACCGGTATGATGGTCCATTAACTAGATTAAAAGTCTGGACATGATAGTAATAATTGAAAAGAAGAATAACTATACAAACAATGGTACTTGTTTGCTAGTGAATGAGCAGAATATTATAGTACATAGAACCAACTGGTGTTCTTTCTACGTGGGCTCGCCGAAGGTACCACACAGATTCGTAGGAAAATGCCTTCAATGCTGAAGCGGAGGAAAAGAGCCACTCTTTTGTTCAA
This sequence comes from Chaetoderma sp. LZ-2023a, assembly GCA_034401795.1. Taxonomy (NCBI): domain Eukaryota; kingdom Metazoa; phylum Mollusca; class Caudofoveata; order Chaetodermatida; family Chaetodermatidae; genus Chaetoderma; species Chaetoderma sp. LZ-2023a. The sequence goes on along the minus strand of CM067370.1, from coordinate 43,454,730 downwards.
ACAAAAAGCTATGTGCGGTGGTTCAATCCTAGTGAAACTATAATTAATGTGATGCATGCTTGTTTACGTGAAGGCGGGATGGATGACTTCAGAATTCATAGGTCACCATCTTATGTAGGTCCAAAGATACTGCATTAGTAGTTGCCACTTTATTTATGTGAGCCTTCTACTAAATCCGAACCTACCATTTGGTTATTAGATACGTTTCCAAGCTTTGGCGGCAAGTGGCAGGGATTCCTACTTATCTTGTGACACATACATGTAACTGGCGAAGATGCCCAGCTTCCCGAAGGTCACTCCTCAGAAAGACAGTGTGCATACATGTTATGGAGCGACAGCTCCCAAATCAAATGATGATCCGGTCACCATCGTCCCGCAGCCACATATAACATCACTAGGAGGGTTACTGTTCACAAAAGCAATTTAGAAAGTGCAATAGTATTTATTGGTGGGGAGTAAGAGGCAGATATCCATCCCTAGTGACCTTCCCGTGAGGGCGTGGGGGGGGGGGTCTAAGACTGCACCCAGTCACCATACAGAGTTGGATTGAGATCAGTGTCTCATCCGTCACCCATGGGTCACGGAACTAACATTTTACCTGTCATTGGGTGTATGTTCCAGTAATGCACATAGATGCACTGCAGGCCGGTGCTACATAATATATCTTGTTTTCGCAGTGCTTCCTACCTTGGCAGGGGTGTTGGGGGAGGGGGGGGGGGGTGCGGGGTGGGGGTGGGGGGTGGTATCTAAACTAATGGGAATCCGAAGATACAGGGGGAGTGTGTGAAATCGGCACTTTAGTTTTCACCGCTCGGAAACCCCAATAGGTTCCCAGAGTCGGATCCTACCAATATGTCGATTGGGAGTCCAGACAATTATTACACCTTGTGGCTGGAGGAGCGTAGAAAGAGACAATCACTCAATATTAAATAAGAGGCCATAAGGTAATTGGCCAATTTATACAATCTAGCCGGTGTGTGGTATTACATATCCGCAACGGCCGGAAAAGAGGGGTACACATTGTGTCTCTTATGGAGAGATTGTCCCTAACTACTATAAACTTATCCTATCGAGCTAGAATAGCCAGGTTTAGTCGGTCACATGCCAGGTTCGAGCAATATGAGCATGAACAGTGACCTCAGTGTAAAATTGATGGTGGGGTAATATAGTGATGCAGATATAATGTTGCTGTATAGTATATCCCAGCGTACTGCGTCCTAGAGCTTTTAGATATTAACAAAATAGAATAACTAGGATGGCTACTTGTCATATACATAACTAACTAGTACAGTGCTAACAGTATATCAGGTCATAGGACCTTACGGTGCTCGTTAGTTGTAAGCACATGGAAATTAAGATAATATATACAGTATGAAACAGAAAATATTAAAATGCGGTCTTAAGACCGGGAAGGTACCTATTAGTTGTTAGTACCTATTGCGGAAATAAATGAAAGTACAATACTACCATAGTATAGTTACTTGAGTACCTATTGGTCATCGGTACGGAAACAGTTCATAAATCATGGGTGTTGATGCGCTACAGATGGGTAGCGTGATGTGGCACGATTCCGAAGTTGCTGGGAAGATATATTTCCGCAAGCAGGCTGTTGATGCGGCTCACTCTGAAGACGGTGAAGAAGAACGTCTGTAGAAGGATGTCCACTAGCTAGTCACAATAACTAATACATGAATTTGCACAGTATTTTATAACATGTCCATCCGGCGACGATAGTTTGAAAGTTGGCCATTAACCAGGAGGGCTACAGTTGTAATTAAATATGCATGTACATAACTGGGTACACTGTACGGGATACATTGCATAGCTCTTGTGACGCACCGGGCAGAGTCCCACCAGACTGTAGCCTAAAAGTTAATTAAAACACATGACATGCTGCGCAGAAGTTTGATACCACTTTTCAGCATGGTCCGGAAGAGCCGGCGAGTTATCCACCAAGAATACCTCGGCTCTACACCCCATATAATTTACATTGGGCCCGCAAGGCCCATCCGCAGAGAAGCTCCTCTGTGAGTTGTTTCGGAGAGGGAGTTCTTATTGATTTATTTTGCCCTCGGATGGCTGTCTGAGAGCTTCCAAAATTCGTGATTGCGGATGATCGAGGTTGCTCACCGGCGCAGGAGATCTGAATTCTGAAGGGCACTGCTGCGGTGTAGGTACCACAGACAGTTAGCAGTTAGCAGTTATTTTGAAAATAAATTAAGTTAGCCATTTGACGATAACTCGGCCATTTCTAGTCCGATTTTAAAACTGTAAAAAGTTTTGAAATCCTCGTTTCCTTGTGGTCCTGACGGCTACCAAAAACAACGAGAATGGAGTGATTTCAAGAAATCACCAGTACCAACTCGGTACACTATAAGCGTACACTCTCTCCCAATACTGACACGTGTTGTCAGGGAAGCTCTGATGCGCGCACATGCGTGCTACACGTTCCTACAGACTTAGCCGTTTCAATGAAGCCTCTCTCATAGGGCTTTATACACACATACTATCCAACCCAGGGGGTGGGGTGTGCTTGGACCATACCCGGAGCGGTCATCCCGTACCCAGCCTAACTGGGACGGTCCGTACCCATCCGGCCGATCCGTGCTACAGTATATGTTTAGTAACTAGTCTATGGTAATTATTTTAAAAAAATTCCCAACATTCCTCTGAATCTTTATTCTGGAATAAATCATCCCATGAGATGAGGATTAGTTTGTTTTTCAGTGTTTGGTAGTCCCCTTTGTTATAATCTATAATAGGCTTGATTTCCTCCTCAAATGTAGTCTTTGTCACCAAGACCCACACTATAATGTTATGGTCACTCCATCCAAAGTGCTCACACACTTCTAAGTTTTCAACCATTTTCAACCAGTCTAGAATTGCGGATTCTCTTGTAGATAAGTGAACATGTTGGTGTAGATAGTTGGAGTTCACAGTCTTTACAAATTTGTCACCCATGGAAGAACTCGAATTGTAGTGTTCCCAATCAATATTGCGGTAATTGAAGTCGTCAATGTTCAAAAACAAGCCTCTCCTACTATTTTCCTCTATAATTTTATTTGGCTTGTTGTTGTAGTCTTCAGTAGCATCTGGGCTTCTGTAGCATACACCAAGTAGTATTTTTTCTTTAGGCCAAAGCATCAAATCATACCATATGCATTCTATATCATTGAAATTTACATAAATTTCCTTTACATAAAGCATTATTCCACCACCTTTACGATTTGCCCTGTCTTTTCTAAAACATGTAAACCCATCCAATGCCAATTCAGAGTCTAAGTGGTGTGCATTTGCCCAGGTTTCAGTCAGCCCAATCACATTAGGTTCTAACAGGTGTGTGTATAATTCTAGTTCATCCAGTTTGTTCATTAAACTTCGGCAGTTGATGTAGATACATTTTAGTTTAGGATTTGTGAGTTTGGAATTACTGCCAGGGGAGCTCTCTGTATTTTCCTGGTCTATAAAATCTATTTGGTTGATCAAATGACCAATGTTTCTTAGTGGCTTTTTCTGACTATGTGTAGATTGGTTTGTATCATTATCGCTATTTGAGGTAATGTAAGGTTCAATTAAGAAATGATTTTCTATGTCTTTGAATTCATTTAATTCATCATTAAGGAACATAAAACGGTTTGGATTTGTTATGTCTTTGGCTTGACAAAGTAACTGATTTGGAAACGCTATGCATGTTATACCCCTCGGATTCCTGGTATAGGGCTTTGCCAAAAATCCTGACCTTGGTGCAGTTTAGAACATAGGTAACTTGTGGAGTTGTCTGAGAGCAAACAGAGTTCATGATAGTTGGAATGGATGTGATCTCGATACACCTCGTGGTTTGTCTCTCCAGTTTCTCTAGTGAACAAGTGTGTTCTCAATGTACACAATATTTAAGTGGGTTGCCAAGGAATAAAGCATTGCATTGACTTGGTAAACTTGGTCGTTTTCGTGTGTATCTTGTAAGGATGGATGGGTAGCAAGGATGACACTAGGATCTTTGTGTCAGGTGAGATGTTTTTAACTTTATCAGTAAGGTTGTTGTAATCTTGTATCATCCCATCAAGTTTATGCTTACCAATATCGTCAGAGCCAACATGTGTGATTATGGCATCATAATGATTGGGTAAGAGATACGAATCCAGTTGGTCAGTTATTTCACTGATTTGCGCACATGAGAAGGATCGGATCATTGTATTTGTTTGTTCAGTAGACATGTATTTGCCGCTCAGTTTTGCCAGTGTTGAGCTGCTAATAATGAGGACATTTTTTCGTGTTGGATTTGGTGCAGGCTGGTTTCGAATGTACTTTCGAGGTGGAAAGTATGAGTTGTCATGTGTTGTGTAGCTATTTCTGTTATTTGTTCCATTGTTAGTGTTTTTGATGTTTGTAGATAGTTACTTGGACCGGCGTAGCAGAAATTAACTATATCGCTGTATCTTCTGTATGGTTGATCAGAGTTTCTATCTGTGTGTGTGGTTTGAGTTCTATCAAAAATTTCAGAGACTTTGTGGTTGTTGGTGTTACTTCTGTTTGCAGCATTAGTTATAGCTGCACCCTGTCTGTGACCGAAATCAAAATGTGTTAAGGTGGCGGTTGCTCTGGCATGCCGCAATAATTGCTGCTGATTTGTGGCCATGTAATCTCTGCAATCTGTAATCTGTACTCGGAATGCCAGCCTCGATGGGCTCACCCCTGGCACGAGCAGGGTAACAAAGAGTTGCAACTTGAGTTGCACAATAGTTTATTATTAGAGTTTTTACTAATTTAACTAATGTTCAGAACACACGAAGAAGCAACGGATGTTGCCGAGCACACGCGCACAAGCTGGATTGAATCCGTCGCGACACTGACACTCCTGGGAGAGTATCCAGGTTATATTAATTTCCCAGGAACCGTAGCTCAGGCAAGCAATTCGATCGTGTTGAGAAGTGTGTGCATACTGTACATAGTTCGTGTGTGATAGCTTGACAAAAATCAGTGCTGAAAAAGATGTATGTGCACAATGTACAAATTCACGGAGATTTATATAGTTATATACAATGGCTTTCCAGGTCAGTTCGCTTCAAATGAAGGGCATAGCAGAGAGTGCATGTGATTCTGGATACTTTTTGATAGTTCTCTGCAGACAGGTTGATATCGGAGCAGGTGAAAAGTTTGGAGTGGTCCAATATTAGTTGAGCCACGTTTTCTGGGTCAGCAATCAGCCTATCATATGCTACTGGGTCGATCTCCTGGAGTACAACAGAGCAGCTATCTTCTAGATACGGTTTTCTGGATTCCATCAGCATTTGATAAGTTACGAGGAAGTGAGCTCTGTCTTCTTTTGCTAGCCGACCAAGTTGGCATGTGTCAGGTGCAGCACACTGATTAAAGCGACTACGATTAGCCATGGGTGTATTAACAATGTATGGTCCTATTACTGGTGCGTTGGTCGAATTTCTAATACTTTGATGTTTGTTTTGAGCTGGACCAATCAGCTGTCAGATGTCTTTGAATGTCATAAGTGTCTTATCTCCGGCACGGAGAGGGACGTTTCCTGTGAGTCTACATAGGCCGCTCAGCTCTGCAATATGATATCACTTCTCGCAATTTCCGACTCAATTTCCGAGAGTTCAAAACTCTTTACTTCCGGTCTGCGCAGGAGCTTTGCGTAATGAGAAAGTTTCCCTTTACAGTAAAGGGTAGAAATTAACGTTTTTAAAGGTTTCCAGGCAAAAAACAAAGTAAACTCTTTCGCCATTTGCCTATGGGAACACAGTCTTTCAAAGTGCATAGGTAGTTCCACTCAAGAGAGGTAGGTACAGCCATATGTGGTAAAATTAAATATTGACCAGACTGACATGCATGATCATCATGATGTCTGATGTCAGAATGAGGATGTCTGGTTCTGATATATCAGCTGTCATAAAATGAATGTAACATGTCATTTTGACAGGTAACAGGTAAGTTATTTCGGCCCTATGTTGTTCGTCCTGTGTCATTTCGAACTGGGTCTATTCACCCATTGTATTGAATCATCCTGAACTGAAGAGGAGGACATCACCTATCAAATAGATGTAGAAGCACCGTAGTTATGCACCACAGGTCGATATTGGTGTACTACATGTCACCCTTCTACATAGCAACAAATACAGAAAGGTATGACACCTCGGAGAATCTAGTCGAGGAACGGAAGTCACTGGGTTGTAATGCGCATTCTGATTGGTTCAAAATCAGATCGCTACATTTTAGACCAATCAGAATGCGTTTTACATCCCACGGCCACTTCTGTTCTTCGTCTGGATTTTGAAGTGTCAACTTTCTCTATTTGTTGAACATATGTAGGGTGACATGTAGTAAATCAATATTGACTGGCTACAAGCGCTTGTGTTATGCACCTATAGATTTTTTTACTATATACTATGAGTACCGAAGTTCTGTGCAAGAATTTAACACGATGTAAAATAACACTTCCGAATACAAATTATGCAAAAATTTCAGTACAAAATTAAAATTTTTAAACAAATTCCAAGCATTTGAACTGACCCACCTCGCAAGGTTGTATGTGAAATAGCGTTACCAAATTTTCGTGAATTGGTGATTATGCATCTTCAGCTGTCTGGTACATGCTTATAAATCCTTATATATCACTGTATTGGTTTGTTGAATGTTTCAACTGCTAATTTTGCCCGTTTTTAACCCATAAATTAGTCCTACAAATTAATGTATAAAGTATAAAAGCAATTGATACATTTGAAGAGAAGAAAAAAACCCAAAATGGATTCCGCTTAGGTTAGGTAGTGATGTCACATGAAATTCATAAATATTAATGAGCTGAAGAAATGAACTAACGCTAGGGTCTTTAAAACATGTTCAGTGTCATAAAGGGAAGAATAAAAAAAATTTCTCGTTAAAAAAGCATGTGTGCACTTTATGTTAATTTTGACATTTTGGTAAATCATTGATAAGCACCCACCCCTTCCACTAGAGCCTCTCCAATAAAATTTAGACGTGCTCCCATCAATCAGTCTAATCCGACGCGGCGGAGAAATGTACACAAAGTAGGTGGTAACTTTCGGTTGTGAAGATTGCTCATTTAAGCCGCTAAATAAGCGCAAGTAAGTTATCTAAGAAAGTGCATTAAGGAATCTTGCAATTTTTATCACTACTATCAGTAATTGTATGAAGTTTCTTGTTTTGACCATATTTTGCTCAAAACTTAGTCAAAAAGTTCAGAGCTGTCAATCAAAAAGTGGCTGCTGTGTGGATGTGTTCTATGCAATGTTACATCATAGAACGAGAGCGATAAAAACAAATTCACGAATTTCGGTACTCACAAATTTAAGCAACTCGACCATACTATAACTCTTGGGTCGATAACAGCCGTGGTTGCCATGGGTGTTTTCGCACTGGGTTAATTCACCCCATAGAGTGGGTCGTTTTACATGTATAGACTATAGATTTTTTTTGTTAGTGGTTGGGTGGGTGGTGGTGAGGCTATTGTTAATTGCATTGTAGTTATGCTTCAGCCTGCCCTTTGATGAATTGCGGTTACTTAAAGGTCTTGTGAGGACTTGCGGTCAATAACGAGTTTCAATTAATTTTATGGTCTACTACACTATTTAAACACAATAGCGTCATTTTGGAGTGAAAGAAATATGTTAGGCAGCCCAAATAACGAGACTAAATGACGCCTCAATCTGAATCACACCACCACTTGCTGTGACGTCACACCGGGAACGGCGCGGTGAGCTGGGCCAATATTTCTCTGTCTGTAGTACAAAGGTAACATATTTTAAAACGTGCGTTTAACAGGATAGACTTCACCTACCATAACATAAATTATGTCAGGTTGAAGGCAAGTCTTTATTTATTCATTTTTAATGGATTCATGAATAGCTATATTCGCATAATAATAGGCCTATAACTACGGTAAACCATGGGCAATGCTGAAAATCGGCAATATTTCAATGCATGTGACAAATACTCTGTAGTCTAGTAGGCTTAATTGCGGATCCATTACCATTCTTGAAAGGACAGGGTGTACTATGTAATATCTGGGATGGATGGATGTGAGTGTGATGATCGAGGTGGGTGGGAGAGGTTGACGATGGCTGTAATTGTACTATTATTCATATCTAAATGTATATGCTACAGAGTGCAGTTACAACTTTTTCTGAAGATTACGAATGTACAATAAGTGTGTCAGTGTGTCCTATGTGAAATTTCCCGTGATTACTGATTAGAGTGTAATTGTTTACCTAGAAGTTTTTGGCAATGTGTTTGTATAATAATAATGTAGAGGCATGTACGGGTCAACACGTACGTTGGTGTGTGGGGGTGGGGGGTGGGCTGTGACAACCATATGAACTATATCGTTTTTCAAACCAACTTCTTCCATGTATGGAAGTAGCATACACTCATATTTCAATGTTATGAAAAAGCAAAACTGTAGCAGATGAACAAATTTTAAATAGGCAGGTGAACTGACAGATGTTCAGAGGTCGCTAGCGTATCATCTTTACTTACAGTGCAGCTCATAAATAAGTTTAAATGCTTCCAAAGCAGAAACACAAATATGTTAGTTAGAACCATATGAACACGATACAAGAAACGTTATGTTGAATATTTTGAACACAATTTGGGTTGAAATCCAACCCAATTATGTTCAAAATATTCAACTGTATATGTTATTTAAGTTGTACTATAAGTGTGCGGGCGGCAGTGAAAGCCTCACTACGCACCTCGCCCGCTGCCTAAATTGTAAACAAACCATGTACTGTCAATAATATGTCAATGTAGACTATACGCAAATAGATTAGTTTAGATTAAATTTATATTTACCCGACATTTTAGTTAATTTTAAACACATAACTGGAGTAAATGCTATATTGCAATCACAAATTTATTAATAAGCCTACACAATGGTAAATTGCAATCGTACGTGCACTGAGCGGTGTAGACCTACTTAACTATCATTTAAAAAGTTGTACATTTGTGTACATGCATGCCTATATCATCTATGCAAAATCTCTGCAGTCAATCCAGAAAGATAAGATATTTGTAGAATTGTATTCCAAGAAGTGTGTGGGTGGGTTTGATTAAATATAGCCTAATTCACGTACACGAAATCCGATGTTACTGTCACCTCTAACAGGCCTATACGTTAGAATTGTGATGTCAGGCACCGTGACCATGAGGTCTGTCCTTTAAGTTTAATCAACAAAAATATCATCAACTTCGATATTATTGAACCTTTGTGCATCTCGAACAATGTAGTGTCCCTGTGTGAACAATGAATTGTCAAAGAATAGGTGCATAGGTGCCTAATACGCGCAGCAGTAGAGAGCCTATAGCCATGCTCCCCGAGATAATAATCTAGACTAACAGGAATTGGTGTCATCCCGGTGTGACGTCACAACTCTAGCGCGATAGCTAAAAACGTTTGGTTGTCAAGGTGGTTGCTATATGCTTATCTCAGCTTTGGCTGGGCCGATTACAAAAATTTAAAAAGCATTTTGTTCTAGTGAAGGAGAATCTGTATTATGATTGTCAAGTTAATCAGAGTGATCGAGTATCTAGTCCTCACAACATCTTTAAGGATAAATGTAGTTAGAGTAGTACTGAAATGAATAATCGATTATCCGCAAACGGTTATAATGTAACGAGTACCCGGTTATAAAATCTGTACCCAAATATTTATTGACCCGAGTCACCGACATAACCTGACGATATGTTGTTGTCAAAATGGATGCTGGCAAACAAACTTCGGTCATTTGGAGACATTTCGTCCTCGTAGATGACGATAAAAACAGTGCAAACTATATCAAACCAAAATCGTGTGTCCAGTGCGAATAATCATCTAAAGTTCAAGCATCCTTTAATATGCCCCGATGCTAATAGGGGTCCAGCGTCCAGTAACATGAAAAAGCAAACCCAACTTCCATTTGCAAAAGCACAAATTCCCATAACCAAGTCAAAATGGCAAGAAGTAACAAAGATTATAGTAGAGGTCTGCGCATCAGTTATCTGTCGATTAAGTGTGGTGAATGATATTTCAGTATAAGTACAGTCCTCTTCGAGTGACCCTTTCACTGCCAGTCTGAGCACTACATATTAGTTTCAAAGTAGCTGATAGCCAGGGAAAGGTTTCCAAGATTATTATGCAGAGATTCCTCTTGTTCAAAACATGTATTGCAGTTCATAAATAAGTTAGCATCATGTTTCCAAGACAAAAACATGTTAGTTAGTACAATTTTGAACACGATGTAATAGATGATCGATTGCATATTGTATATTTATTTTGATTTGAAAGCATTTGCTGCAATGCATTCCACTCAAATTAAGTCTAAAGTCTTAACTCCAAAACCGTCAGAAGCAGTTCACCCTCTTAATCCCTCTATTCAGCTTATTAGCTAGTAAAGTCTTTTGATCAACAAAAGTCTACATATGCGTCAACCTTCGTACATGAAGATGGTGGTGATCATGGTGATGATGATGAAGTATTCAGCAGTACATTTTATTTTGTTCAAGAAACATCAAACATGTTAAATTATTTCTGGGCTGAAGATATCGTACATATTGTCATCCATAGGTGTTGGATTCCAAAATATGTTATCCAAGCCACTTCAGAAGGAGCTTAGTTTTCAGCCAGCAATTGCCTTAATGACGGATGAGTGGATGAGCTGTGCGACTGAAGGATACCTGAGTTTAACTTGCCATTACATTGATGACAGCTGGCAGCTTCACCATGATATACTATGCACTTGCAGCACTTCAGCAATCCACGATCGACACATGGACGAACACCTTGTCTCTATTGTCTAACATGAACTTGAGAAATGCGAAATCCCTGGAGCCAAAATATCAGGTATCGCAACAGATAATGGATCAAATATTTTGGCCTGCATGACTCGCCTAGGATGGTGAGATATCAGATGCTTTGGACATACGCTGCAATTGAGTGTTAATGCCGGACTTGCCCTGGGACCTATTTCCAAAGCTGCCGGTGCAGGACGGAAAGTTGCCACTCATGATTTAAGAGTCAACATTGGCAGCAGATGAACAAATGAAAAAGCAGTCTCAGTTGGGCCTTCTTGCACATGTATTACTTCAAGATGTAGCCATGCGATGAAACTCGACGTACTTTATGTTTCAGCGACTTCTAGAGCAATGTTTAGCAATATTTGCTCATGATGAATGGATTATGAATACGTCTGACGCGAGCAGGGTTAGAAATAAATGAAACGATGTATTGCCCACAGGGAAACCTATAATGCCATTTCATGCATTTTCAGGTTGCCTGCTGCAGATTAAGGTTATTTGTATATGTTAAGCTAAATGATGAATATTAGAATCGCTATTGTTTTGTCAAGTAAATACCAAAGAATAGCGACAATTATTCAGAAATGGCAGTGTTCGATCTCAAGTCATGTCCGCTAGTCCGAGACTACCTGATTCCCACACGTACTACTCATCAGGGGTCGCACGGGTCATGGAATTTGAAAATCTAAATTCCAGGCCTGGAAAAGTCATGTAAAATTGTAATTTTGGTCAAAGTCATGGAAAATGCAAATCTTGCTTAGAAAAAAAATCTGATGGCATAAAATTCTGCTGTATATATAGGTATATTTAAAAAAAAGTTGAAAAAATAGCACGAAAATTCCGAATTTTTCACGCTAGAAATTCTTACCATCTTACGGCTATGCTTAATGTATACCTTATATCCATCATCGTGGGAGTGAAATTATTAATTGGGACCACCTAGTTATTGCGTATACTTTAATTTACATTGTTTATTTAATCCAAATTTTGACATAAAATGTCGTTACCAAAAATAGGAATCACGTGATGTGTATTAGCTCCCACTATAGGACGAGTTTAGGTCATTACGTGTGTAGCGCGAAGACGCTAATATTAGTACGCAAGTAGAGACTTGCGCAATCCACATAAATAGGAGAGCTTCGAGTAGCTACGAGAGTAATGGCGTAAACTCGCCCTATAGTGGTGGCTGATTAATACTCGGAAGAATGTAATCTAACCAAGTCTATACTGCCGAATGCATTTACATGTACTGATTAGGTAATAGTGAATTTATTGCTCAAATTGCTTTAAAAACATGATCTTCTGTACATATATATTATTAATTTGCGATATTGGCATAATTTGCGAGGTTGCAAAATCTTTTTTTATTTGGGAGGTCTCCTTCCAGTCCGAGATAGAGTTCAGTGGAATGCCTCCAATCACAAAAGAGCTTTAATTGATCGTCCAACTTCAGAAGGGATCTAACCTCATTTTAGTTCTTACGTTGTTTTGGGTCATTTTATGTTGCTTGGACATACAACAATACAATGACTTGTCAGCGATCTACTGTGGATATCACAAAATATAAAAAAGCTAATCAAACAGAAACAGAGCATACAACACAGCCAAAAAGAGTGGAAAAGCAAAAGATAAGGAGAGGTTCCAACAAATACATAGACAAGTACACCAGAAACTACGCTCTTCATATCAAGACAACATCACGAACATGCTTAACCCCGAAGATGACAAAAGCAGCAAAAAGTTCTAGAGGTATATCAAATCAAGGCGTCAAGACACTGTAGGCATCAGCACCCTGAGACATCATGGACAAATCATTACTGATTCTAAACAGAAAGCGGAGGCATTGAACGAACAATTCACATCGGTGTTCACCAGTAAAAACCTCAACAACTTCCCATCTAAACCATCCTCATCATACAACAGCCTCAGCAACATCCAGATAACATCACAATGAGTTGAAAAAGCATTGCAAAGACTGACACCTTCTCCTTCGATCAATACTCACCATTCTGTTACTTCTGATATACAGCTGGCCCTGACAGCGGCTCTAGGATTATAGACTTAGAAAGCTTTACCGACTCCTGGGAACCGGGTACCCGGCTCCCCACTGCCGAGTACCCGTTTACCATAGAGCTCATTCTTGTTTGCATAGCAACAAGTGCAATACATGCTTTTCGCATTAAGGATTTTAGTGTTTTTTAAAAGAATCTAAGTCTTTAATCAGTGATAGTTTGTGTGTTCTGAAAGGATAACTAAGGACTATGGAGAATACCGCCCAAGATAACCAGGTTGTATTGTTCTTTATATCCATAGTTAAAAGACTTAGGTCTCTAAATTTCGTTGTGTCGCATGTTCCAATTTCTAACCCCATAGAATCTGGGACGTGTGCTAGCAACGATATATGCCAGACGATCGCCTTCTTTAAACCCCAACAGGCGATCGGCAGATATGAAAATAGGTGTTTGCTACGGTATTTCTAACACGAATATCGGCTGACGTCGTTCTCCGTAGAATCCGAGCGGGTGACGTCACACCCGGTCGCTCGGATGTTTATGCGAAGAAAAATTTTTTCATTAATCGCGCATCTTGTTCTGGGTGCTGCGTACTAAAAATGGTACCGGAAACTTTAGAATGATCAAGTTTACGTGCAATCACGATCGGTTTGCAATGATCGGTGGTTTCAAAATTCTTGAGTAGATGCGTGGTCTGCGGTTTTACCGTGTGGGACAGCAGTTGTTATACATTTTGTTGTTTTCTTCACATATCGTGCTGCGTTCGTTAGGAGTATAATTTATATTGATTAGTAAATATACCCTGAATGCTATGCGATATGATTCCTGGAGCCGTTACACATCCTGTAGGATCTATTATGGGTGTGTTGTGCCCGCCGCGTTCTTGTCGTCATAATCAATGCGATCGTTGTTGTAACGTGGCGGGGTGGGGTGCGGGAGGTTACGGTTAATTTATGAGTCAAAATATTTGAAAATTAATTGTCTGCCTTCCATCCGTGTCTCGTTCCGCTTGTTTATTGTAGGTTTGTGCTTATTTTATAGGCCAAGCCAGCCCCGCCATCATGTGACGACTGCCATAAGTTTGTCCGTGTAATGTTCAAGGACCATGTCTGTTTTAGGTGTGCCCTGTGTAATATAGATCATAGGTGTAATGTTTGTGCAGTGTGGTCCGTCGAAACGATGGTTAAGTTCCTTGCCCAGAAGGACTTGGCTGGGTCTGACGCGGGGTCAGGCGGTCCGAGAGGAAATCGTGGAGCGCCCGGTTCGGCCGGTGGGGGTGCTCCACGTCCCCAGCTGGAGGTGGCGGAGATGGCACCGCCGGCGTGGTTTGGTCCGGCTATGCAGGGTTTTCTGCATAGCGTTCTGCCCACGCTGGTGTCGTCCCTGCTACCAAAGGTTGGGGGGGCAGTTTCTCCCCATGCCTGGTACGGATCCTGTCTTCGGACAGGATTCTGGACTGGTTACCGAGGGGGCCGTCTCGTACGGCCCCCTGGCGGGTCCGTCTGGCTTCGGCCAGACGGGTTCTGTCTCTCTGCGGCCACCTCCGGGTGGTCCAGTAGCGGTGGCCGGTCCGTCAGGTGTGGGAGCCGTCCGCCAGGACTGCTCCACGGTTTATTCGTCTAGTGACGGCTCTTCGGAGTCTGAAGACGATGAGGCCGAGGAGGAGAGGTTGCTGCGGCCCGTGAAGCCGCAGGTGGAGAATATGGAGGTTGATTCCGTCCTGGACGGAACCGGCCTCCATTTGTCTGGTTTGGCGCAAGCCAGGTCAGCGGCTCCGCCTGCGGCTGAGGCCAATCCGTTACCGTGCACCGGTTCCGCGCGGCTTGGTTTGTCACCAGCCGTCAGGGGAACCGGTGTGCCGGGCCAGGCGTGGTACTCACCTATCTCGCCTGGTCCGGCAGCCGGACATGGGGTGCCGTTGGCGCCCGTGGCCGGCTATGGTTCCGCGACGGTTACGGGTCCGTACGGTTTTCCGTGCGGACCTACCCCATGGACCGGAGTGTTTCATGGGGTGGCGGCGGAACCATGTGGTAGCGGAGTGCCTGGCGTGTCAGCCGTGGCTCCTGGCCGGGAGGCCATGGCTGGCAGACCCGTAAGCATGTCAACGGGTGACGTGTTTGCGGGGGTATCTTCTTCGGAGTTAGACTGGTCTGATGCTCTGGCGTGGCTAGCCAGAGTTGACCCGTCTGTGGTTTCAGCCACGGCCGATGAAGATGCGCCCCGTCCGTCGGTTGCGTCGATTAGGACGGGGATTTTGCCCGCGGCCCGGATCCAGTCAGTGGGACTGGATCCACGGTTCATTGATTTGTTGGATGCTATTTATAGCAAACAACTAATGACCAAGGGTCAGCTCCCTGCGGCCTCCAGGGAGGTGCGGGCAAGGTGCCGTATTCCGCGGGGTGAATACGACAGGTATGGTGTAGTCCCGTCGGTCACGGAGGATGACCGATGGGTACTGGGCGTCCAAAGTGCCGGTTCGGGTGGTCCCGGTCCGGCACTAGTGGATAAGGCCCAGGTACACCAGGAAGAAGTCCTGGCCCTATGCGATGAGGGTGTGAGGGCAGCCATGAGCGCTGTCAATCACTCCTATCGTCTACTTCAGTCGGTGTGGGCTGAAGCGGGGGCAGGCCACCCTGTGCCACCTGTGGCGCTATCGTGCGTTAATGACGGCTTGGTGCTGTCAATGGACGCATTGGCAAGGGTCCAAGCGCGTGTGACGAAGTCCAGGAGGCAAATGGTCATTGACCATATGCGTCCGGCTACGGCAGTCAAGGAGCGTCTTCTTGGGACGCCCCTGACAGGGCCTAGCATCTTTGGTGGCCAAGCGCGGGCCATCTTAGAGGACACCGCCAGTATTGCGCAGAATCGGTTAGCGGTAAATCTACAGCTAGAGCTAGTGCGGCAAGCGCACGCACTAGGGGCTGTGGGTAAGCCGC
This sequence comes from Chaetoderma sp. LZ-2023a, assembly GCA_034401795.1. Taxonomy (NCBI): domain Eukaryota; kingdom Metazoa; phylum Mollusca; class Caudofoveata; order Chaetodermatida; family Chaetodermatidae; genus Chaetoderma; species Chaetoderma sp. LZ-2023a. Next base: position 43,438,979 of record CM067370.1, on the reverse strand, counting down.
TAACAGTACAGCCTTCAAAGAAACAGAAAAAGCATAAGGGCAAGGCGAAAGCCAGGCCTATTGCGACGTCTGTTTCGGCTGGGTTTTCGGAGCCGCCGCCGGCGAAGAAACCCAGGAAGGCTGTAGAGGCGCCTACCCTCCCCAATGTTGCTCCGGACCGCCCTAGAGGTGGTAAGGGGAAGGGTAAGGGTAAGGCCTCAAAGGGCGGACAGAAGGGGCCGAAGCGTACCTGAGGGTACGCAAGCTCCCTTCATATCCGCCTGGACCGCACCTGTGCGACAGGAACAGCGGTGCCAGTTATACCCGTCGTGCCTAGAACGAAATGGTTCTCACTCTCTCTCGTTAAGAAAGGGGGGGGGGGGCGGACTGCGAGCCGGACAACCCCGTTAGACGTCGAGGCGTCTATGGTGGGTGGAAGGCTCATGCGTTTCGTCGAGGCTTGGCGAGGTGTGACGTCAGACAGTCTGGTCCTGGGATGGTTATCCCAGGGTTACATGCCGGAGTGGTGGGACTTTCCGCCACAAAATCTGTCTTTGGCACCAGTCTGGACACCCGTACCAAGGGAGCCAGACAAGTTAGAAGCCGTTCAAAAGGAAGTGTCGGGTTTGCTTCTGAAGGGAGCAATAAAACCAGCAAACCGGAACACTCCAGGCTTCTATTCAAACATGTTCCTTGTCCCCAAGAGCACGGGGGGATGGAGACCCATACTCAATCTCAGGCCATTAAATTGGTTTATCCATACGCCTCGGTTCCAGATGGAAACACCGAGGTCGGTAATGGCGGGATTGAGGAAAGGAATGTGGTGTGTATCGATCGATCTGAGAGATGCATATTTCCACATTCCGATCAATCGGAGTTGGCACAGGTTTCTGAGATTTGCGTTTCAGAATCAAGTATGGGAGTTTACAGTTCTCCCGTTTGGCCTGTCGACAGCTCCGAGGGTTTTCACAAGAGTGGTCCTTGCGGTGACAGCGTTTCTCAGAAAAGAGAACATGGCGCTACACACCTACATAGACGACTGGCTGCTCAAGGCAGACTCGGCAGCCAGGTTGAACGTGGATACTGCTCTGACTCTGAAGTTACTTTCAGATCTAGGCTGGTTAGTCAACGAGGAGAAATCCGAGTTGACACCCACTCAACATTTCGTTTATTTGGGGATGCGATTCGACCTCGAGGAGGGCAGGGTTTACCCGTCAGAGCCCAGAGTGGTGTCTCTGTTAGCCATCCTCGGGAGTTTTCGAGTGGGAAACCACATTCAGGCGAGGCGGTTCCTTCAGATGCTGGGCATGATGGTCTCCATGGAGCAGGTTATCCCGTACGCTGCTCTAATGCGAAGACCTATCCAGTTGTATCTGATGTCTCTGTGGAAACAGAGAACAGAACCCCTGTCAAAACTGGTGCCAGTTTTGGAGCCGATAATGTCGCATCTTCTATGGTGGAAACAGCGTCAGAATCTCCTAATAGGGGTTTCGCTGCACCTACCCCACCCCCAGCTGTCCGTTTACACGGATGCATCGCTGGAAGGGTGGGGTGCCTGCCTGGGAGAACACCAGGTCTCGGGCACATGGACTCTCCCGGAGAGTCAGCTGCATATCAATCTGTTGGAAATGATGGCAGTGGAACTGGCGTTGGAAGAATTCCTTCCGATGATCAGGGGCAAGGTGATATTGATACGGTCGGACAATTCGACAGTAGTATCATATATAAATCGCCAAGGAGGGACCAGGTCGCCCACCCTGTGCATCAGGGTGTGGCACTTGATTCAATGGTGCAGGAATTACTCGGTTGTTTTGAAAGCAGCTCATATTCCTGGCCGATTGAACATTCTGGCGGATGCTTTGTCTCGCAGACAGAGAATCCTGCCAACAGAATGGTCCCTCAACCCTCCAGTTCTACGACGGATCTTCGAGCATTGGGGCAAACCCAACGTGGACTTGTTCGCCACAAAGGAAAATGCTCAAATCATGACATATGTCTCGCCGATTCCAGATCCAAATGCCGTCGATACAGACGCTCTGGCGATAAGCTGGAGAGGGATGCACGCTTACGCGTATCCACCCACCATTCTTCTACCGAAGGTATTGGTGAAGGTCAGGGAGGAACCGTGTCTGGTCCTGCTAATAGCGCCGTATTGGCCGAGCAGGGCGTGGTTCACGGATCTTCTAGATCTGCTGGTGGAAAATCCTGTGCAGTTGCCCGAGATTCCGAACATAATCTCCCAGGCCAAGGGACGCTTCCTACACGAGCGTCCCGAAATGTTCAAATTGACTGCGTGGATGTTGTCAAACAACGTTCCACGTCGGAAGGCTTTTCTCGACAGGCTGCTGATTTCATCGCGGCTGCGAGAAGGAGGTCAACCTTCAAGTCATATAACAACAAGGTTAACAGATTTGCAGACTGGTGTGAAGAAAAGGGTATTGATACCTTTCAATCCACTATTCAGCAAATAGCAGACTTTCTCTGTGAGCTGTTCTTTACAGGACTAGCTCCCGTCACAATTGCTGGATACAAGTCAGCTTTGGCATCAGTTATCCCTTGTCTAGCCAACAGGGATAGTCCAGAGGTGGCCCAGTTAAACGTGATGTTGAAGGGAATGAGCAATCTCCGCCCGAGACAACCGGTAGTCATTCCAGCCTGGAGTCTATCTTTAGTGCTTAATGTACTGGCCAAGCACCCATTCGAACCGTTGCGTTCGGCTAGTCTAAAGCATTTGACTCTAAAGGCGGTCTTTCTATTGGCAGCTTCCTCAGCTAGAAGGCGCAGTGAGATCCATGCGCTTTCGGCAGAGAGGAACCGATTTATTGTTTCTGGAGAAGGTCTGCGTCTTCTGCCAAGAGCAGAATTTATGTCAAAGAACCAATCTTTGAGATATCCCGGCAAACCGATCATTATACCGAAGTTAACCAGGTTTGATCGTGATGCCAGTGTCTGGTGCCCGGTCCGTGCTTTGACTAAGTACAAGAAACGGACTGACTCGTTACGGTCGAACGATAGACATCTGTGGATCTGCCATAAAAAGCCTTATGGCGCCGCATCCATGGATACTATCTCTCGTTGGGTGGTCGAATGCATTCAGACTACTCATGAGATGGCGACTGGGCACCAGGTGCAGGGCGTAAGGGCACACGATGTTAGAGGAATAGCCGCCTCGACCGCCCTTTACAATGGTGTTCCGTTAGAGGACATCATGGCCGTTGCACAATGGCACTGTGAGTCCTCATTTACGGATTACTATATGAGGGATGTGTCAGACTCAGCCAATCCACTCGCTTTAGCTGTTTTGAAACGATAGTTAGTGACCACACTGCTTTTCCCCTTTTTTCACTTTGGTAAGAAAAGAACCTAAAGCAGGCATGGTCAAGCGAGAGGATGTCAACCAGATTGTGTCACTGATGGCCGAACCGGTGTATGGTTGTAGGCGGTACGTCTGAAGTCCTGTTATCATAAGGTAATTCAACAAGTGAGAGTTTTTTGTATTATGTATATGTATCATGTTCATTCATCGTATATATTCATGCTCATTCCCAGGCTAATACAAGCGATATGCAGGGAGTAGTTAACCCTCTTGGCATATTGGTGTTTCAGGCGAGATACATGTTCGTTAGTTCTCTCCCTTTTCTTAGGAGGAAAAAGGGGGGGGGGGCTGTGACGCGAATGTGATTCGGTTCCGTGAACTTGACGGTCCTTTTAGGTCTCCGTTAGTCAAGTTTGAAGTCTAAAATCTTTCTCCAAGGGGCAAAATTAGCATGTATGGCTTGCCCCTTCCCACCAGGTTACTGACCAAATCTGGTGTATATCAGAAGTAACAGAATGGTGAGTATTGATCGAAGGAGAATGCAGGAAATGTCAATTTCCCTTTCTCCGAGATCTAACAATACTCACCATTCTGTTACGGACCCAGCCTCCCAGCCCCACGGAGGCAAGCCATAGTTTTCTCTTGTTTGGTGGCTATGCAAACAATATGAGCTCTATGGTAAACGGGTACTCGGCAGTGGGGAGCCGGGTACCCGGTTCCCAGGAGTCGGTAAAGCTTTCTAAGTCTATAATCCTAGAGCCGCTGTCAGGGCCAGCTGTATATCAGAAGTAACAGAATGGTGAGTATTGTTAGATCTCGGAGAAAGGGAAATTGACATTTCCTGCAATCTACAGCGGCAGGCCCTGACCAAATTCCAGCAAATAATCCTCAAAGAAACATCTAGCCAAATAGCACCCGTTTGATAAGTTGCCACACAAGCGACTACTTTCAAAACTCCACCACTATGGCATACAAGGAGACGTCCTTCGCTGGGTTGAGGACTTCCTCACCGACAGTCGCCAAAGAGTAATCCTTAATGGAGAATCATCCAACTCAACAGAGGTACTGTCTGGTATTCCACAAGGCTCAGTATTAGGGCTGATTCTCTTCTTAGTCTTCATCAATGATATTGCCGACGACATAAGCTCAACAATCAGACGACTGTCTTCTCTACCGCACCATCGAATCCAGTGAAGACCAACAGATTCTGCAAAAGGACCTGGACACACTTATGTCATGGACTGACACGTGCCAAATGGAGTTCAACGTAGCAAAGTGCAACATCCTGAAAGTCACCCAGCGTAGATCCAGCTACAGTACTCACTACACAATGCAAGATCAGATCCTAAAAGAGACCATATCAAACCCATACCTTGGGGTGGATTTGGCCAGTAACCTAAAATGGAACAAACATATCTCCAACTTCACAAGCTCAGCTCACAGAGTTCTTGTATTCCTCAACAGAAACCTTCGTGGGTGGCCTCAATCAGTAAAGGAGCGGGCTTACCAGACACTAGTCACGGCAAAACTGGAATACAGCTCTACAGTTTGGGACCCACCAACAAACTATCTAAGCCAATCCATCGAGGCTGTCCCGAGGAAAGCAGCAAGATTTATGCTAGCTCGACCTATCTACAAATATCCAAGACAGAGTGTTCCCGGCATGCTAACAAGCATAGGATGGGAGTCACTCGCACAGAGACGAAAAACAAATGTGACATTCATGTACAAAATTCTAAATGGCCATGTGGCAATACCACCCGAATACCATCCTCAGAAAACGTGGATATCCAACACCAGGCGCAGTCACTCACAAAAGCTACAGACAATCCAGACTAGCATCCAACAATACCAGAATTCTTTTATTCCAAGAACTGTGCCGATCTGAAATGGCCTGGCTGACAGCATCATCTCAGCACCGGATGTAGACACGTTCAAGAGCTACATCCGGGAGGTGACCATCTAAGCCTCCGCAATCACTGTAAATATGTATATAAACTGCTTTAAATTTATTCCTGAGACGGAGATACCATCTTTATCCAGATGCGCACCTGTGCGTGATGTTCAGGATGAATTTTGCCCAGTATTAGTACAGATACAGATCAGGTTGAGTCTTATTTCTTCATTTAAGCATGATAAACATAAGATTTACAAATATTACATAAAATACAATTATTACAGACAATATAGTCCCAAATATTGATTATATTACGATACGGTTTTAAAATATTTTGAATTGATGTGATAGGTTTATATACATAATTATGCGCTTTGTCTAGTTACAGTTGTACATATGATGCCATGATGATGATACATTGTAGCTAGTGCTCTTAACCCTTTCACCGTTGAATTCCTGTTATCTCATTTTCAAGGAAACCATACAAGAAAACTTGTCAGTTGAATATTTTGAAACTTATTTGACTGGAAGCCATTGCTGGCTTAGGCAGCAACAGCTTCCAGTCAAATTAATTTCAGAATAAGTATTACAAAATTTAGTTCTCCAAGGATTTGTCTGTGAAAGGGTTAATCTTTGAATCATTCCTATATAATGTTGGATTTCTTTATTTATATATTAATGCACAGTGAAATTAGTTTCAAAATAATTTAAATTAATTTACCCGGAGGTTCTTGCTGCATTAGGCTGCAATAATTTGCAATCAAATTGGTTTTTAAGTATTTTAAAAATAATTTCATAGGCATATTGTAGGGATAATAGCCCTACATATATAACATTCCAGTAATGTTTTAAAAAGTCTTCTGTTTCTGAGATATTGATTCTTGGAGGTCATGGAATTTGCTAATTTTAGTCATGGAAAAGTCATGGAATTTCAAATCCTGAAAGGTGTACAAACCACGACTCATAGTCTATTAGTCAAATGTCCGGTGGACTAGTGCAAAATTCTTGTCAAAATTATCTATTAGACTCGCCAAAATTAAATATTCCATGACGTTGATAGACCTACTGCTTAAAATTGTGGGAAACATGCACCACTGTTCGCAACATAAGCCAATTATCCAGTTTCCATATATAATATGAGTTTTAAAATGGTTAATCTAGAGTTATCTAAAGCCCTAAACCGAACGGTTGCGATAATAAGAGGTTCGTTTTTTTAGATATTTCACAATATAAATTTTACGCATGTCATGTTGCGCGGTGATTGTTCAGAAAATTATTTGAAAAGAAGGCTCGAGATAAGAGGTTCGTTTTTGCGACACTTCACAGTATAAATTTGGCACATCTTATGTACTGTGGTGGTCGGGCATCATATTACCCTAAAAGGATGTTCGAGATCAGAAATAGGCCTGTGCTGTTTTGGCGAACGGCTGAACGTGTTTGCCATGAGCTCGCTCGCCTTATTTATTTTCGTTCCCCTCAAATATTTCCCCGCAATTTCATTTTCGAAAGAAATAATTGACCAATAAATTCTTACGAGATGAACGAACATGACAAATGAATATGCAAACTAAAAATAGAGGCATGGTTTGGTGATCAAGTTTGTATCAAAGGCGATCCCGCAAGACATGAATGATAAATGGTTCCCGAGTTTCATTCATTATATGTCTCCGCGCAATCAACGTGCTAGTCACAGAGCAGGCTGCAACAATTTCGAGTTTGACTTTCAGACACTGAATCTCCACGAAGGCATATCTTAAATTGCATTTTGTAATTACGGATGATATGAGTGGAATTGGAAGATTTGTCAATTGTGAATATTTAATTAAATACGGCAAAATATACTTAACTTTTCTCAAAACTAGTTTTATCACACTTGTTTTAGTTGGAGAGGTAATTATAGCAATAACTTTTAATATGAAATTTACAACAATTTCGGTAGGCCAAAGCATTACTTTGCTCAATAACAACTACAAGTTCTCCTCACATCATTTAGTTTACCGACACATATTAAAAGATCTGCTCTCTTGTTACAGTAAACAATATATTAGCGCCTCTAACCTGGGATCATATAGGTGTAGCGAAGCTAATTTCCACCTATCTCGAAACATGTGGGATTAGCTTGGTGGCAATGGCTCCGCTACACTTCAGAAATTGCCAGGATGAGGTGGCAGGCAAAACTGGGTGAAGACACTTCAATAGTATTCAACAAGACGGTTCTTCAAATAATAAATGACTTCAACTTTTAATAATTTTAAATTGACTCTATACACAAACTGATGTTGATACAAAATTTCTATGCAAACTATGAACGCTATATCTATCTACTATTCTGGCTTAAATCTCTGTCTACTATCTATCTATCTCTAGCTCTGACTCTCACTGTTTCTCTCACTCACTCTATCTGTCTATTATACAGATTCATTTACATTTTATAGCTAGTGGTAGTTAAAGTAAACAGGAAGGTAGTGAAGAGACATGTTCGAAATAAGTTCAGAACATGTCTAAAATTAGTTTTTACTAATAGTATTTGTGAATACAGGATTTATGCAATTCTTTGAAATAAATATAATTAACCACTCATTCTGTATATGTGTTGACAGTATTTTACTCTGACAAAATCAGAAAATCCTGATGACTATTTTGAAAATAATCAAAGTGAAAGTTGTTTCTGCTTGAGGCATTTCCGAAATAATATGCAGGTTTCTTAATGTGCCAATGTCTTGAAATCATGTTTGTGGAGATTCAGAATGAAAATGGTTATTGGATTATAAACATGTATTTTCTTAAGTATGTTATTATATATAAAAGTTCAGCATATACATGTCTTGGAATACTGTGGTTTATTATGTCCACACTGCAGGCTGGGTCGCTTTAATTGTCCTGGCTGTTAATTGGGCTATTGTCCTCTATCCACTACTCCTAGAATTGTCACGCTTGATTTCATATGATTCAGCTGGCCATGATTAGGAACATTCTAATTTATGCTGGATAAAATCAATAATATATAATTTCACACAGAATTTCCTATACCTGGCCTAATAGCACCATGACATAGGTAAAACACTGGCCAAGATTAAATGAACAATATTCTTATTGCAATAACCTATCTTGTCAGCACTCTTATACCGTAGTCCCATCTTAATCAAATATGAAGCAAAAACTGGAATTCCCCTTCTAAATAAAGAAATGCTCAGTGAAAATGTGGAGTGTTAACACTTCCTTCTGTGTTATATAATATGTAAATGATACATGTATGTTATAGTTGAAGCTCAGCTAATTATTTTGAACGATTTCAGAGCAATTGTGTTACATCTGATTTGACCTGTTGACCCCTGCCATGCTCCCTGGGGGCGGAAACAAATTTAACTATTGTCTTGCAAAGCGGAATCATATGAGTAACCCACATATCAAATTTTGATTTAATTCCACTCACTGGTTTGGAAGGAGATAGCGTGACAGACAGGCGGATGAAGGTGATTACAATATCCCCAAAAGTGGGGATAATGATATACATTCTGTAGCAGCCACTTAGGGCACATATTCAGCCTGGTTTGATCTGAAACAAAAAATGACTGACTACTGATTACACTTATTATACACCACTTGCGGGGATGTATACTAATCCATTTGTCCGTCTGTGCGCGCTTCCATACCTGATTTTTTTGTCCGAACCATATTTTCATGGGTTTTCACGTATACTCACCAAACTTGGTCAATTGTATCTCGCGAGATATCCTTCGATAGGAGATTGACAAAAGTATCTCGTAGCAATTGGCGTAGTGATTTCCACCAGAATATGGTGGTGGAAAGAATTGAAACTTAAAAGGACACGAGCGTTACTGTCTTCATACCAGACAATATTAATACGCGTGAAATGAGATGATATAATGCCTGTATGACAAGTAGTTAACAGAAAAATAGTCTTGCTGAATTCGTCGTAAAATTTAAATCTGTTGCACACAAAATGAGGTCAGGAATTTGCTGACGTTGTGTAGATACTGATATCACACGAACCACTGGATGAATCAAGTTGATTTTAATGTCTGTATGAAGCTAGTGATACAGAGGTTAAGATGATACCAAAGTCAATACAATCCATAGTGTTCCTTTTACAGTCTGCTACGGCGATAGACTGGGTCCATATCTGTCTGGTCTCCAAAGTGGAACAGTGGAGCTGTTATGATGACGCAATAAGATGGCCGGTCATTACATTAGAGGTGTATTCTCGAAGAAGCCACGCCTCTATTTTTAGATTGCAAACTTGGTATATGAAAGCATCATAGCCTAAAGTTTAGGCTTGCACAGTTATTTGATTAATTGTGATTATTTTTTAAAATATGATCATGGATGATTTAAAAAAACCCAAATAATCGAAGAGTTTCAACCTCCAAGATACTTGGTTTTCTTATGTAGAGTTTAACTTTTAAGGTTGGAGACGGCTAATTTCAAAAATAGCTGACCCGACATGAATACAACTAGCCTGAAAGTTTTTTGCCAGTTTATATTTTGGTACGTAATATATCGCAGTGAAAAATGTACTGTACTTGTCTATTTAATCCATGAGGTAACCTGTAGAACACTACAATTTTGGACATGGTTTACCCTTATTTGTGATACATGATCGGTCAGCAATCCTGCTGCCGGTCATTTGTTTAGGCCTATATTGCCAAAGCAGTACCACAAAAACACTATCTTTCTGAACGCACATATACTCGCAGGCATGCCTCGCTTAGAAAATTAACAGTAAACAGATGTTTGTAATTTATGTCATTGCGATACGTAACGGGGAGAAATGAGGAATTCATTCATATTTTACTTGTAAAATACAATTTAATGTCAATCTACCCATGATATACAGCTCATGCATTTTAATTTGGGAATTTTAAAGATTTATGTGATTGCATTCTCCGCTTTAGGTTAGAAATAACCAGTCTCATGTAGCAAATTAAATTTAGAAACAATGTTCTCATTCTAAAGTGCTCAGAAGCCAGAACAAACCAGAGTGTCCCTTCCTAACACAACATCCACATAGTCAGCATCTGCCACAAGACAATACCACTGCAGTAAAGCTACATTCACCTTAAGTGGCCAGACCAGGTGGGCTTGTCCTACCAGTTCAGCCAACAAGACAGCAATTAAAAACTACATTCTTAAAAAATACTGATACAGTGGGTCTGTCCTACCACTAAAGTAATTAAAAGCAACAAAGCCAATAGCTACTCAGCCAACGTGATCCGATAAGGTGGGCATGTCCTACCAAGCTGTTTTCCACATGTATTAAAATGATCACTAAACATATTAAGAAGCGGGTTAGCCCTATGAGCCAAATGGATAACACTTTCTTGGTCCACGATCTATTACTAGCCTGTAGCTACATACCTGGAATTCTCATCTGCAAACACTCATGCTAGGCGAGTTTACCCTACCACTCTAAGGGGGCTCAAACATCCCTGGACGTCACAAGTACACTATTAATGTAAGTATGTCTTACCTCTTCAGAGTCGTACATGTGGGTCTCAGGTTAATATCTGCTAACCTCAACCAACCGGCCAAGTGTGAATATTGCTACTAGCACAGAGTGACCACAAGGAAATCATGGTGGTACCTCAAGCTCACAGTGGCTTGTCCTACCATTCTAGCAAGATGTTGCCACAGTACAAACTTAACCTGTAATTATTATCTAACGTAATATCTATGTGGGTCAATTAAAAATTCTAACAGTCATAGGTTGGTTAGGCCTACCGGTCATCTATGAATGTTATATATGTAAAACCTGTATATAGGATGTGTACATACATCTCAAGCAGTGACAAGCACAGAGATAAAGTGGGCAGTATAGCAGTAACAGGCATCTCCTCAAGAGATAAGGTGGGCTTGTCCTATCAGTGTAGTAGTAAGCTACATGTGCATTGCCAGCTGAAATCTGGTGTATTTATACCAGTCGAATATCTGTAACCACTACCTGTGTCATATATGTGAGTTAGCTCAAAAAATTATAACCGTTACTAGGTGGGCTAGACCTACTGGTCATCCATGTACATTATATATCTAAAAATGTATACATACATGTAGTATGGGTGCAGGTGTCTCCTCAAGCACAGAGATAAGATGGGCGTGTCCTACCAGTCTAGTAGTAACATAGCTGTAGTAAGCATCTTCTCAAGCACATACATAAGGTGGGCGTGTCCTACCAGTCTAGTAGCAGTAGTAAGCCACATGTAGAATGCTAAATGAATTTGGCGCATTATTCCACCCAAACGTCAGTTAGGTGGGTTAAGCCTACCGGTCATATGATGTAAATATGTACATTGTAAATTGTACATATGTCAATAAACTATACACCCTATCGCACAAAAAGGAAAAAAACTAAAAAACTGGTAAAAAAGTTAAAAATACAAAAACATACCAAAGAACTACAATTACTACAGTATTCACACACTGCGCAACCAACGGTGTTGTCGAAAAAAGTTTGAGATCGATAATAGGCCCTGTTCGGGCCTCCAACATCGCAACAGATGATGGTGCCCAATTGACTAACATAGATCTCAGTGGCGACATAAATTTTGAGAAAATGTCGAATTCAGCGATCCTGACTGAAAGATTACATGACGCATACGACCGGATAGTGTGATGATATTTTTATACTAATGCTGAATTGTTGGATTGCGCAGTACTGTTGTGTTGGATGTGGGTTTTAAATGTAAGTTATTTAGGTGGAAATTTTAACTGGTCCATTTGTGTTTTTAATTGGCGGTGTAGTGATGTTATTTTTCCGGGAAAATTTTCCGATATTTGTCCAGAAAATTTTCCTAAAATTTGAAAAATATGTGTGTATTTTGAACCATAAAGTATATATATATATATATATATTGTGTGCGTGTGCGCACGCAGTGTTGCATCATCCATGATTCCATGCAGCTGGTGAACCCAGAAATAAGGTAAAAGTACACAGAATTAAAATTTTCTTCAATTTTGAATGATATGCAAAAACTTTCCTGTTGAATATTTTGAACACAATTTGCTAGGAAGCCATTGCAGCCAAGCCATTACTGCCTATAGCAGCAATAGTTTTTTTCAAGAAAATTGGGTTCACGGTATTTAACAGCATTGTTTGGAAATTTGTTATTTCTGAACTATAGTGATTAGTGATAGTGTAACCTGATGCAAGCCATTTCAGCCATGGCAATAGATGACACAGATCTAAATCTATTAACTTAAATTAGTAGCAAAAGCATCGTTATTAATGCAATAGGGAAATAAAAATTTGCAATTGTATCCTTAGGTGACCGGAAAATTTTCCGGAAAAATACGTTGGTAAAATTTCCAGAAAATTTTCTTTTAGGAGAATTTTCCGACAACATAATTTAGCCTGATATAAATGTCACTGGCCTGTGGCCAATGGGCCATTGCTTACATACATTGACCCATGCTTACATTTTCCTGTGATCTTAACCCATGTGAATTTTTATTTTTAAATACTGCTTATATTACTTATTTTGTGACATATGAGGAACGAAAACATTAAATCAGTGTTTATCCTCCCAAATAGACACTTAGGCTTTGACCTCTATACCAAACCAACAGATACACACAGGTATCTACACTTCTCATCGGCTCACCCAAACTCTTCCAAACAAGCGAGCCCATATGGTCAATTTCTGAGACTACGGAGGATTTGCAGCAGAGAAACAGATTTTCTCAAAAATGCCCATGAAATGGTCCACCACTATGCTATCAGAGGATACCCAACAGATACCCTCATTACCAGCCTGCACAGAGCAATACAACAAAACTGCTCAGACCTACTTTTGCCAAAACCAACCAAGGAAATCAACACTCGGATGCCATGTATCACTGATTTCCACCAACACAGCAAATCAGCCCAAAAAATCATTAAACGCCATTGGCCAACACTACAGTCCAGCCCAAAATGTTGGGCAACATTCACAGAAACACCTATCTTTGGCCACAGACGTAAACCGTCCTTCAAGGACACACTGGTCACTGCTAAATTCACAATTTCACTAAATTCGGACAAAAAGGGAAAAGCATAGCAAACCCTATACATCCATGCGTAAAAAATAACTGCCTATTTTGCAAAAAACATGGACAGCACAAAAAGTTTCAAAAGCTCGTACACTGGGCTAAAATATTTCATCAATACAAAAACATTCTGTCACACAATGAATGTTATCTACCTACTTACCTGTAACCAATGCCGCAAACAATATGTAGGTGAAACTAAACGAGAATTCCAAGTTCGCATCAAAGAACATATGAGGGACATTAAAAACTACAAAGACACGCCTGTGGGACAACATTTTAATCTCCCCAACCACGGACCCACAGATGTCAACCACAGAATCATCGAAGTGTTACGTCACGATCCTGATAGCACGGAAGCCACAGCTTTCCGCAAGGACTGTGAAGAATTCTGGATCTATCAACTACATTGTATGGACCCAATCGGCATCAATCACGCTGATTGGTAACCATCATCTACCTTTGGTAGTAAAACTTATAATTGATTATTTGGTTACCAAGACTCCCTACTCTTGGTCACGCTTATGATGCCTTAACCCGACGTCACACATGAAATTACGTCACAAGCACGTATAAATGTTGCACTACACCAACGTCTACACACATACTCAATTTAGTCATTTACAAGTTATGGACAGATTCATCTGTCCACTCTGCACGGCCTCGTTTGCCCACAGGACTTCTCGCCGACGCCATATTAGGAAATCCACGAAAAGAAAGACTTCTGGTTTTGCGAAGTGTGCAACCACTACTACACCAGAACGGAGGATTGTCGCAGACACCTGGGCAACATACACCAAATCTTTCCAACAGCAGGAGAACACATCCTTACTACAAACAATATAGACAGAATCATCAACCAAGCGACTATTTATTCAGCTCTCAACCAAAGCCCGCATCGCTCACCAGACCAGCATTCAACTCCTGCTACCTCACCATCAAACAGCAACATTCAACCCATCGAGATTTTGGCCTTAGAAAACCCACCCAACTACTCCTCACCACGTTCAAGTTGTAGAGAGACTCCAAACTCGGATCTCATAAACGGCGCCACACCACCTGAGGTTTTCGATCCAGGTTATAACAGTCCTGATAGCGGGGTCTCAGGACCAACACTAGAAGAGGACCTCCAAACCGACCAGGACACCATCTCCTTAGAAGACCCCTTCCTCGCGTTATCTAACAACAACGAAGATCTTGATTATTTATTTCCAACGCAAGAGGATAATCAAGAAGAGGACACCTTATCCGCAGACAACTTGCTCCGTATTCTTAATGAATTGGACTGAAGGTAAGAATACAACTTTTTACACCTTTTTTTAAACTAAATTAACCATCCAAAAATATGGATGATAAGATATATCACCTGTATATTATGTCTCCTCTGATGAGTATAACCAAACTTGGTACGAAACGCTACGAGTCAGGATCTCACTGGAACGAATACTTTAACCAGTATTCACTTACCAATTCTACTCCAATTATACCTTTCCGTTAGACTATGACCACAGACTATAAATTTAAACTGAATTTATAATAATAGCCACAAATAGACATAATGACCACCCGTGAGTAGCCATTTTGAACAGGAAACTATCAACCTCATAATATTTTCTGATCATGGCTGCACAAACACGGCTGCAACCGGATACATTTGAAAACAAAACCGGCTACACTGTCTTAAAATTCAAACCAAACCGGCTACGGTATCTACCCCTCCCGGCTACACCACAAATACGAATCCGGCTACACTTTCAAGTTTCAACCAAATCCGGCCACAGTAGCTACCTCTACCGGCTACATACCAAGCCAATCCGGCTACGGGATAACCTAATCCCGGCTACATAACTCGATCAACCGGCTACACTAGCCATAAATCTGGCTACCAAATGTCTAATCCGGCTACAAAAATCAAATCCGGTCACACACCCCCGTGTAGCCGCTTTTTGGAAAGTATAAAAGGAAGACACAAACTGTGTATTGGTATCCAGACTCAAACTTGCACACAAGTTCGCGTCAGGACAAACTAAGCACAATCAAGCTTCTCTAAGAAAACATTAAATCAGCCTATTTCTGGGCACTCAATATTAAATATCAATATTTTTCAAACTAAAGATTTTCCCTAATCATAAAATATCACACATGGCAGATTTGTTGTATTTATTTTAGCTAATAGCAGTTATGTTTGACCAAAATGTGGACAAGCTGGTTAGAGAATATGTAGCTTTAGAAAACCATTGCGCGACACTTAAAAACCACTGCGTCACACCTAGCTGAATTTTCCTTTTTTTGGGGCCATTTTGGCCTTGCCAGATTGTATCGATATTGTGTTCAGAAATTGCACTCCAATGTTTATATTAGCATATTAATTTGTGATTTCAAGAGTTGTGTTAGCAATTCCCATTTGAATTAAAGTTTGTAGCTTTTTTCAAATAATGCGAATTCTAGCGGTTTTGAAAGTTTTATGCCTCCCCAACCCACCATTACCAGTACAGCTGTGATTAATCAAATAATCACAATTATTTATCTAAGACGATCACGATTAAAGAAGTTGCATAATTGTGCAAGTTTAGCTTTACCTAACTGTGTATCATGCTCAAACGGCCTCTGCAGTGTTGTGAAGTGGCCAAGAATAACCAAACCAGTCATTCTCCTTCGATCAATACTCACCATTCTGTTACTTCTGATATACAGCTGGCCTTGACATATACAGCTGGCCTTGACAGCTGGCTCTAGGACTATAGACTTAGAAAGCTTTACCGACTCCTTGGAACCGGGTACTCGGCTCCCAACTGCCGAGTACCCGTCTACCATAGAGCTCATTCTTGTTTGCATAGCAACAAGAGCTATACATGCTTTTTGCAGTGGAAAGATTGAGAAATAAAAATCTAAGTCTTTGTTTAACTGTGATTGTGATAGCTAGTGACTCTCTTGCAAGGATAATTGGATAATATGGATACCGCCGATGATAACCAGGTCGTATATTTCCTTATTATTCCATAGTTAAAAGACTTAGGTCTCTAAATTTCGTTGTGTCGCATGTTCCAATTTCTGACCCCAAAGAATCTGGGACGTGTGTTAACAACGAGATATGCCGGATGGTCGCCTTCTTTAACCCCAACAGGCGATCGGCAGATATGAAAATAGGTGTTTGCTACAGTATTTGTAACACGAATATCGGCTGACGCCGTTCTCCGTAAGATCCGAGCGGGTGACGTCACACCCGTGGTGCTCGGATGTTTATGTGATGAAAATTTTTTCATTAATTCGCGCATCTTGTTCTGGGTGCTGCGTACTAAAAATGGTACCAGAAAACTTTGGAATGGTCAAGTGTTGCGTGTTATCACGATCTGTTTGCAATGATCGGTGGTTTCAAAATTCTTGATTAAGATGTGTGGTCTGCGGTTTTACCGTGTGCTACAGCAGTTTGTTTACATTTTGTTGTTTCTTCACGTATCGTTTTGGCTTTCGTTAGGCGTATAATTTATATTGATGGTAAATATACCCCGAATGCTATGCGATATGATTCCTGGTTCCGTTATACATCCTGGAGGATCAATTATGGGTGTATTTAATGCCTGCTTCGTTCTTGTCGTCATAATCAATGTGATCTTTGCTGTAGCGTTGCGAGGTGGGGTGCGGGAGGGTTACAGTTAATTTATGGTCAAATCATTTGAGAATTAATTGTCTGCCTTCCATCCGTGTCTCGTTCCGCTTGCTTATTGTAGGTTTGTGCTTATTTATAGGCCAAGCCAGCCCCGCCATCATGTGACGAGGGCCGCAAGTTCGTACGGATCTTATTTAAGGACCATGTCTGCTTTAGATGTACTGCATGTAACCTTGATAGTAGGTGTAATATGTGTGCAGTGTGGTCCGCGGATATGATGTTGAAGTTCCTTGCCCAGAAGGATTTGGCTGGGTCTGACGCCGGGTCAGGCGGTCCGAGGTTAAATCGTGGAGCGTCCGGTTCGGCCGGTGGGGGCGCTCCACGTCCTCAGCTGGAGGTGGCGATGGCACCGCCGGCGTGGTTTGGTCCGGCTATGCAGGCCTTTCTGCATAGCGTTCTGCCCACGCTGGTGTCGTCCCTGCTGCCGAAGGTTGTTGGGCAGTCTCTCCCCATGCTTGGTACGGACCCTGTCCTTGGACAGGGTTCTGGACTGGTCACCGAGGGAGCCGTCTCGTACGGCCCCCTGGCAGTCCCGTCGGGCTCCGCCCTGACAGGGTCTGTCTCTGCGGCCACTTCCGGGTGGTCCAGTAGCGGTGGCCGGTTCGTCAGGCATGCGAGCCGTCCGCCAGGCGGACGGCTCCACGGTTTCTTCGTCTAGTGACGACTCTTCGGGGTCTGAAGACGAGGAGGCCGAGGAGGAGAGGTTGCTGCGGCCTGTGATGCCACGGGTGGAGAAGATGGAGGTCGATTCCATCCTGGACGGAACTGTCCTCCATCTGTCTGGCTTGGCGCAAGCCAGGGCAGCGACTCCGCCCGTGGTTGAGGCCAATCTGGTACCGGGCACCGGTCCCGTGATGGTTGGTGTGATGCCAGCCAACACGGTGACGGGTGTGCCGGGCCAGGCGTGGTACTCACCTATCTCGCCCGTGTCTGGCCACGGTTCCGCGTCTGCTATGGGTCCGCACGGTTTTCCGTGCGGGCCTACTCCATGGACTGGTGTGTTCCATGGGGTGGCGGCGGAACCGTATGGTACCGGAGTGCCTGGCGTGTCAGCCGCAGCTCCTAGCCGGGAGGCCATGGCTGATAGGTCCGTGAATGCGTCAACGGGTGACGTGTTTACGGGTGTGTCCTCCTCGGAAATAGACTGGTCGGAGGCTCTGGCTTGGCTAGCCAGGGTTGACCCGTCTGTGGTTTCGGCCACGGCCAAGGAGGATGCGCCCCGTCCGTCGGTTGCATCGATTAGGACGGGAATCTTGCCCGCAGCCTGCATCGACGTTGGACTGGATCCACGGTTTATCGAGTTGTTAGAGGCTATTTTTAGCAAGCAGCTCATGACCAAGGGCCAGCTCCCTGCGGCATCCAGGGAGGTGCGGGCAAGGTCTCGTATTCCATGGGGGGAATACGACAGGTATGGTGTGGAACCATCGGTTACGGAGGATGACCGATGGGTTCTGGGTGTCCAGAGTGCTGGAGCGGGTGGCCCCGGTCCGGCACTGGTGGACAAGTCCCAGGCACACCATGAGGAAGTCCTGTCCCTATGTGATGATGGTGTGAGGGCAGCTATGAGTGCTGTCAACCACTTATCGCCTTCTTCAGTCGGTGTGGGCTGAAGCGTGGGCAGGCCACCCTGTGGCGCTTTTGTGCGTAAATGACGGCCTTGTGGTGTCTCTGGACTAGAGCTGGACGGTCTGACGGTAGTACCGTGAGGACCGCGGTATACCGTGAACCGTGACCGTTGACATTTCCAAATACCGTGAATACCGTCCATGTTTGAGCAATATTTGGGAAATAGATCCATGAAATCTGACTTGACCTAGGGTAAATAGGTGCTAATAGTGCCAAAAATACAGGCATCCCTAACTATTAGCCGAGTTGAGGTGAAAGGGTTGTTGTAAAAACAAACATCAAGACGTCAATTACAAAATAATGACAGGCAGAATTGTATGTCAAACGTACGTCTTGAAAGTCTCACGGTACAATTGCTTTATTTAAAACATCTGAACTCATTCTCTGCCCGTCCGCCGGTAGTAATTACACTATAATATATTCCCTATTCCCGTTTCTATTATTTGTAATTTATTACTCCAAGCATTTTGTCACCGAACAAACACGCTAGAATAACAAAATAACATACAAACTGCGTGCTATTCAAACGCAACAGCAATCTCGCAAAGACGTATCTGATTGGTTGTTCATGAACTAGACCATAGGAAAATACATTACCATGCTGAATTTATCAATGAAAATGTACTAAAGCGTAGTATTTGTTCGCGACATTTTGATCACGTGCTAATTTATTAAGTCGTTATTTTTTATTTTTCTGGCTTTTTTAAGAAATTTCTTTAAGAATTAAATCCAGTTTAAGTAATGGCACCTAAAAATTTTAGTGTTTTAGTTTTTGTAATTCATTTTTTAACTGACTACACGTCGGAAGTTCGCGGAAATAGCTTTTTACACGCATTGTTCACGTGAAGCATGGCGAGTAACGTGTCTGCACATCGGGTACTCGGTAATTATCAGAAGCTTTGGAATCGGCTATATTCAATGTCGTATCATTCGGCATGTGCATAGGCATGTTTTCGCGAGTAACCGAATATACGACTCCAACAGAAATAAAAGATTACAACACTGGCCTCGTTTAAGTACTCGCGGATTTTGTCTGGACTCTGTTTATCAACGCGCTCGACCGCCAAAATAAAATTTACTGTTTGCTGGTCTCACACATTAATAGCAAGACCAATCCAGATTGAAAATAGCGCACTCCAATGTCTCAAACAGAGGGTTATAGTTAGCGAGTCGACCACATACTTTGACCGATATTCCCATGAATGATATTACGTCAATAAAATTAGTGACCTAATAAAATCATGAAATTAAACAGTCACAATAGCAATGTTTTTCTTCTCAAAATCAGTCAGCCGATTTATGTATTTTATCTATATTTACCGTTAATTGGAGATGGAAGTGAAAAGGAAATGAAAAAAATTGTTCAAATTTCGTGGCATGCCTCAACCTCAGCTGACGGTATACCGTGGTACCGCGGTATTTTTTCATGGTACCGATACCGTCATGTAAATGTCAATACCGCCCAGCTCTACTATGGATGCGCTGGCAAGGGTGCAGGCTCGTGTTACAAAGTCCAGGAGGCAAATGGTTCTTGACCATATGCGTCCGGCTACGGCCGTCAGGGAGCGTCTTCTTGGGACGCCCCTGACAGGTCCTAGCATCTTCGGTGGCCAGGCGCGGGCCATCCTAGAGGACACTGCTAGCATTGCGCAGAATCGGTTGGCAGTAAACTTACAGCTGGAGCTAGTGCGGCAAGCGCACGCACTAGGGGCTGTAGGGAAGCCGTTGACTGTTCAACCTTCCAAGAAACAGAAGAAGCATAAAGGCAAGGCGAAAGCTAAGCCTAGTGCGGCTTCTGCTTCGTCTGGATTTTCTCAGCCGCTGCCGGCGAAGAAAGCCAGGAAGGTTGTAGAGGCCCCTACCCTCCCCAATGTTGCTCCGGATCACCCTTGAGGCGGGAAGGGGAAGGGTAAGTCCTCAAAGGGCGGAAAGAAGGGAGCGGATCGTACCTGAGGGTACGAGAGCTCCCTTTGTATCCGCCTGAACCGCACCTGTGCGACAGGAACAGCGGTGCCAGTTATACCTGCCGAGCCAAGACCGAAATGGTTCTCTCTCTCGTTAAGAAAGGGGGGGAGCGGACCGCGAGCCGGACAACCCCGTTAGGCGCCGAGGCGTCTATAGTGGGTGGAAGGCTCATGCGTTTCGTCGAGGCTTGGCAAGGTGTGACGTCAGATAGTCTGGTCCTGGGATGGTTATCCCAGGGATACATGCCGGAGTGGTGGGACTCCGCCACAGAATCTGTCTTTGGCACCTGTCTGGACACCCGTACCAAGGGAACCAGACAAGGTAGAAGCCATTCAAAACGAAGTGTCAGGTTTGCTTCTGAAGGGAGCAATAAAACCAGCAAACCAGAACACTCCAGGCTTCTATTCAAATATGTTCCTTGTCCCCAAGAGCACAGGGGGATGGAGACCCGTACTCAATCTCAGGCCATTAAATTGGTTTATCCATACGCCTCGGTTCCAGATGGAAACGCCGAGGTCGGTAATGGCAGGATTGAGGAAGGGAATGTGGTGTGTATCGATCGATCTGAAAGATGCATATTTCCACATTCCAATGAGCAGGAGTTGTCACAGGTTTCTGAGATTTGCGTTTCAGAATCAAGTATGGGAGTTTATTGTTCTCCCGTTTGGCCTGTCGACAGCTCCAAGGGTTTTCACAAGAGTGGTCCTTGCGGTGACAGCGTTTCTCAGAAAAGAGAACGTGGCGCTACACACCTACATAGACGACTGGCTGATCAAAGCAGACTCGGCAGCCAGGTTGGACGTGGATACTGCTCTGACTCTGAAGTTACTTTCAGATCTAGGCTGGATAGTCAACAAGGAGAAATCCGAGTTGACACCCACTCAACATTTCGTTTATTTGGGGATGCGATTCGATCTCGAGGAGGGCAGGGTTTACCCATCAGAGCCCGGAGTGGTGTCTCTGTTAGCCATCCTCAAGAGTTTTCGAGTGGGAAACCACATTCAGGCGAGGCGGTTTCTTCAGATGCTGGGCATGACGGTCTCCATGGAGCAGGTGATCCCGTACGCTGCTCTAATGCAAAGACCTATCCAGTTGTATCTGATGTCTCTGTAGAAACAGAGAACAGAACCCCTGTCAAAACTGGTGCCAGTTTTGGAGCCGATAATGTCGCATCTTGTATGGTGGAAAGAGCGTCAGAATCTCCTAGATGGGGTTTCGCTGCACCTACCCCACCCCCAGCTATCCGTGTACACGGATGCATCGCTGGAGGGGTGGGGGGGCCTGCCTGGGAGAGCACCAGGTCTCGGGCACATGGACTCTCCAGGAGAGTCAGCTGCATATCAATCTGTTGGAAATGATGGCAGTGGAACTGGCGTTGGAAGAGTTTCTTCCGATGATCAGGAGCAAGGTGATATTGATACGGTCGGACAATTCAACGGTAGTATCATACATAAATCGCCAAGGCGGGACCAGGTCACCCACGCTGTGTATCAAAGTGTGGCACTTGATTCAATGGTGCAGGAATTACTCGGTTGTTTTGAAAGCAGCTCACATTCCTGGGCGATTGAACATTCTGGCGGATGCTTTGTCTCGCAGACAGAGAATTCTTCCAACAGAATGGTCCCTCAACCCTCCAGTTCTACGAAGGATCTTCGAGCATTGGGGCAAACCCAACGTGGACTTGTTCGCCACAAGGGATAATGCTCAAATCATGACTTATGTCTCGCCGATTCCAGATCCAAATGCCGTCGATACAGATGCTCTGGCGATAAGCTGGAGGGGGATGCACGCTTACGCGTACCCACCCACCATTCTTCTGCCGAAGGTATTGGTGAAGATCAGGGAGGAACCGTGTCTGGTCCTGCTAATAGCGCCGTATTGGCCAAGCAGGGCGTGGTTCACGGATCTGCTAGATCTGCTGGTGGAAAACCCAGTGCAGTTGCCCGAGATTCCGAACATAATCTCCCAGGCCAAAGGACGCTTCCTACACGAGCATCCCGAAATGTTCAAATTGACTGAGTGGATGTTATCAAACAACGTTCCACGTCAGAAGGCTTTTCTCGACAAGCTGCTGATTTCATCGCGGCTGCGAGAAGGAGGTCAACCTTCAAGTCATATAAGAACAAGGTTAACAGATTTGCAGACTGGTGTGAAGAAAAGGGTATTGATACCTTTCAATCCACTATTCAGCAAATAGCAGACTTTCTCTGTGAGCTGTTCTTTTCAGGACTAGCTCCCGTCACAATTGCTGGATACAAGTCAGCTTTGGCATCAGTTATTCCTTGTCTAGCCAACAGGGATAGTCCAGAGGTGGCCCAGTTAAATGTGATGGTGAAGGGAATGAGCAATCTCAGACCGAGACAACCGGTAGTCATTCCAGCCTGGAGTCTATCTTTAGTGCTTAATGTACTGGCCAAGCACCCTTTCGAACCGTTGTGTTCGGCTAGTCTAAAGCATTGGACTCTAAAGGCAGTCTTTCTATTTGCAGCTTCCTCAGCTAGAAGGCGCAGTGAGATCCATGCGCTTTCGGCAGAGAGGGACCGATTTATTGTCTCCGGAGAGGGTCTGCGTCTTCTGCCAAGAGCAGAGTTTATGTCAAAGAATCAATCTTTGAGATATCCCGGCAAGCCGATCATAATACCGAAGTTAACAACTTTTGATCGTGATGCCAGTGTCTGGTGCCCGGTCCGTGCTTTGACTAAGTACAGGAAATGGACTGACTCGTTACGGTCGAACGATAGACATCTATGGATCTGTCATAAGAAGCCTTATGGCGCCGCATCCATGGATACTATCTCTCGTTGGGTAGTCGAATGCATTCAGACTACTCATGAGATGGCGACTGGGCACCAGGTGCAAGGCGCAAGGGCACACGATGTTAGAGGAATAGCCGCCTCGACCGCCCTTTACAGTGGTGTTCCGTTAGAAGACATCATGGCCATTGCACAATGGCACTGTGAGTCCTCATTCACGGATTACTATATGAGGGATGTGTCAGACTCAGCCAATCCACTCGCTTTAGCTGTTTTGAAACGATAGTTAAGTGACCACACTGCTCTTCTCCCTTTTTTCACTTTGGTAAGAAAAGAATTGAAAAGCAAACATGGTCGAGCGAGAGGATGACAACCAGATTGTGTCACTGATGGCCGGACCAGTGAATGGCTGGAGGCGGTACGTCTGGAGTCCATTTATCATGAGGTAATTCACGATTGAGAGTTTTTTGTATTATGTCTATATATCATGTTCATTCATCTTATATATTCATGCTCATTCCCAGGCTAATACATGTGTATATGCAAGGAGCAGTTAACCCTCTTGGCATATTTGGGTTTTCAGGCAAGATACATGTTCGTGAGTTCTCTCCCTTTTCTTAGGAGAAAAAGGGGGGGGGGGGCAGTGATGCGAATGTGATTCGGTTCCGTTAACTTGACGGTCCTTTTTAGGTCTCCATTAGTCAAGTTTTAAGTCTAACTCTTTCTCCAATGGGCAAAAGTAGCATTTATGGCTTGCCCCTTCCCACCAGGTTACTGACCAAATCTGGTGTATATCAGAAGTAACAGAATTGTGAGTATTGACCGAAGAAGAATGAAGGAAATGTAAATTTCCCTTTCTCGGAGATCTAACAATACTCACCATTCTGTTACGGACCCAGCCTCCCAGCCCCACGGAGGTAAGCCATGGATTTCTCTTGTTTGGTGGCTATGCAAACAATATGAGCTCTATGGTAGACGGGTACTCGGCAGTTGGGAGCCGAGTACCCGGTTCCAAGAAGTCGGTAAAGCTTTCTAAGTCTATAGTCCTAGAGCCAGCTGTCAAGGCCAGCTGTATATCAGAAGTAACAGAATGGTGAGTATTGTTAGATCTCGGAGAAAGGGAAATTTACATTTCCTTCATTCTAGTAGTAAATATTTTTAAAAGTGGCATGCAAATAGACCTTTAACACTCAGACCTGCCAAAAATGGGTTCTGCAGTTGTTTTCAGAAATGTCGATTTTTGCATACCAAGAGATGACTATTTTTTTTAATTTACTACTGGAATGACTTGCTCGATAATTTCCAAAAATAATTTTCTCCTGGTCTGCAAATTAACATGTTCTGGTTAAACTTGTACCTTCTGTACATCCTGAGAAAGTGAGATTGACTCTGACATGTCTGTTGACCATAATCAGTCTGCGTGGTCCATAATTCACTATATTGCACAGGAAGACACACTCAGAGAAAGTCCTAGATAAATATGACATTTAGTCACAGATTTGGTGTCAAAGAAATATACTTCTGTGTGTGGTTTGTATTTAGTGAATATTTACCCGTTCGTGTCTAGGACAATATTGCCTACTAACTTTTGTCAAGTGTAACAGTGGACCTTTGCTAACCCTTTAACCTGCACACTTGTTATAGAAAATTCTACGTTCTCATAGAAAACATCTATTTGTAGATGAAGATATTATTTTAGAAAATCAATCACTGGAATGACTATCTCGGGTATTGAGCCAGTAATTCTATTGGTAGGTATTTAAAATTATTTCTGCACATGCACATGTGTTAAGACCGATGCATAAGCCATTTGGCTGGCTTGGGTGTTAGTGTTAATTTCACTTTCTGTCCATATTTCAAAGCAATTGCCCAGGTACTTAGAATGTTCTAGAATGTTGGTTGCAAACTTGTTGACTAATATGGCAACAGCTTCTAGTTTAATAAGTTTCAAAATTCTTATCGGAATGTATCTTAAGCTGAATTAGAATTTGTCTTTTCATTGCTCTTTTAGACTTCAGAAAGGATTAATAGCAGCTGACTATATTAACCCTTTAATAGTCAAGTCGCCAAAACAATTGGAATCTGCAGTCATTTTGCGAAATGTTCATTTGCAGACCAAGAGAAAACTCTTGAGATTTTCCCACTGGAATGACTGACTCAGTAACTGGGAAAAATTTAAGTTTTCTTTACAAATCGTGAAGTCCTATGAAAGAGTTAAAATAAGCTCATGGTCATGGGAGCCACAAATACAACAATTTCTGATGTCATTTCTGCTCCAAATTCATATTATTCTTATAGATATATCCAAGTATAACATTGTGTATGTAAACATGTTGTGGATATCGGATTGTCTTCTGGGGGGTCATGACCCCGGGGACATCTTATATTTGCAGTCTAAGACCTCAGTGAATTATTATATTTGAATACCGGGCGAGCTAAGGAACGGATAACACAATGGGCAAGGATGTAATAGCGCGATCTAGTGTGTGCATCAAGTCGATGAAAAACTGACGCGAAAATGTAGCTGAAACAACGTGGAATTGGAATAGAATAGACTAGGACTAAGGGCAGTGAGCTGATGGTATCTGTCGGTGGTTAAAAGACGAAAGTTCTTGCTGCAGTCGCGGCATAACCGTCTATAGTATTCAGCAGAAATTACGACCAATAGTTTTCTAAATATTCAAACAGGAGCATCGGTAGGGTGCTACGGACAGAGTATACGCAGCACAGACTGGATGACTCATAGAATGACGTAGTAACGTAGCGACGACCGACTTACCATGGTACCGGATAACGGTAACCGAGTTTCGATAGAAACTACCAACAACACCAGGTGCTAGGGAGTCAGATTGGCCACTACGCCACCACTACGTCACGGCACCCGTGTAAAATGCAGGCACAAGCCTAAATTGCAAGGGGCCGGACGAGGACGTAATAACGTCTGGCGCCGAGTAGATTAGAAAACAAGACGAAAATATGACAGAGGGAGTCCATCAAGGTAGGCTCTTGAGAATGGGATTAGCAATGGGCGCCAAAGCAATAGCCGCTATTCGACAGATCCCATCACTCCAGAACCAACTGATACTGCTTTGCCAATGTTCGGGTCTATCTTTGGAGTACGGAAATGGCTGAAGTTGATTGGTCAAAAGTTTTGTAAGAGTAGTAAGCAAAACAAGGCGAAGCAGGAGCTCCAAGGGTAGGGTGTTAGGGTGTCAGATGGGCCACATGGCCACTACGCCACCACTACGTCACGGCACGGCACCCGTGTAAAATGCAGGCACAAGCCTAAATTGCAAGGGGCCGGACGAGGACGTAATAACGTCTAGCGCCGAGTAGATTAGAAAACAAGACGAAAATATGACAGAGGGAGTCCATCAAGGTAGGCTCTTGAGAATGGGATTAGCAATGGGCGCCAAAGCAATAGCCGCTATTCGACAGATCCCATCACTCCAGAACCAACTGATACTGCTTTGCCAATGTTCGGGTCTATCTTTGGAGTACGGAAATGGCTGAAGTTGATTGGTCAAAAGTTTTGTAAGAGTAGTAAGCAAAACAAGGCGAAGCGGGAGCTCCAAGGGTAGGGTGTAACAACCCGAACATAACGGTGACATGGCGAAGCAGTACATAAGGGGAATCTTTAATTTTGATCAGGAGTCCGAAAAATAATTGCGTTTAGGTAAACCTAGCCTCGAATTCGTATAGTTCTGTGGAACTGAATTTGTCGAAATTCAAGCAAGTTCTTGGTGAATGGCTTTAAGTAGCCAAGAACAGTATCTTACGAAAGTGATTTAGCGAATCGTGAAACGCAACTTTTGAATAACAGAATAACCGGTATTCGTATTATAGAAAAATCAGTTACTTCTATAGACGCGAGTGACAGTAAAAGTTACTCAAAGTATTTGGTGGTAGTATAAGCCACCCATAGTTGATAGGGAGATATATACATAGCAAAGATATTAGTAAAATAAAGTTATCACTTCGATATCCTCGAAGCAAGATTTTGGGTTGTTGCTAAGTAATCTGGAATCGACGGAAGACCACCGTCACGAACCACCCACTTCTACACCAGTCAGATCAGGCCCAGATACGAACATAAATATCGTGACTTCCATCTATACACGAGGCGAGCTCGTATCGATCACTTCCGTCGTCGGTAAGACTGGTTGTCGCAGCAACCCTACATACAAGCCTTACCGTCGTGGGAAGTGAGATTATCATAATCAATGGTGATAGAACAAGAAGACGGCCCCGAAATCTTCAATGTGTAAATACATTGTGACACCACTTAATTCAAATAGCGCATTTGGGCAATGTCGCAATTACCTACTTACATCATTGTATACTGTAGCAATGTGCACAGCTTGTTCTATGGCGTGTTAGTACAGTACAACGAAGAAATAGCTTAACATGTTTCCAAAGCAAAATAAAATGTACTGTTGATTATTTTGGTCTTCATTTGAATGGAAGCCATTGTTGCCTAAGTCCAAAATATTCACGAGAATAATTCTAATGTTGTGTTCAAAATTTTACAGTATGTTCGCGTATTTCTAAGCTGTAGTGTAGTAATATTGATGAACATTATCTGTTCTAGTGTGTATGACATGTATGATGCAAGAAAATCAATACTGTGTGTTGGATGTTCTAATCGTAATGATTTTTATTTAAAGGTGTATATCAAAACTGTTAACACGGACTGCCATAATGGTACTCTCTCAAAGACAGCGCGAAGAACTGTAAGTACATAACATGTATTCAGATGTTCATCTATGGTATGCACCTTAGCCATGCTAGCTGTACCTTAACTAGGCTTGTGCGATTATTGCGTTGAGTGATCGTGATCGATTATTAAAAATAATCGTGATTACTCGATTAATCAGCTTGGATACAAATTACCAAGACATGACAACAAAAGAATATCAATGACGAAAATTGCAATGGTGTTTAGAAAAGTCCATTTGCAGGGCAAGAGAAGACTATTTTTGAAAATGTATCGCTGGAATGCCTGGCTCGATTCTCGAGCCAGGCATTCCAGTAATACATTTTCAAAAATAGTCTTCTCTTGCCCTGCAAATGGGCATACATTCATTAAGCAAAATGTAATTTTTCATGACCGATCGCATTAAAAATTAATTGAAAGTTAGGTTTTGGAATATTTTATGCAATAGAAAATATTCTCAATTATTCGATTATTTAATTATTAATCATATAAATTCATGATTTAAAACATAATCGTGATTTTCAATTTAATCACGTAATTGCGCAAGCCTCGACTCAACTGTCAAGTATTCTGCAACATATACGATGCACAGTAACCAATTCTGGCAATCATTGCAGCAACATAAGCACATCGACGATCAATCAGTTTCATGTCGATCTCAATCAATCAGTGATCTAAAATCGGCTATCGCAGGAGTTGAAAATATTTTACTGCTATGACTATTTGCTGTCAATCATGCATCAATTCCACTAGACATTTCCAATTTTAGCTATGCCACATATTTTTTAAGCAGCCTCCTTAAGCATGTTAAGTATGGCAAGAACCACTGTGCAGATTTCAAATAAATCTGACAAGAACCATTATTAGGACACAAAGATCCATAATTGTTCAAACAAATCTGATTGATCGATTTGGGCTGTGGTGATCTTCATTTTTTGGCGCCATTTTTATTTTAGAAAAACATATAAACTTCTTCGTCTTTGATTTGAAACTCATGAAACTTCATTTAAGGCAACATCTGAACCAAATTTGTTCAAGAAAATCTGTTTGGTTAATTTGACTTTCTTTGCCATAATCAAGCAATCAAAATTGAACTTTTGTTGGTTGATATATTTTAACCCCAAAGTAGGTGATCTATATGTTTTAATCGCATGTTTTCCGTCTGCCGAATTTAGGCATTTGACACATCAATTTGATTGGTTGATCGGATCACTGCTATTTTTATGAATCCTATTGTTTTGGGTCAAAATCTTTTGATGTTGTATCAGAATTTGTTCATTCCAGCCCTAACTGTTCTCGTTTCCTGTCAAACTGTTCACGTTTGGACCTTTTCATTCAAAATGTTCATATATACACCTGTGCAAAAGTTAAGCACCACCCTATTTTTACGCACATGCGAGGGTATATTCATGTGCTATGAAGAAAGCAATAGCATAAACATTTATGTACCCATCCATCTTAGTGCAAGAGGTAATAATGCAACTAGAGGAATGCTGATTATGATGGTGGGGAAACACTGTATGTTTTTGTTTGAACTTGAAAACGAGGCCTGAATATGGTTACGTTGACACAACTGACAACTATTGCCCTATAGTTGACACACGTGACTAGATTGTCATTAATGGTGTCTGAAAACGAAGTTTAACATCTGTGCACGAGTTTGAGACTGTCATTATTAATAGCGGGTATATCCACCTTGTGCCTGGATGACGGCCTGGACACGACGTCTCATGCTGGTCACCAACCGACTGATACGCCATTGTGGTATTCGTTGCCATTCAAGATGGAGTGCGTCTGTTAATTCCTGTAGGTTCTGCACAGGAGGATCCCTCCTTCTCACCATGTTTCCCAGAATGTCCCAGATATGCTCAATAGGGTTCATGTCAGGGCTCCTTGCTGGCCATGGTAGGGTTTCGATGGCATTCTGGCGGAGGTATTCATGCACAGCTCTAGCACGATGTGGTCGGGCGTTGTCATCCATGAATATAGGGTGGGTTCCAGGTGCATGATTTACAAAATGAGGGACCACAACTCTATCCAGTATGGAATCTTGATATCTTTGTCCATTTAGTGTTCCAGGTACAGTCAACAGATCCAGCTTACAATCAAATGAGATGCACCCCCATATCATAACGGAACCTCCACCAAATGGAACTTCTTCCATGATGTTACGTTGGTCGTACGCCGTGCGTCTGGACCTCCATACACGAGTTCGACCATCTGTGGCATGAAGCAGGAAACCGACTTTCATCGGACCAGTGTACCCGTCTCCAGGATCTCATGTTCCACTGTCTTCTTTCGTTGCACTACCTCAGACGCTCCTCTTTGTGGTGTGCAGTGAGGAGAGGACGTCTGACAGGTCTCCTAGCTTTCATGCCAGCAGCATAGTCTCCTTTTGACGGTAGACATTGACACTCTATTGCGCGTTTCCCATTGCTGGCTGAGCACTCTGCTGTTGGTGAATGGAGATCTCCTAACAATGCGTACTAGGGCTCGATCATCACGGGCAGTAGTCTTCTTCGGTCTTCCAGATCTAGGCCTGTCCTTCACCTCGTTAGTTTGCCCATGTTTTGCAATCAAACGACTGATTACAGTATGGTTAATGTTCAGCTGTCTGCCAATCTCTCTGCATGACATACCAGTGGTATGCATGCCTATGATTTGCCATTTCACACGATCACTTAACCTTCGTCTTGCCATAGCGGTTCACAATCAAGAGCTAATTCTCTCTGTACAAATAAACCACGGTCATGAACACAAAATTCCTAATCTTGTCGCCTAAATCTGTATGTAATGTTCTACACCTCAAACTGGATTTTTACATAACTGAACACGTGTGCTGTTTCCCGCCACGCATGGACATCAAGCGGCGTGAAGTCATGCATGCATGTGCATTTCGTACTTGGAATTATGTCAGCTAACGCGGGGACAAAAGTATGGCAGCCTAGTTGTACCATCATGTTTCTACGTTCTATTGTTTTTGCTGGTGCTTAACTTTTGCACAGGTGTATATATCTTTCATGTTCCCCCTTTAAATACTCATATTGCGGGTTACTGGGCTGACCGATGCAGGCCCTTTGGCCTTTGATCCTCTTATTTATAATATCACACTTTTCATTTATCTACACAATAACTTGATGTAATATATGGTTTCCTCTTGGCGTGACGATTCCACTTAATACATTGGGGTCGTTAGACCAATGATCATAATTATATTGAATTTGCTTTTCCACACGATAGATTCTAACAATTAGGTTTCGATTTTGGCAGTGAGTGAATGTGTCTGTGATTATATCTCATGTAGTTATCTGTGAAATATGTAACTTGACAGAAATCGAGCTGTGGCGGACTATCTGAGTTCACAGGGATGTCTCGGTGCACTTGAAGAATTTCAGAAGGAAGCTAAGCTGGTAAGTGCTAGGTAATTTGCGATCAATATTATGTAATAAGAGGATTCATTGTTGCATGGATAGGGGACATAAGAAGTATATGCATTCACCATGTGTTTGTTCATTCTGATGCCTTATTGTCACATATCTTTATAGAATATCTGCATTAAAACATGTTGAATTTGGTATCTCAGTATTTTGTGACTAGCCATGGGTTGTAGTTGTGCATCATTAACCCTTACCACTCCGGTGTCAAAATGTTTAATTTTCAAATTAAATCAAAAGATGAACTGGTGTTCACTTTTCAACAAATTTGGTGGGAGATGGTGCTGTCATAGACAGCAACATCTTCCAGCAAAATTGTTTTAAAAATGTGCACCAGTTTCTTTGATACTGACACAGTAAAAGATAGAATCTAGACATCAGTGTGCTAAGGGTTAAAATCTGTGCATATTTGACAGAGTTGTGAACTTATATCATTTATCAGAATTATATCTTAAGTGTCTCGTTGATGCAAGCCACAAGACAATACCTTCAAGGAGCAAAAACTTAACTTGCTAAATATTTTGAAAAGAATTTGACGTAGCCACCAACAACTGTCGGTCAATGTTGAATTTATGTGCCTTTCTTTATAACCCCCGAAACGAAGTTTTGGTGGGGTATACTGGAATCACCCCATCCGTCTGTCTGTCCATCAGAATTTTGTCCGGAAATGCATTCAGCCATTTTTCAATGGATCTCTGAAATTTTGTATACTTATTCCCTACCATGGGAACCTGTGCACCTGGAAGTTTGATGCTGATCAGACCCAATTCACCAGAGTTATCCCCCTTGACTTAGTCAAAATCGGCTGTTTGACATTTGTCATTCTGCCATTTTTCAACGGATCTCTCTGAAAATGTGTATGGTTATTCCCTACCATGGGAACCTGTACACCTGGAAGTTTGATGCTGATCAGACCCACTTTGTAAGAGTTATCCCCCTTGACTTAGTCAAAATCGGCTGTTTGACATTTGTCCCGGGGTGTATTAGTTAGCCTTTGGCTTACAGTTCTAGTTATTTTCTGGAGCCGTTTAGCTACAGACAGCAAATATAAACACATATATCTCAGTATTTTTATTTTCCTTTGTCACAGCCTGAAGACTTGGACAAGAAGTATGCTGGGATCTTAGAGCGTAAATGGTCATCAGTAGTCCGGCTACAAAGAAAGGTTTGTATACATGCTTAATGGTTTGTTCTTTAAGAAAACAATGGTTACGGTTTCTTGATACTACATCGTTAGACTATGACCATACTGCATTGGACACAACAATCTTCGAGCATCATTCTTGTTGTTATTTTGTCCCATGTTTAACTACAGGCAGATGTGTGTTTATGATATCATTTACGTTTTCCATGTGTTTCTGTACTTATCTATCCATTCAGATGTCTATTCATAGTTTTATTGCAAGCACATTTCTGGTTCATATAGTAATATGATATGTACATTGTAGGTGTTTGAATTGGAGGCAAAACTGTCTGAAGCAGAGAGTGAATACATAGGTGGAGCACCAAATCGTGACAAACGCAGCCCAACAGAATGGATCCCACGGCCACCAGAGAAGTACACACTGACCGGACATCGGAGTCCAGTAATCCGCATAATCTTTCACCCAATCTATAGTGTGATTGTTTCAGCTAGTGAAGATGCTACAATAAAGGTAGGTCCATGTAAATTCCAAGCCTTTAAAGGATTGTTGACCAACCCCTCTTTGCATTGATGTTCATGAAATTCTATCTAAGCAATCTGATTTGATGAACTAAAACGATGTTCATTGTTGAGAAAAAAATTGAGGGAAACCAATATGTAAGATGTATGTGTTTTGTATACAGTATTAAAATATGTGAAATGAGTAAGAGTTAATCTCTCCAGTGCACAAAATGAAGAAGATGTAATAGTGGACTGCTTGTTTGTCATGTATTGTGAATTTGTTTCCATGCATTGCCTCTAAGTGATTAATTAAAAATACTGTTGCGGTGAGAGTAATTATAATGTACATGCAATTTGCCATACTTTAGACCACGGACATGACGGATGAGTACTGGGATAAAGGAGGATTCTAATTTCTCAATCAGTCATGACGTAATCAACTACGTGACATGTAGGATGACATCATAATCAATTACATCATGAATCATGTAGCTAAGTTCATCACCAGTGCTTAATTGATGACGGACTAAGCGTTGTTGTATGAATTATATGTCTTTACTATTTAATAAACATGCTGCTGAATATTTTGAAACTAATTTGACTGGGCGGTGTTGCTGCCTATTAATGTTTATATCTGGCATCCTTTAATGAATATCAGAATGGATGTCACAGTTGGATTTCTAAGTCTTAAAAAAGTAAGAGACCATCACACACGACATTCTTAAGCCATTATTAATCCTTTAACCATAAAATTTGTTTTAAAAAATGTAAATTTTCTCATTGAAAATGTCCATTTGCAGACCAAGGGAAGACTATATTTGAAAATTTCACTGCAATGACTCGCCTGGTTATTGGTTATGGATATTTCTCAAGACCACTGCAGAAGCTGTTTTTGGCTGTTATGAGTGTTAAAGGGTTATTATGGCATACATGCAGCTCAATTTTTGGCTCAGGCCCCCCCCCCCCTCCCCAGTCTTTCATATACAGCAACCAAACTTGGTTTGTGAATGCATTGTAGACTGAAGGTAAGTACCGTATCAAAGTTAGGTCGGCATGACCTACTTTTCATGGTTCCA
The DNA here is from genome assembly GCA_034401795.1 of Chaetoderma sp. LZ-2023a. Lineage (NCBI taxonomy): Eukaryota > Metazoa > Mollusca > Caudofoveata > Chaetodermatida > Chaetodermatidae > Chaetoderma > Chaetoderma sp. LZ-2023a. The sequence continues at coordinate 43,404,861 of CM067370.1, read as the reverse complement.
TGAGCATCATATGAAATTTTACCTAGACTGGTTTTAAGAATTTTTCATAAACAATGACCAAATGTGGTATACGGATGCATTGTAGGCAAATTGTTGTACATGTTTATCAGATGTTAGTCGGAGTGACCTAGTTTCACAGTTTAATGTCCAGACCATAGTTTCAAAACTCACATATATTATCGTCACCAAACTACGTGTGTAGACAAAATGATAGATACATCATAGTTTAAAGTTGTGTCATATATCCAAAGTAGGTCAGCCTGACCCTCTTCATGATTCTCTGAGCATCCTAGAAACTTCTTATCCTGTTTGTAGTTTCAAGAATATTTTTGTCTCCCTAACCAAACTTGTTGTATGGACTCATTGTAGGCTAAAGGCATGCCCCATCCCAAAAGTCTGTCTGTGACCTACTTCACTGAACATCATAGAAAATACTTGTCTGTGCTGTAGTTTCAAAAACTTTTCATATCCAGAAACAAAACTTGGTGTATGGATGCATATTGAGCTAAAGGTTTGTCACGTATCGAAAGTATGGTAAGCCAGAACAAATCACGGTGACCTACTTTTCACAGTTTATTGAATAAAAAAAAAATTGTTATCCATACAATCTGTAATCTCAACCCTCTTGCACCTCCGTGTATTAATTTTAGTTGCCATTAGGGTTTTAATGAGGCAGGGCTGTTGCCATAAGTTTTTAGTGAGGCAGGGCCGTTGCATACACAGATGTTGTTAATACGGTTAGTAAAAAATAAAGCATCTTTATATAGGCTATCTCTCTGGTACATTCTCCCAGAAATTCCAATAATCTGGTCTCTACTGCTTTCATGGCTTCACATCCGTGCTACTAAAGTAACAGGTTGCAGTCGAATTAGGTTCAAAATATTCAACAGGCATTTTAAATAGTTGTCTGCGACGGTATTTCACTGGATAAAGGGTTATGTCCATTACTTTGCTGACCCACTTCTTCCTATTTATAGGTATTGGCTTATGACTTGTAACTTACAGACAACCTGAACTAGAGCCTAATGTCCGTGTCAGTTTAACATATTTTCTCGGAGTTGCTTTTTTGTGCCAAGCATATTTCTAGAATTGTCCATTGTGACTATGTGTGATTTTAATGTAGATGCCTATTTTGCACTCACGAAGTTAATGCTTTGTTACTATTTTCCATGTCCAGATTTGGGACTATGAGACAGGCGAGTTTGAGCGCACTCTTAAGGGTCATACAGATGCTGTACAAGATGTTTCGTTTGATCATACAGGAAAATATCTTGGTAAGTTTTAGTAGTGCCAACCAGTGATTTCCTGTAGGAGTCATATTATTGAAAGTTCAGTGGTTACAGTGGTATCATGAAAGTGGCTGTCTGTATTACTAGTATGCACCACCTTTAGATTGACATAATGTTAGAGATTGTGCTTTTCCTGTGATGGCATCAATATTGAACATGGGAATTTTATTCGCTAATGGTCATTACATATACATGTGCTTGTGACTACATTGACATCAAGATCAACTTGGGGAAATGTTACATTGTATATTTACATACATCATTATGTCATGCCATCATTATTATCAACTTTCAAGGTGATATTTTGCAATAATTTCTTACATGCGTGTCATAGCCCCCCACCCTTTATGCACAGGTAGGTGGCAGGAGGCTTTTAACTAGGGTATATGTTAATATATATTCACGGGTAGGTGTTTATAACACTATGCAGATACTACATGTACACAGTCATCACAATTTCTGGGGATTTTGGCACAGATGACTAATGAATTTGTAGATCATATTAGAATGCTGTTTATACGATTATCCTCATTGTTTTGCAGTGTCTTGTTCAGCAGATATGACATTGAGACTGTGGGATTTTCAGGGCTATGACTGTATCAAAACAATGCATGGTAAGCAATAAGGAACATGCTTCATGTGCTTAATCCAGACATGGCTATATTTTTAGCTCGACTTTACAAAGTAAAACAAGCTATTTCGATACCCTGCACGTCGCCCGGCGATGGTGGTGGTGGCAGCGGCATCCAATTTGCTTTAGCTCAACTTTTCTGTTTATATCTCAGGTTTGGTTAATCATACTGGACCAAACCTTGGACACATGCCTCTTAATGACACAGCATCTCTGGATAATATTGCGTCCAAAAGGTCAAGATCACTGTGATCTTGCTAAAAACCTTGTTTTTCTTAACATTAACATTTTCAGTTTGGCTCAACTTTTCTGTTTATATCTGAGGTTGGGTTAATCATACTGGGCCAAAACTTGGACACATGCCTCCTTATAATGAACCTGACATTACACAATTACGTTGAAGTCAAGGGACTTTGTCCTTTCAGAATTAACATTTTCCGTTTAGCTCAACTTTTCTGTTTATATCTCAGGTTGGTTTAATCATACTGTAACCAACCTTGGACACATGTCTCCTTTTAATAACACGTCATCACACAATGACATTGTGGTCAAAAGGTCAATGTCATTGTGACTTTGGTAAAAACTTTGTTTTTTCAACATTAACATTTTCCCTTTGGCCCAACTTAGCAATTCATTTCTCAACTTTTGTTGATCATACAGGACCCAAACTTGGATATATGCTTCCGTATAATGATAGGGCATCACATGATGACCTGGATGTTAAGTGGGCAAGGTCACTGACATTGGTAAAACCTTTGCTTTTTGATTATTGACACTGCATTTGCTCAACTTAGCAGTTTATATCTCATCTTTGGTTAAGTATACTGGAGTCAACCTTGGATACCACATACAATGATGTTGGGTCAAAAGGGCAAAGGTCAAGGTTATCATGACATTGGTAAAAACTGACCTTTTTCATCATTGACATTTTGTGTTTGGCTCAACTTAGCAGTTCATATCTCATGTTTGCTTAATCTTCCTTATAAGGAGAGGGCACAACACAATCAGCTTTGCGCTAAAAGGTCAAAGAGCAATATTATTGTGATATTGGTAAATGACTGTTTTTTTCTGCATTGACATTTTGCATTTACCTCAACTTAGTAGTTCATATTTGGTTACTCCTAGACACAAACTTATACACAAGCTTCCTTATACTGAGAGCATGACACAGTGTCCTTCGGGATCAAAAGGTAATTGTGGTCGTGTGTGTGTGTGCGTGCGTGCATTTGGGGGGGGGGGGGGGTTGGTACCTGTTTATTCAACAGGAAAGAGTTAGCTAAATTTCACTGTATATATCTCATGTTTGCTTAATTGTACTAGAGCCAAAGTTGGACACATGCTTCTTCCTCATGAGTGAGAATAACACATGGCAGCTTGGAGTCCAAAGGTTAAGGTCATTGTGTCCTTGCTAAAGTTAGTTTTTTATATCAAAACTAACCGTTTGCGTTTAGCTCAACTTAGCAGTTTATATCTCATGTTTTGGTCAAGCATACAGAGATACATCCTTTTTATCCCCCCGGTCTGGAAGACGGGAATATAGCGATCAGCATATCCGTCCAGCCCCGTCTTGTCAACGCAACTCCTAGAGATCTCACTGGATTAACTTAAAATTTTGTCCACATCATCAGTATCATGTGCAGATGTGCATGTGTTCTTTTCGTGACCGAAAGATTATTCATTACAGTGTTATTCCTCTTTAAATATCTTAAAGCCGATACATATACTGCATTGCCAATCATTTCTTGTCAACGCAACTCCTCCTACAGTTTAGCTCCAATTCTTTTGAAACTTAGTAAGTGTTATCATTACCATGTGAAGGTGTGCATGTGCTATCCGTAAACCTGTACGTCCATCCGTCTGTCTAAAATGTATGTATGTCCATCTGTCAGTCCATCCATCTCTGACAATCATTTCTTGTCAACGCAACTCCTAGAGGCCTCAATGGATTAACTTAAAATTTTGTCCACATCATCAGTATCCTGTGCAGATGTGCATGTGCTTTTTTCGCAACCGAAAAATTGTTCATTATAGAGTTATCCCCCTTTAAATATCTTAAAACTAATACATAAACTGCATTGCCAATCATTTCTTGTCAACGCTACTCATCCTACAGTTTAGCTCCGATTCTTTTGAAACATGGTTTAAGTGTTAGCATTACTAGGTGAAGGTGTGTATGTGTTATCCGTATACCTGTACGCCCATCCGCCTGTCCAAAATGTATGTATGCCCCTCTGTCGGGCCGTCCATCTCTGACAATCATTTCTTGTCAACGAAGTCCTCCTAGAGGTCTCAATGGATTAACTTAAACTTTTGTCTACAATATCAGTATCATGTGCAGCTGTGCATGTGCTTTTTTCGCTGCCAAACAAAGGTTATAATGAGATGACATGACACAATCACCTTGACATCAAAACGTCATGGTCAGTTTGATAATGACAAAACTCAAGGGTTTTCTCAACAATAACATGCGTTAATAATGCTGCTCCCAAACTTGGAGACTTGCTAATGAGAGGGGATGAGACAATTACTTTGGTGTCAAAGGTCATGGTCATTGATAAGGATATTCATAAGCCTTCTATATTTATTTGTTTGAAGTCAATTTGGAAAAGGTAATGGGGAGTTATTTAGCTTGACAATCTTTGGTATGTTATTTGTCGGAGACAGGTTTAACTGATTATTCAAAACGTTGGAGCACAACAAACCATGATTTTTGGCTAAAAATGCATGGTATGTCTGTACTATGTGAAAAACCAGGGGTTACATGTACCTAAGTGATAGAAACCTATATATATATATTTAGATGGCTCAATAATATAGCTATCTGATCCAGTGCTCCACATGTAGCTAATTTGGATAAAATATGCAAATTAGCAGTTACCATATATGGGTATGTAGGCCTGGAAATAACTTTAAAAATGATGCATGTCACAGTTGGTACCTGTCATACTCTGATTCCTGCCTGTCACAGGGATGTCTTAATCAAGCGCATGGTGTAGGCAATGTAGGATTGAACTTGAATTGGACGACATGTGAGAATTAAAATGATGGTCGCTAAAACAGTAAACTTACTACCAGTGTGCCGTTTTATCGGACTTATCCTGATAAAGTTGAACAGGTCTGTGACTCAGTTTCATTTCAAATGGAAGAACGAATGTCATCGCTTACCAACGCGTTTATTGTATCCGCGAATCTGGTTGGACGAATTAGGACTACCAGACTTGGCAAATCAGTAGTCCGTCTAAAAAATTAGTGGTCCGTAAGGCGTGTAATATGCAACACGTAGTTTACACAAATTGCACAAATGTGACATGAACAGGTGGTTGAATAATTAATATTGGACTTCTGAGAATATTGAGGATAGTGTATCAGTCTTCAGGTCTACAGTAGCCAGTATTGTCATTTGTCAGTATAACCTATGTCAGATTCAGAATATGCATGTACTGGCTCTGGCCAAGGTCATATAGGAAACCTAAGATAATACGTATTGACAGATTTGGCAATTACATTGATTGGAAGCTGTTGCTGCTTAAGGCAGTAACACATACCAGTCAAATTATTTTCAAAAAAATCAATAATGTTCCTCCCATGAATACTGTGATTTCATTGACTAGGTTTAACATATATTTTGTAACTTACCAACCTACATCACATATCCCTTTCAACTGGTAGACTAAACAAAGTACACATCATTCAATACAATGTAAGAAGGCTGAATAGTGTTAGTGCTTAACTGGAAGCTGTTGCAGGCTATGGCAGCTATGAGCAACAGGTCCCCATTAAAAACTTGCAACATATTCAACAGCTTGTTAAAGGATAACTAATCCCATATCTTGATAGCTATTCAGGCGATCTAACACGCCGGTCATAAACTATCCAGGTAATTTTAAGCTTTTTATCATGCCGCTAAGGAAAGATATTCAGGATTTAGTAGTTAAATGTTGGTACATGGCTGTCATGATTTACTTTTCAACCAATCAGAAAAACCCTAGTGTGTTTGCCTCGGTATATATGCTCAGTCGTAGAGGCGCCAGCTATAGTTTGACAATGTGGTATAAAAGCAATCCTACAGGTAAGCTGTTGAATATTTTGAAACCAATTTGATAGGCAGCCAACAACTTCCAGTCAAATTAGTTTCAAAATATTCAATGGGATGAGCATTACATAATAAAGAATGTGATGCATTGCAGCTTACATGACATCACACACAATAGCTTGAGGAAACAAAATGGTGTCGATCACTGTTCAACATTTACTCGATATTAAAAAACAGATAATTGCGATACAGATCAGGGAATCTTCTTCTTCTTATGGATTCTATAAACCATATTCTATTGGTGCAATACAACATTTGAGATGAGATAAGCATCGCTTTAAGATGAAACTGAGTTTCTGCGATACTATGACCTCAGTTGAAAGAGTTAAAGATTTTTATTTAAAAATTACTAAGGGTTGTTTTCTGTGGCTGAAATAGTGAATGATAAAAAGTTACTGAGATCAGCGTGTCAATCGGCCCACGTGTTACTAGTTTTACTATGAATACTACGAATGCTATATATAGAGATACTACTACTACTATTACTACTACTACTACTACTACTACTACTACTACTACTACTACTACTACTACTACTACTACTACTACTACGTAATTCATAAAATTACCGCATATTTTCTTTACTTTCGGTAGTTTCATTGCGATTCATTGGTTGCTTTCTATATAGTTATATTTATTAACCAATAATCTTGCGAGAAAGTATGTTCCCGACTTTGGAGAAGAGTACTCAAGAACACTCGCGCATTTGTTGATCGTGGCAACATACCATTCTAAATCTGTTGCTTATGCGAATCAAGTGCGATACGCCGCCGTAGCATGGCTAACTATACTGTGTTGGCCTTGATTTGGGGATGCGCTAACAGGAGTTCAGCATTCGCGATGATATAACTCAGGAGACAAACATTGTCTAAATCGACCAGAATGAGCCTAGATAAACTTGTATTTTTAAAGTTTATCATAACGCTAACTAATGACGAGGCAATGATCAATAAACATACCCTCCCCCCCCCCCCCCCCCCTCCCCCTTTATAGGAGAATTTAGATTTACAAGAGAGTCTGTTACGAGCAATGTGTCGACGACCGTGAATACCCCGTGATACATATTGCGAGTTTCCGACTGGTGTCCAAACTGAAGTCTGTGTAACAGTTTATTGTTATACCGGAAGAAGGAAGCTGCTAATGCATGCGCGCATCGCTAGCTTTTAGAATTTGACAGATCTACTCGGGTCAATTATTTCCGGTAGTACGTCGGACTATAGATATAGCTAAACGTGGTCGTCCATTGGTATATTTGGTAGTAAAGGACGAATGGACGAGCGCTAATTTCAAACCCTGAATTCTAAGCCAATAAAGATTTGCGTCTTATAAATGTTCTTTTGTTCCGGTTTGTACAGGGCTAGTTTAGGCCACTACGCATGTACCTACTCGGGTAGATATGCGAGGCTACCCAGCTAGTGATATGGCTAGACAATAATACGTTCGCGAGTATGAAACTGTGCATTTTTACGATACTCTACTGACAAACTAAACTCGTTTACGACATTCGATAACTGGTACCAGGTACTCGCGATGCCAAAACGTTATTTATGCGAGAATAACACTCGATAGCGAGCAATAACTGGTACCCGTACACACATTTTCTCTGCCTGTTCCGGGTACTCGCGGTGCTGAAATGTTATTTATACTAGAATAACGGTCAATAGTGCGCAATAATGGGTACCGGTACACACTTTTTTGCTGCCGGACAAAACGACAGGTCACAAATTTATTGTACCTGTCAACAATCTATTTACTACCGGACATTGACCGTGACCGGCGCCTTATTTCCCGGCTTGATATGTATTGCAAAACGGCAATTTTATCTTTCTGACAAGTTTTATGCTGTTCTGGAGTTATACATATGTAATTTTTATACCCCGCCAAAAAATTTGTATTTTGTAATAGGTATTATGTAATGGTGCCATCAGTCTGGGTGGGTGGGCGGGCGGGCGTCAGTCTGGACGGGTGGGCATGCGGGCGGCAGAGTGGTTTCCGGACAATAACTCGACACATATTTGTCAGATTGGTTTGAAACTTCATGGGATGATTTGACTAGGTCTGAGGAAGAAACCTATCAAAATCGACGATGATCCGAAATCCAAGATGGCCACTAGCCATCTTGAAAATTGGTTTCCGCACGATAACTCTCCTACCTTTTATTAGATAGCTTTGAAACGTCATAGGGTGATTGGACAACGTCTGAGGAAGAAACCTATCGAAATCCACGATGAGCCGAAATCCAAGATGGCCACCAGCCACTATCTTGAAAATTGGTTTCCGCATGATAACTCCACTACCGTTTATCGGACCCCTTTGAAACTGCATAGGATGATTGGAATAGCTCTGAGAAAGAAACCTATCGAAATCCACGATGAGCCGAAATCCAAGATGGCCACCAGCCACCGGTTGCCATCTTGAAAATTGGTTTCGCATGATAACTCTGCTACCGTTTATCGGATTGCTTTGAAACTTCATAGGGTGATTAGAATAGGTCTGAAGAAGAAACCTCTCGAAATCCATAATGAGCCAAAATCCAAGATGGCCACCAGCCACCGTTTGCCATCTTGAAAATTGTTTTTCGCACGATACCTCCGCTACTGTTTATTGGATCACTTTGAAACTTCAAAGGCTGATTGGAATAGGTCTAAGGAAGAAACCTATAGAAATCGGTGATGATCTGAAATCCAAGATGGCCACCGATAGCCAGCTTGAAAATTGGTTTCGCATGATAACTGCTACCGTTTATCGGATCGCTTTGAAACTTCATAGGATGATTGGATTAGGTCTGAAGAAGAAACCTATCGAAGTCAACGATGATCCGACAATTTAGGGTTGGCAGCAATTTCCCGGTGTGGGAAATACCGGTAAATACCGCCCCGGGAAATAATCTAAAAAGCAGGAAATACTGGGAAATATTCCCAGTGGTAAATCTTAAACTAAATATCTTAGATATATTAATCAGATGGGCTAATATAGAAGCCCATATCTAATACAGATTGGCATATGAGATCAAATAGGCAATATAGGCACATCATAGCATATCTATAACCGTTTCAACTCTACATAGCAGATACAACACCTACTGTTAATTGCATAAACAATGTTGGTGGGATTTTTAGAAAGCATTTTCAGTAGAGGTTGCAACAACAACTTCCAGTAAGAGTTTCAATATAATAAGCAGCTCATGTCATGAATGGTTTACTTAAACCGATATACAATGCATTAGCATGCTGTACAAATTGTGCCATACAATGCAAATCCATTATACTGCCTTGAATTATCAGCCTATCAGAATACTGATTTAAAATAGAGATCTAAGCTTAGATTATCAACCTGCAGGTACATGTACATGTATATACAAGTATTGATTATTTAGCCTTCAGTAAATTTCTATCTAAATCAGTGCTCTGAGCTAAGCTGTCTGCCACACTCAGCTCATATACTGGTGTGATATTGTCCCATAATGGAAAGACAGCCAGGTGTCTAATTGAGGATTAACTGATTGAGATGACAACACATTTCATTGTGTTATATACTAATATTATTAACTATTTAGTATTTATACTTATTACATACTATATGATTGCACACACAGACCATCACATTATTTTCAACCTATTCTGTTTAAGGTTTAAATAGCAATTACAATTTTAACATTTCTGCAACTTCAGAATGAAATGAATGTATTCAGTCAGCATAGCACAAACTTATATATATAGTGGCATCTAAGAGAGTGAATTAGTTATTTAACCATTTAACACTCAAATTTTTCAAGCAAATTTCAATTATCTCTTAGAAAATATCTATTTGCAGATCAAGAAGGCTATTTTTGAAAATGTATTACTGGAATGCCTGGCTCAGTTATCAAGCCAGTCATTCCAGTGGTAAATTTTCAAAAACAGTTCTCAGTCTGCAAATGGACATTTATCAAAGACTATTACTGCAGAAGCCATTTTTTGCCGACTTGAGTGCTAGAGTGTTAAAGCAGGTGCACAGCAATAGGTGAAGACCTCAGAAGTAAGTTTACATTGCATGTTCTGACAGTAGCCAAAGCCTTTTATTATTGGCTAGGTAATTGTATAGATCTACTGACCTCCATGCAGATCTATAGACAGTGATTTACTGTCAAATATCCAGTCATACCTCATAAAATTATAATGGTATTTCTTGGATGGTCAGTTTTGTCTAATTAGTGTTGCCGTAGCAGTTAGATGACTATGTTCCTTATGCATAGGTTTGCAATTTATGCATATGCCACTAGATGATATTTACTAATGCTTGTCAGTGTTTTCTTAAGCATGGTAAACATCCATGAGGTTAATTATATAAACTTTCCACCTGATATCCGAGTATTTCCCAATATTTCCCGGTATTTGCCATAGCCCTAGGAAATACTAGTATTTCGTGGGAAATTGTCACCCCTGTCCGACATCCAAGATGTCTGCCAGCCACATGTGGCCATCTTGAAAATTGGTTTCTGGATGATAACTCTTACCATTTATTGGATCACTTTGAAACTTCATAAGATGATTGGACTAGGTCTGAGGAAGAACCCTATTGAAATCTACAGTGATCTTAAATCCAAGATTGTCACCGGCGGCCATCTTGAAAATTGGGTTCCGCATGATAACTCTGCTACGGTTTATCGAATCGCTTTGAAACTTCATAAGATGATTGACCTAGGTATGAGGAATAAACCTAACGAAAATTACGATGATCCAAAATCCAAGATGGCCACCAGCCACTGGCGGCCATTTAAAAAAATGGTTTCTGCACAATACTCTGTTATCATTCATCGGATCGCATTGAAGCTTCATAGGGTGGTTGGACTAAGTAGGGGGAAGAAACCTATCGAAAGTGCCGATGATCCGAAACGCAAGATGACCACCAGCCGGTGGCCATCTTGAAAATTGGTTGCCGGATGATAACTCTGTTACCGTTTATCGGATCGCTTTGAAAATTCATAGGATGATTGGACTAAGTGTGCAGAAGAAAGCTATGGAAATTGATGATGCTCCAAAATCCAAGATGGCCGACAGCCACCGATGGCCACCTTGAAAGTTGGTTTCTGGACGATAACTCCGCTATCATTCATCGGATCGCATTGAACCGTCATAGGGTGGTTGGGCTAAGTAAGGGGAAGAAACCTATCGAAAATGCCGATGATCTGAAATGCAAGATGGCCACCAGCCAGCAGCCATCTTGAAAATTTGTTGCCGGATGATAACTCTGTTACCGTTTATCTGATTGCTTTGATGATTGATAGGGTGATTGGACTAAGTATGCGGAAGAAAGCTGTGGAAATTGATGATGCTCCAAAATCCAAGATGGCCGACAGCCACCGGTGGCCATCTTGAAAATTGGTTTCCGGACGATAGCTCCATGACCATTTAGTGGATCACTTTGAAACTTTCTGGGATGGCTGGTCTAGGTCTGAAAAAGAAATCGCTCTTTTTCTGATAGCTCTCATTTATTGGTTTGTCACATAGGTATTATGCACCATTTGCAGAGCTCTGGGTTTATGTAAATTGTTGAAATATATATCATTTAGCCATATTCAAGTTGTAAAGTTAGGTCTTAGGGCAAAATTCAGCCTCAGTGGGCTAAACTGTTTACACATGTCTTCAAAACTGAAAATCCAGAATATCCAGAATAGCATATTTTGACACTAGTGAACTGAGTTGTGGGTCCATGTATGCCAGTGTATACTGGATATTAAACATCATTCCTCACATGTAAATTACCCCGTCTAGGCACATATTCAGTGTCATTATTATCCATGGTTGGTGGTTGAATCACATGACCATGTCCATGAGGACACGCATGACCACGCCCATGCCGCTTATTGGTATTGGTGTTCAGACAATATCAATGTTTAGCTCAGATATGGCACTATCTGAGTCTGAATCGTTTCCATGGCCCCCTCCATCACTAATATCAGAGTCTATGACCGACTCACCACCAGAATCCATGAGAATTCTCAAAGCCTCCTCGGCAGAATAACACTACGGCCAATTTTCACAATTGTTTACGTTTCCAAGAGCCTGATCTCCGCGCAGTTGCTGTGTACTTAATTCATAGAGAGGGGTTTTCTCGACACTTAGGTATAGCGTGATGAAGGTGGTTACTCATGTGACCACGCTTTCATGCACGGTTGCTGTGTACTTAATTCATAGAGAGGGGTTTTCTCGAGACTTAGGTATAGCGTGATGAATGCGGTTACTCATGTGACCACGCTTTCATGCGCGGTTGCTGTGTACTTAATTCATAGAGAGGTGTTTTCTCGAGACTTAGGTATAGCGTGATGAAGGCGGTTACTCATGTGACCACGCTTTCATGCGCAGTTGCTGTGTACTTAATTCATAGAGAGGTGTTTTCTCGAGACTTAGGTATAGCGTGATGAAAGCGGTTACTCATGTGACCACGCTTTCATGCGCGGTTGCTGTGTACTTAATTCATAGAGAGGTGTTTTCTCGAGACTTAGGTATAGCGTGATGAAGGCGGTTACTCATGTGACCACGCTTTCATGCGCAGTTGCTGTGTACTTAATTCATAGAGAGGTGTTTTCTCGAGACTTAGGTATAGCGTGATGAAGGCGGTTACTCATGTGACCACACTTTCATGCGCAGTTGCTGTGTACTTAATTCATAGAGAGGTGTTTTCTCGAGACTTAGGTATAGCGTGATGAAGGCGGTTACTCATGTGACCACGCTTTCATGCGCAGTTGCTGTGTACTTAATTCATAGAGAGGGGTTTTCTCGAGACTTAGGTATAGCGCGATGAAGGCGGTTACTCATGTGACGACGCTTTCATGCGCGGTTGACACAAGAAGGGTTAATGCAACTCTTGTTGGTAGAAATCTCAATCGCAAACAGATATTTAATGTTACATACTTTTATATCATTTGCTACTATTCGCATGCATGTATATATGAATTGCTCAACAATCCCAATAACAAAAAATTATTCATGTCAAATTGACTAAACTGTCAAGGGCAGTGCCGGTTAAGAAAATTTTTCTATGCTTATCTACACAGACTACATTTTCTCACACGCATAAATAATTCACACGCATAAATACCTGGGTTAAAACAAGATATTTAGTAGGCACATCTGTTTCTATCCATACCACACACATTTAAAAATAAGTTTCACACACTTTGTACACATGTTTGAACCACCATTAACACTTTGCACCCCGAAAACCCAGAATACAAATTTCAAGATAACTTTACAGGTAAATTCTTGAATATATTGAAATTAATTTGATTGGGAGCTGTTATTGCATATACATCAACAGCTTCCAGTTAAATTAGTTTCAATATATTCAACAGAATGTTTATTAAATTATTTAATTCACCAAGGACATATAATTCTGTCGCTTGCTGTCAGACCGTTGTCAGTTTCGTGTGAGACAATCATTTGATTGTGATGTCAGTTAACGAGTGATGCGTTGATTATGATGTCAAATCCTTCAGTAACAGATAGTAGCCCATGGTTGTATTGTGTGCTTACTTTCAGGCCATGACCATAATGTCTCCAGTGTTACATTTGTACCCAGTGGTGATCATATAGTGTCAGCTTCTCGAGACAAAACCATCAAAATGTGGGAGGTCGCTACAGGGTAAGACATTAACCTATTAACCATCACGCACCAAAAACAAAACATTCTTTAGTGTAAGGAATAATCTGTTGAATAATTTGAAACTAATATGACTGGGAGCTGTTACTGACTATGCCAGCAATGGATTCCAGTCAAACTAACTGCAAAATATTCAACAGCTTTCCTGTAATATTGTCTTGAGATTGCGAGTGTGTGTGTGCGTGTGCGTGTGCGTGTGCGTGCATGCGCGCGTGCATGCGTGCATGCATCCACCTGTATCAAATTTAGTATGTCAATTACATGTATGCTTCAGCGAGGAGATGATATACAGTCTGTGTGTATTCACCGTAGTCACTAGACTTATCGCCCTTAATGCTCTGACCCTTGATTCCTGTTTTTCTAGGAGCAGTTCACCTACTTATTTTATAATAAATGTCAGGTGGCTAGAGGCCAAAGCGTTTAGAGAACACTGTCACAAATCAGGTCTGCATTAGAGAAATTTAAATGGCTTAATCTGGAGATATATGGCGAGAACTTGTAACATGCATAGACCTCCACAGTACTAGCTGCTCCTAAACTTGATAATGCATAAATCATATGCTCCTGTCATGCCACTGTAAATAGGTGTTTCTTTATAGATTTATATATTTAGAAATGTAATGATTTAAAATTATTGTTGAGCTGATGTACTTGCTGTGTACAGTGGAATATGCTTGAATAGCAGCTAAATCTAGTGCATTTTGTGTGTGCTGGTGTGCGTGCATGTGTATATACGAGCAAGCAGCTGTGTGCATGCATGCGCGCGTGCGTGTGTGTGAGAGCGAGCGTCTATGTGTGTGAAAGCTTTGGAGATAGCTCACAATTATTGTGCCACTAATGTGTATATGTGTATTGTTTACTGATTAGCATTGTGTCCATGATTACATACACGTATGTATCTAATACTGATATCTTTGGGATCTATGCGATTGAATTGTAACTTAGTTCTTTAACTTTTTAATGGTCATGCCTGACAAAACTGACCTTTGCTATGGTCTTGTGGAATGTCCATGTACAGGCGAAGAGAATAGAATTTTTGAAAATTCACCACTGGAATCACTGGCTCGATAACCGAGCCAGTCATTCCAGTGATAAATTTTCAAAAATTCTATTCTCTTCGCCTGTAAACGGACATTCAGTAGGCAGATATTTAAATTTTCTTGATCAAATTTGACCATTTAAGGTTTAATACATCAAAGCTATATTGACATGTTTTTATACAGTTATTGTGTGAAGACATTCACTGGTCACCGAGAATGGGTGCGCATGGTCCGTGTCAATCAGGATGGCTCCTTACTGGCCAGCTGTTCTAATGATCAGGTCAGTGCACTTGCTGGTATAGAAATTATGAAAATGTTGCATTATGTCCTTTTGTTCCTCTGATTTCCCCGGCATGATGTGTTCAGGGAGGGTGTTATCCATATACTTGTAATCATTTCTTGTCGAAACAATTCCTCTCATGGCTTAGTTGCAATTCTTATATTACCATTACCACATGAAGATCGGCATATACCTTTTCTGCTGTAATACATCCATATTGGCCAGAGTTATCTCCCTTGGGAAACGAATAGTCACAAGTTTTGAACTTACACAGATAACTATTCTTTTTCAGTTGATATATTCAGTGGAGACACATAGTCATGATTTCATTTCATTAAAATTTGTATATATCCACCATTTAGTTATCTCTCCTAACAAACAACTAAAATTCATCTAGTGTTTGTTGTTAGGGCCAAATCTTAATGTGTTTTCAGTGGATATTTCAGAGGGTAGATGTAGTGTTCAGATTTTACTATTATCTTAATGATATGTCAGCTCTTGTGGCCAAATTCGGAGACAAGCGATTAGTAAGCCATTGTCTACTAACTTGCTATTACTGAAATCAAACAATGGAGGGATTCAATAAATCACTCAAGTATCTGAGACATCAATTACGTCACATGTTAGCTGACGTCACAATCAGAAATACGCAGCTCTGTCATCAAAATCAAAGTCTGTCACGAAAGTGTCATCATATGTCTGATAATTTACAATTTAATAAGCATTCAGATGAATATTTAAAACTAATTTGACTGGGCGCTTTTGCTGCCATACAACAACCCCCAGTCATATTAGTTTCAAAATATTTGAAAGCTATATAGTTAGTGGTAAATTTATATTCTGGAAATTTAGTTTTCCAAACTTCAATTCTATTCCAACATAAAAAGTGAGCATGGGTGAGGTTGAAATGAGTGGTGCATAGCTAGAAATGGATCCCTCTATTGTGTGTCATGCATGATCATCATTCTTTGACCAACTACGATTTCACGTCACAAACCCACTCATAACAGGCATTTAATAGATAGATATTAAAATCCATGAATTTATCAAATTCATTTTATCCCCTGAAACATGCATGCCGTTTGCAAAGCGTTCATTCTTGGTGAGAAAGCGTATATATAGACCTACGCTCACTTTACCTATATAGTAATATATTGATTGCACATATAATAATTCGACAATGTTGTTGGTGCCTTAGAAACCAACAACTTAAAGTCAAATTGCTATTCAAATCCGTGTGCAAGAGTCGACTAAAAATTATGATTATTTTAGAATATAGCGACTGAAAGCTGTTGTAGCAACTATTTTCATTCAAATTAGTATTAAATCTGTACCAGGTAGTAATAGCATTACTTAATAATTATTTTGACAATAATTTTACTGAATGTTGTTGTCATTCATAGCAATGAATTTCACACAAATTATTGTCAAAATATATAAAACATTTCTTTAATTTTCTTCTGGAAATTGACACAGTTGTCCTGAACAGTATTGAAATGCAGGCCGTCGATCAATGTACTGCTGTGAATAGTACGCCCTACGTGCATGCTTGCGCTTCTGGAGCTGAAGGAGAAATGACTATTGCACATGCAGGCGGGTTGGTTTTTTTTAGAAATCGTGGCCTAGACATACAATAGACTAAATGAATATGGTGTCCAATAGTTACGATTATGTAGTCAGGAAATTGCATGCTGGGTAGTGGTGCATGCTTGGTAGCATAGCATGCTGGGTAAATTCAACAGAAATCAGCAGGCATCCCATATCTCGTACAAAAGGGTCTATATTTAATGGGACACGAGAACGTTAAGCCTGGCAGCCTGATGTAAATTTTGCTTTGACTAAAAGTTGCTGCTACTTAGATGTGATCTATGCCCCATACAGTCAAACAGAACAAATAATAATTCGTTGTAAAGAACCATAGATTGTTACAGTTAAATTTTAAACCCATTTAAATAACAGTTAAACTGCCTTTAAAATATATCATCTGCTGCTTATTTTTATTGTCATGGTGCTCAGATCTTTCTATGTTGTGTTTTTGAGAAATGTTCATTTGTAAACGAAGACTGCGCTGGGTATCTCAGTGGTCTAGAGCAGGCTGCGTATCTCAGTGGTATAGAGCTTTCACCTCTACCTCGAGATTCGAATCCAAATGTTCTAGGTTCAATCCCGCACTCAGGCATGTGTATAGGTGTAAAAACCAGTGCAGCCTCAGTCTTCCAGAGGGGGCGTAAAGCTGTCGGTCCCGTCTTGTGTTGTCAGGGAATATTTTGAGCGGTATCGCATCGCAAAATGCGATGCAAATGAGTAGCTGTTGCTACACATTCACAATTTTGCTTAGCTATTTGCTGCGATACATAATTTTGATGTAAAATTCAGTCAATTCACAAGATAATTTTGAAATATTTTTGATAAAAAGTCACTAAAAGTCGCAAAACGCTTGTCAAATTTAGTAAGGAAGCAAAATGCGCATACGTTGGAGACTGATTTCCGATATAGCCCATCGACATATATAGCTATAGAGCGCATATCTTCATACCTTCCTTCACTATGGGACAAATGACCGCCGGTAACGCGAGTTCAGTAAGCGCTCTATAGATCAAAATTCTAAAAGCTAGCGATGCGAGCATGCATTAGCGGCTTCCTTCTGGTATAATAATAAACTTACAGATTTCAGTTTTGAGTTTGGACACCAGTCGGAAACACGCAATATGTATCACGGTGTATTCGCGGTCGTTGACAGATTGCTCGTAACAGACTCTCCTGTAAATCTAAATTCTCCTATAGGGGGGGTATCGCTATTGATCATTGTCTCATCATTAAATAGCGTTATGATAAACTTTAAAGATACAAGTTTATCTAGGCTCATTCTGGTCGATTTAGACAATGTTTGTCTTGGAAACTGAGTTATATCATCGCGAATGCTAAACTCCTGTTAGCGCATCCCCAAATCAAGGCCGACACAGTATAGTTAGCCATGCTACGGTGGCGTATCGCACTTGATTCGCGCAAGCGGCAGATTTAGAATGGCATGTCGCCAAGATCGACGCATGCGCGAGAGTGTTCTCGAGTACTCTTCTCCAATGTCGGGAACATACTTTCTCGCAAGATTATTGGTTAATAAATATAACTATATAGAAAGCAACCAATGACTCGCAAGGAAACTACTGACAGTAAAGAAAATATACAATGTTTTACGCGGTAATTTTAAGAATGACGTATTAGTATATATATAGCATTCGTAGTATTCGTAGTAAAACTAGTAACACGTGGGCCAATTGATACACATTGACCACAGTAAAACCTTTTATCATTCACTATTTAAGCCAGAGAAAATATCCATTAGTAATTTTTAAATAAAAATTGTTAACTCTTTCAACAGAAGTCAGTATCTCAAAAACTCAATTTCATCTTAATAAGCTGTTGAATATGTTGCAAGTTTTTAAGCGGGACCTATTTCTCACAGCTGCCATAGCCTGCAACAGCTTCCAGTTAAGCCCTAACACTATTCAGCCTTCTTACATTGTATTGAATGATGTGTACTTTGTTTAGCCTACCAGTTGAAAGGGATATGTGATGTAGGTTGGTAAGTTACAAAATATATGTTAACCCTAGTCAATGAAATCACAGTATTCATGGGAGGAACATTATTGATTTTTTTTTAATAATTTGACTGAAATGTGTTGCTGCCCTAAGCAGCTACAGCTTCCAATCAATGTAATTGCCAAATCTGCCAATACGTATTATTTTAGGTTTCCTATACTCCCTGACCTTGGCCAGAGCCAGTACATGCATATTCTGAATCTGACATATATTATACTGACAAATGACAATACTGGCTACTGTAGACCTGAAGACTGATATACTATCCTCAATAACATTCTCAGAAGTCCAATATTAATTATTCAACCATCTGTTCATGTCACATTTGTGCAATTTGTGTAAACTACCCGTCGCATATTACACGCCTTACGGACTACTAATTTTTTAGACGGACTACTGATTTGCCAAGTTTGATAGTCCTTCCATCAACTTTTCGCTAATTTCGAACCCTGGTTATATTACACATTTTAACACTGATCTCCATCTAGATTATTTCGAAACCATATTAGAAACGACTACATTCCATATTTATTCTGTTCGTGGCTTGAACAACACTATCGAAGCGCCAATACATTATAAAAATCATGAATTCTCTCGGCTTGAAAATATTGACTAGCTCCCGGTATAGTATATGTATCAATGGCTGCTATATTGGAACCAGTCCTGCATTCCATAGGGAAAACGTTTTGCGAAATCGGAAAATTATGCTTTTCGGTTGTTTTCGCATTGACTTGCTCATAGCGTGTTTAGACGAAAAAAGCAGTTTTTGATCATGCAAACATGTTTTGAAACGTTTCCCCGTTGGAATACCAACCAGTTTCAACAGTTTGTTTGCTATGCAAGTGCTATGAGCTGCTATGCATTATTCGATTTGTTTAGCAGTTACTACTACGCAATTTTTTTCCAACAAAATATTCCCTGGTGGTGCCGCTGTATCGGGAGCTCAGTTGTGAATATGCTCTGATAGTGTAAATAGTTCTTTAAATACGTGTATATACATCCGGGTCAACAGCTCAGGTGGTCACTGGCTCCATGTCTGAACCTGTAAATAGCATAGAGTGGACCACACTGAGAGACTAGGCTGTCAGCCATGATGGTGCTCCTAACACCAGAAGGAATATTTGAACACAACAGTAATAACCAAGAGAACATTTTAGAAAGTTTACCATAGTAATGGCGGGCTCAGTGACAAAGCCATCCATTCCCTTGGTAACTCCTCAAACCTATTCTTCTCTTGCGTGACCTGCATGTGTACATTCTCTATTACGTAACATCTAATTTCTGGACACATTTGTACTATTGCTTGATTTAATCTCCTTTTCAGACTGTCCGTGTATGGGTGGTAGCGACTAAGGAATGTAAAGCAGAGCTACGAGAGCATGACCACGTAGTGGAGTGTGTTGCCTGGGCACCACAGTCTGCACATAAGAGTATTGGCCAGGCCGCAGGCATGGAGGTACTTATACACTTTCTCATCATTGCCCATAATGAAGTAAATTTCATTTGTAATGTTTCCAGTTTCATTTTTTTCATGTATGTTGACCACAAGATAGCTTACCAATTTAATGGTCAAACCAGCCTAAACTGGCCTCTGCAGTAGTCTTAAGCAATGTTCATTGACAGGCTAAAAGAGGACTGGAATAACTGGTTCGATAAACGACCCATTCATTCAAGTGTTAAATTATCCAAAATTGTCTTCTCTTGGCCTGCAAATGTTCATTTACTGAGCACAAATTTCAATTTGCATAGAGGATCTTGACCAGTAAATGGCTGTATGAGAAATACTCTCAAGCCTATCTATAAGTACTTTGTGTTCAAAAGATGAGAGTTCTAGCCATGTTACAGATGATCAATTTACTGATCTGTTATTTTACCACCTTGTCCTACCTCTCCATGACAGTTACTTCATTCGGATCTTTGCGGCCAATTCTGAATGATTTTCTTTATTTGGTTTCTGATGTAAAGAATATATGGTCAGTACATCAAACTGATAAATTTCTGTGATAAATATCTTGCATCTCCCATCAGTGCAAGAAAGCATCATCTCATCCTATCCACTCAGGGATACAATATTCCAGACATAAGCTATGCTTGGAATTTGTAGTTTTTGTCTTACCTTCAAAAAAGATATTCCCGCTTTAATAGCGAAATACTAAGATATATCCCCAGTCTATGACGGCTGTCTTAACTCTTTAGCACTCATATCAACCAAAAACAGCCTCTGCACTGTTCTTGAGAATTGTCCATTGGCAGACGAAGAGAAGACTATTTTTAAAAATTTACCACTGGAATGACTGGCTCGATAACCGAGCCAGTGACTCCAGTGGTAAATTTTCAAAAATAGTCTTCGCTTGGTCTGCAAATGGACATTTTCTATGAGAAAAATGAAATTTATTTTGAGCAAATTAGAGGGTTAATATGTTAAGTAACTTGCCAGCAAATCAGATAAGAATCGTGTCTGCCTCGGTATAGACGCTCAAGCATCGAGATACCATCTATACATTGACAGTGTGATGTAAAGGCATGAATATTCAACATGATAATTATTACATAATAAAGAAGGTGTTATATATCGGCACCTAGATGACATCACACACTACCGCTTGAAGAGACAAAATGGTGGCGACCACAGTTCAACATTAACATGATGTTGAAACACCAAATCATTGTGATGTACAAATACGGGAATGTGCCTGGAAGTGAATGTTATGGAATCTATATGCTATGCCATAATCTATCAGTACAATACAACATGTCAGATAAGATACTTTTAACCCCTCTTATGCCAACGGCGCCTCAAAGCGCCCAGGATGCAACTCATCAATTAGCCGTTTAATCGCCAAGATATTTATTTTCAAATAAAATTATAATGTTTGCAGGCCATGGGAAGACTATTTTTTGTAAGTTTAGCACTGAAAATTACAAAAATCGCTTTCTGCCCTCAAGACCACTACAGAGAACGTGTTTGACCAGGTTGCCCATCAAAGGGGAAATTGTTAAGAAATGTTTTTGATTAGCCAGCGTTCATTTGCAGGCCAAGAGAATAGTATTTTTGAAAATTTACCAAAAATAATTTTCAAAAATACTCTTCTCTTGGCCTGCAAGTGGACATTCTTAAGACCATTACAGTGTGAGTTTCTAGCCGGCTTGACAATTAAAGGTTACGGTGACACTAGAAGGGCTAATGTCACTGGGGATACACGTATTGTCAGAAATATAAACAAACTCGGTATCCATTTACAGGAGGCCTGCACTGGTATATAGCAAGATATTCATCAAAGCAAATGACATTAATTTACCCAGAGAGATTAACCCTTTAAGCCCTAAATTTGTTCAAGAAAATTTCAATTTTCTAAAAGGAAAATTGAAAAGAGAAGACTATTTTTGAAAATTTATCACTGGAATGACTGGCTCGGTTATCGAGCCAGTCATTCCAGTGGTAAATTTTCAAAAATAGTCTTCTCTTAGTCTGCAAATGGACATTTCTCAAGACCACTGCAGACGCTGTTTTTGGCTGATATGATTGTTAAAGGATTAAAGACCAAATAATGCAAGAAGCTCTCACGAATACTGGTTTGAATGTCGCTAATGATGCCATGCTGCTATAATCCATGCAGGACATAATAATGGGATATGTTACCCAGATTGTTCTCTACTGGATGCAAGATGATCGCCTACTTTATGCACCTAAGTCGAAAGTTGGATTTGCGAACAATTGTCATGAATATTCTGATTGGATGTCATACTTCCCTTATTAACAACAAATGTACAATATTATATCATATTGGTTCACTTTTCAGAAGGAAACTAGTAATGGTCCTTTCCTCATTTCTGGTTCACGAGATAAGATGATCAAAGTCTGGGATATTAGTACTGGACAGGCACTGTTCACACTGGTAAGTATAGGACAATCACTGATCATACTGGCAGTGTTTCTCATGGCATCTAAATGTTGGAGTTTCCAAAGACCCCACACCCTGACATCTGGGGGTACCCAGCTTAAATTTGGGGGTCCCCACCTGAAATGGGGTGGGTGGTCCCATCTGAAATCTGGTATTCTCAAGCAGTATTTGTCATCCATGCTAAAAGTAGATGGTACCATCGACTCACAACTATGAATTGTGGTCTGGGTTCCTTGCTAGATTTTGTTGGTATTATTGTGCAAAAGCCTATAAAACTAGTTAGTATTTAACAATCATACATGATTTTAAGCAGTCCTATGGGACCTACTGCTACTACTTTTGGGGGTATCAAGCTGGATCTTGGGGTTATATACCCTCAAAAGGACCCTGATGAGATTCCCTGCACACTGGTAAGCTGCCTCACTCACTGCTTTGCCACTCCTGACCACATGTTTCAAGACAAAGATATGTACATATTCTGAATACTTATTGATATGGTAGGACCTGCTCTTTAAGGAAAGATAAGTACATGTTCTGAATACTTATTGATATGGTATGACCTGCTCATTAAAGAAAGATAAGTACCGTAATTTTTCGACTAAAGGCCGCCCTCGAATATAGGACGCTGTCCCAAATCTGACCAAAATCCGGCCAAAAAACTCTTGATTTAGAAAAAACGTACCTTTAAAAAATCGAAAATTGGTATAAAAAATAACCATCAATTCGGTCATGTTTAATGCATGACTAAAAATTATCATGATGTTAGAGAAATTATTAAATAGGACCGCCTAAATATCGTGTATCTTCAATAAAGATTGTTTATTACATCAAAATCAATCTAATTTTGGCATAAAATGTCTCCTTGAAAACATCGAAATCGCGTGATAGAAACAGATTGTAATGGCTCTTTTGCGTTTGGAGGCGCTGTGTGATCTTATGCGCTAACGGGAGTTGGTTATCTGGCTCTTCTGTGATTGGAGGCGCTGTGTAATCTTATGCGCTAACGGGAGTTGGTTATCAAACAGGTACGGGAACATTCAGTTCCTATCGCGCAATGATGATATATAGCAATTTCCGAGTTCCGAGTCCAGAATATTTATATCCGAGTACTCGCTGTAATTAGAATAAAGATCTTTTGCGATTGGAGGCGAATCACGTGATTTATACACGTATCTTTTCTCGACGCCATTTTATGTCAAATTCTGGATTAATTTTGATGTAATAAGTGATATGTATTAAAGAATAAGCAATATTTAGGCCCCCCAATTTAATAATTTCACTTCCGCTTGGTGTTTTTGGAGTATACATTAAACATAGTCGTCAGGCGGTGCGAATTGGCTAGGGTAACATTTAGTTCAATTTCCGTGGTATAATCTGACTTTTTAAGAAAAATTTCGACCCAAAAATGTGCGGAAGGAATGTTCTCGATTATAGTACGCACCCCCCTTTCTAGTACATGTGTTTTGACCAAAAAACTGCGTCCTTTAGTCGAGTTTTAACGGTACATGTTCTGAATACTTATTGATATGGTAGGACCTGCTCTTTAAGGAACGATAAGTACATGTTCTGAATACTTATTGATATGGTAGGACCTGCTGTTTAAGGAAAGATAAGTACATGTTCTGAATACTTATTGATATGGTATGACCTGGTCATTAAGGAAAGATAAGTGCATGTTCTGAATACTTATTGATATGGTATGACCTGCTCTTTAAGGAAAGATAAGTACATGTTCTGAATACTTATTGATATGGTATGACCTGCTCATTAAGGAAAGTACATGTTCTGAATACTTATTGATATGGTATGACCTGCTCTTTAAGGAAAGATAAGTACATGTTCTGAATACTTATTGATATGGTATGACCTGCTCTTTAAGGAAAGATAAGTACATGTTCTGAATATTTATTGATATGGTATGACCTGCTCTTTAAGGAAAGATAAGTACATGGTCTGAATACTTATTGATATGGTATGACCTGCTCTTTAAGGAAAGATAAGTACATGTTCTGAATACTTATTGATATGGTATGACCTGCTCATTAAGGAAAGATAAGTGCATTTTCTGAATACTTATTGATATGGTATGACCTGCTCTTTAAGGAAGGATAAGTACATGTTCTGAATACTTATTGATATGGTATGACCTGCTCATTAAGGAAAGTACATGTTCTGAATACTTATTGATATGGTATGACCTGCTCTTTAAGGAAAGATAAGTACATGTTCTGAATACTTATTGATATGGTATGACCTGCTCTTTAAGGAAAGATAAGTACATGTTCTGAATATTTATTGATATGGTATGACCTGCTCTTTAAGGAAAGATAAGTACATGTTCTGAATACTTATTGATATGGTATGACCTGCTCTTTAAGGAAAGATAAGTACATGTTCTGAATACTTATTGATATGGTATGACCTGCTCTTTAAGGAAAGATAAGTACATGTTCTGAATACTTATTGATATGGTATAACCTGCTCTTTAAGGAAAGATAAGTACTTGTTCTGAATACTTATTGATATGGTATGACCTGCTCTTTAAGGAAAGATAAGTACATGTTCTGAATACTTATTCATATGGTATGTCCTGCTCTTTAAGGAAAGATAAGTACATGTTCTGAATATTTATTGATATGGTATGACCTGCTCTTTACGGAAAGATAAGTACATGTTCTGAATATTTATTGATATGGTATGACCTGCTCTTTAAGGAAAGGTAAGTACATGTTCTGAATACTTATTGATATGGTATGATTTGCTCTTTAAGGAAAGATAAGTACAGGACAAATCATAGTTAGCTTTACTGTTTGACGAAGCATAAACTAAACTAAAATGCTTCTTTTTAGTGACCAAAGTGTGTAGCGTTTACAGGTGTAGCCAAACACCAAACGCATTTAATTTATTTTGTAGGCACGTCTAACGGAAAGTCAAACCCATCCTACAATATGTTAGGAGAATAACGACATACTGGGTCTGTCCGTTTTTTTGTGAGCGAGTTAACCCAGGGAAATGGGTGACCCTTACCCTGCTAGGTTGATGCCTATGGACTCCATTGTGTGGAGCTTGTGTATCCAGTGGCACTCCTTTTGTTTCCTCCATTTAGTGGAGGTTTCGTCCTCTGGGTCTGAGGAGAGCACCTGTATTATTCTGAATTGCATGTTAATTCTGGAATGTCCAGGTCTGTTGAAGTGTCTAGATACAGGAGTGTCGTATCTCTCGTTCTTGTAGAGCTTTGTGATGGAACGCAGGTGTTCCTGGATGCGTATTTTGAAAGTACGCAGAGTTTCGCCTACATATTGTTTCTTGTACACTGAGCAAGTGAGTAGGTTTACCACACTTCTTGTTTGACAGTTGCCAATGATTTTAGATCTATAGGAAAGACCTGTGTGAGAGCTTGAGAAGAATGTTTGTTTCTGCATGGTGTGGCAGATGGTGCAATTTCTTGTTTTGCGCGGTAGAAGTGGGTTTCTGTGTGGTGGTGCCCCGTCTGGTGTAGGTAGTTTGGCTCTTACTATGGAGTCTTTATTGTTTTGTTTCTCCTGAAGCCAAAGAGTGGCGGTTCTGGGTAAGCTATTCTGCATCTGTTGCTAGCTTCCAGAATTGGCCAGTATTTTTTGGTGGGTTTTAGGAAGATGCCTGTTCTGTTGAATTTGCAAACGAAGACTGGTTTTGCTTGTGTGATGTCTGTGTGTGGTTTTGGGGGTGGGTGCAAGAGATCGTCTCTGAGTATTGAGCGGGCTTTCGCTCTCGCAGAGTCTGGTGTGGGTAACCCCTGTTGGCATTTATATCGGTACAGATGCGTCTGAGTCAGGAATTGGCCATATGGAGACGAATCCTTGCAGGTTGATGGGTGTGCTGAATCGTAATGGAGATATCTGTGTGTCTAGGTTTCGTGTATAGATCAAATGTGCTCGTGTTGCCATCACTATTTCTGAGCATGGTGTCCAGGAAGGGGACATGTTCTGTTGATGATTCCACAGTGAATTTGATGCTATGGTGAGCTGAATTCATATGGTCTACAAAGGTGCTCAATGTTGTTGCACCGACACCTTTTGTCACCACTGGTGATGTGAAGTTTGAAAGAAAAATTCTATGGAAAATTAGTAAAAAATATATAAATTTCATAGACAACAAAACACCCGTTAGGCATATTTATACCTGAAAATGCCTCAGCTGCTCTCGGAGAGCATCTAGACTTCATCACAGAAGATCACAGCAGAGGAATTGTTTGACCACATTGACCGTTAAATGGTTGACATATCAAATTGTTACCATTGGGTTGCTCAGTTACAGGTTGTACTAGCCCTGGTCAATTTTCACTATAAAAATGCAGAAATTAGACGAATTCCGCGAAGAAACACTAAATTAAATACATCTTCTGATAAATCCAGCCACAAAATGCTGTGCGAATCGCTCAAAATTTGCAAACCACACGAGGAAAATGTGTACTGATAACAGGGTCTGCCTAGACTAGGAACCGAGTACCCGGTTGCCTCTAACCATAGTACTCGGTGAAAGAACTGGAGATCTGCGGTTGGAATTGATAGCGCGTTTAATTTAACATAAAATTTTCAAACGCTACCAAATGCATAGAGCAATGCCCTTCAAAATGTCAAACCCGTAGTGTCAAAATTTAAACCCGTCAAGATAAAATTCAAGATGCATCTTGAGATTTGGCCAAACGCGCTATGACTACGTAGATCAGAAAATGACGAGAAAATTACACCATTTAACCACATTTTAAACGAGTTTTAGGATGCGTTTAAGTAAAGCTAACTATGATCTGTACTGTACATGTTCTGAATACTTATTGATATGGTATGACCTGCTCATTAAGGAAAGTACATGTTCTGAATACTTATTGATATGGTATGACCCGCTCTTTAAGGAAAGATAAGTACATGTTCTGAATACTTATTGATATGGTATGACCTGCTCTTTAAGGAAAGATAAGTACATGTTCTGAATACTTATTGATATGGTATGACCTACTCTTTAAGGAAAGATAAGTACATGTTCTGAATACTTATTGATATTGTAGTACCTGCTCTTTACGGAAAGATAAGTACATGTTCTGAATACTTATTGATATGGTTTGACTTGCTCTTTAAGGAAAACAATGTTTGCCCTTCCCACTTCCTTTGAGTTATTAGCTCACCTGGCCTGAAAGCTCATGAAATACCATCTAGGCCAAGAACTGAACCAAGTTTGTTCAAGAGAACATGATTGGCCAAATAGTTTGCTGGCCATCTTGAATGACCTAGTTTTCGCGAAAACGACTTCTCCGGAACCACTGAATGGAACAGGCCGAAATTTGAGTCCCTAATTTTATGCAGATAATTAGGTACTAAGGGCCATTAAAGTTTGTTCACGGTAAGTCGATATGTAAAAAAAAAGCATGCCATCGTGGGCCAATCAAAATGTAGTGTGTTTGGCGGACATGTTGGATTTTTTTATTTAATGGATTTTGAAGCTGAAATTTGTTTTATTTATGTTTCTTGGTATACTGATTTCAAATTTGCCATATTCAAAACTGTCAGATAAATGTTTTGGCGGCCATCTTGGATCATTTTCCCACCAAAAGCTCCCATACTAAAGCAATGGGAAATTTAAAATGCCTTCTCGAGAACCACTGGGCCGAATTAGATACATATTTGACAGGAAGCATTCTTAGGGCATAGAGATCCAAGTTTGTTCAAAATGAGCTGATCAGCCATTTTGCCCAGTGGCCATCTTGTATTTTGGCAGATTTTTAGCTCACCTGGCCTGAAAGGCTAAGTGAGCTTATGCCGTGGCGACCATCCATCATCCGTCGTCCATCAACCTTTGCTTTAAAACGCTACTCTTCCTTAACCAATAGCCAAATCTTAGCTAAATTTTAGTCAAAGGATGCTATTGTGCTCGGATCCGGAACTTCCATTTGGAATTTTGATTCATAAATTTTTTGGGTCAAAATCTTAGATTTTATTAAAGATTTACCGGATGTTGTTAAATTGCTTCTCCTTACCCTTTTGACCGATTTCAATCAAATTTGCCTGAAAGGATCTTATGGTCATAAGTTATAGAACTTCCATTCAGAACTTTGATTCGTAAATATTTTGGGTGAAAAACTTAGATTTTATTAAAAAATTTACCGGAAATTGTCACATTGCTTCTTCTCCTTAGAATTTTGACCGATTTCAACCAAAGGGGTTGAAAGAATCTTATGGTCATAGGCTCTAGAACTTCCATTCAGGATTTTGTTGCGTAAAGATTTTGTGTGAAAATCCTAGATTTTATTAAAAATGCACCAGAAATTGTCAAATCTCTACTTCTCCTTACCATTTTGACAGATTTCAACCAAATTGGACTGAAAGGATTTTATTGTGATAGTCTCTAGAACTTCTATTCAGAATTTTGATTCATTAATTTTTTGCGTGAAAATCTCTTAGTTGCTTGACATATTTCAAACAAATTTGGCTAGAGTGACCTTATCAAGGTAGACTAGAATTTGTATTCAGAATTTTAATTGGTAAATTTTTTGGGTGGCCATCTTGGATTTTCCGACATTTATCCATCATATCTATTTAAATGCAAATGGTTCAAATGCTAATGGTCTAGGTGAGCGTTACAGGTCCTTGGGCCTATTGTTATAAATGTATTTTTAAATCTCTGAAGCTGTTTGGGAGATTGATTTAAAACTCATGAAATATCATTTAGGGCACACGCTGAACCAAGTTTGTTCAAGGGAACTTGATTGGCCAAATGGTTCGGTAGCCATCATGGATGACCTACTTTTTGCGAAAATGACTTCCAGATCCGCTGAATGGATCGGGCCAAAGTTTGGGAGATATGATTAGAGAGTAAGGGCCATTAAAGTTTGTTCAAGGGAAGCTGATACATAAAAAAACATGGCCGCCATCAGCCAATTAAAATGTGTCATGTTTGGCGGCCATATTGGACTTTTTATTTGATAGATTTTGAAGCCGAAATTGGTTTCCTATAAGTTTCTGGGTATTCTGATTTCAAATTTGCCATTTTCGAAACTGTCAGCTAAACGGTTTTGCGGCCATCTTGGATCTTTCCTGCCAACAGCTCCCATACAAAAGCAACGGGAAATCTAAAATGTCTTATTCTCGAGAACCACCAGGCCGATTTCAATTATATGTAGCAGGAAGCATCCTTAGCACCTAGAGATCCAAGTTTATTCAAACGACCGGCCATCTTGGATTTTGGCCGATTTTTAGCTCACCTGGCCAGAATGGCGTCCGTCCATCCCTCAACTCTGACTTAAAAACGCTACTCCTCATTAACTGCTTGGCGTATTTCAACCTAATTTGGATGGAAGGACATGTAGACCTTTTTAGCTGACCTGGCCAAGTGAGCTTATGGCATGGCAACCGTCCATCCGGCATCTGTCCATCAACTTTTGCTTAAAAACGCTACTCATTAACCGCTTGGCGGATCTCAGCCTAATTTGGCTGGACTGTCCCTTTTGCGGTAGGCTTCAGAACGTGTGTACAGTATTTTGATTGGCATTTTTTCGGCGGCCATCTTGAATTTTCTGAAAAAATACGCGAAGTCATTTAAAATACTACTCATTAACTGCTTGGACAATTTCAACCAGACTTAGAAGGATACTAGGCTGGTAGGTTTCAAAATTTGTATACAGAATTTTGATTGGTCAATTTTCCAGACAGCCATCGTGGATTTTCTGAAAATTTCTGGAAATCACTTAATAGCCTACTTGATAACCACTGGGCCGATTTCAATCAAACTTGGATGGAAGAACCCTACCCTAGTATGCTTCAGAACCTATGTAAAGAATTTTGATTGGTCATTTTTTCCGGCAACCATCTTGGATTTTCTGAAGAATGGCTGGAAGTCGTTTAAAACACTACTCATTAACTGCTTGAGAAATTTCAACCAGACGTGGCTGGAAGGATACTAGGCTGGTAGATTTCAGAACTTCTATACAGAATTTTGATTGGTCCATTTTTCTGGTGGCCATCTTGGATTTTCTGAAAATTTTGGGAAATCAGTTAAAAGGCTACTCATTAACTGCTTGAACAAGTTCAAGCAAACTTGGCTGGAAGGACCCTAAAGTGCTATGCTTCAGAGCTTGTATATAGAATTTTCAATTTATTCCTTGGCTATCTTAAAATTTTCAGAAAAATGGCTGAAAATCGTGTACTCATTAACTACTTGCACCATTTCAACCAGACTGGCTGGAACGAGCCTAGGGTGGTAGGCTTTAGAAGATGCATATAAAACTTTGATAGGTCAATTTTTCCGGCAGTATTTTGGATTTTCTAAATATTTTGGGAAATCAGTTAAAAGGCTACTCCTCATTAACCGCTTGGCCGATTTCAACCAAACTCAGCTGGAAGAACCCTAGCCCTGTACGCTTCAGAGCTTGTATACAGAATTTTGATGGCTTGATTTTGATGGTGGCCATCTTGGGTTTTCCGATAAATGGGAATTCATATAAACTGCTATGCCTCATTAATCGCTTGGGCAATTTCAACCAATTTTGACTGGAAGGGATCCTATTGTCGTAGCTTCTAGAAATTCTTTTCAGAATTTTGATAGGTAAATGTTTTGGCAGCAATCTCTGATATTCTGAAAGTTTTCCGGAACCATTTAAAAATGGTACTCTATTAATCAATAACCCAATTTCAACAAAACTTGGGTGGAACGATCCTATGACGGTAGGCTTCAACATATTAAAAGAGTCTTGATTGGTCAGTTTTTTGGTGGCCATCTTGGATTTTCCAAAAATCATCCATGTCTATTTATATACAAATAGTTTAAATACCAATGGCCCAGGTGAGCGGCACAGGCCCTTGGGCCTCTTGTTATAAACGTCTAAAAAATCATCTCCGAAACCGTTTGGGGGATTGATTTCAAACTCATAATATATCAATTGATGTAAGAGCTGAAACAAATTTGTTCACGTGAACTTGATTGGCCAAATAGTTTGGCGGCCATCGTGAATGACCTAGTTTTCGCGAAAACGACTTCTCCAGAACCACTGAATGGAATGGGCCGAAATGGTTCCTAATTTTATACACATAATTAGGGATTAGGGCCATTAAAGTTTGTTCATGGAAAGTTGATACGTAAAAAAACCCATAGCCGCTGTGGCCCAATCAAAATGTAGTGTGTTTGGTGGCCATGTTAGATTTCTTTTATTTAATGGACTTTGAAGCTGAAATTTGTTTTACTTAGATTTTTGGTTATTCTGATTTCAAATTTGCCATATTCGACTCTCAGATAAATGTTTTGGTGGCCATATTGGATCGTTTTCCCACCAAAAGCTCCCATACTAAAGCAATGGGAAATTTATAATGTCTTCTTGAGAACCACTAGGCCGATTTAAATATAAACTGAACCAAAAATGTTTAGCAACACTGAGAATATTACTGTATAAATGTTATTTAACAAAAACAATAAATTGATTCAAATATATTATTTAATTGATAGGTCATTTTCCAATTTGAACAACAGTCTCTTGTTACTGTAATGCTAGCATCGCGCCTTTAACATGGCATCATTCAACGGAAGGGTCCAATTTAAATAATGACACTGAGCTGTCAATATTTGTTGTGACCTCCGCGCGCATTAACCACCGCCGTACATCGCTTTCTCATGCTTCGACTTAAGCACCTGATGTCACGAAGAGGAATCGCATCCCATTCCTGGAGCAGTGCAGCTTCCAGCTCCCGCACGTTGTGAAGATGTGGATGGTTCTCACGCACCATACGGCTAAGAATGTCCCACACGTGTTCAATAGGAGACAGGTCCGGTGATCGCGCTGGCTAGTCCAACACCGGAATGTTGTTAGCCTCAAGGAAATCACTGGTGACCCTAGCTGAATGAGGACGGGTATTGTCTTGCTGGAACATAAAGTCTGCATGTTGCTGCATAAAAGGGATGACAACAGGGGCGACAACTTCTTCACAGTAACGTTGAGCCGTTAAATTTCCGCGAATCACAAGATCTGTTTTGCCATTTTCATGGATTCCAGCCCACACCATGACAGTGCCGCCACCGAATCTGTCGTGCTGAATGATGTTGGCTGCATCATACCGTTCTCCTAAACGTCGCCAAACCCATTGCCTACCGTCCGCCACATCCACACAAAACCTTGACTCATCACTGAACAAAATGTGGCTCCATTGTTGAGCACGCCATCGCTGATGAGTTCTTGCCCATGCAAACCGATTCTCGATGTGACACTCTGTAAGCGGAACAGCAACAAGTGGATGACGAGCATGCAGTCCAGCATCATGGAGTCTGTTTCGCACAGTTTGTGCATGCTCTGTAGTGCCGGTAGCATTGTGCAAATTACAGGACAGCCGCGGCGCAGTCTCAAACCTGTGATGTCGTGATGACGTCAGTAAGTAGTGGTGTTCTCGTGGTGTTGTTGCTCTCGGTCTGCCAGATCGTGGTCTGTCATTAACATGTCCAGTTAACTGCTCAGGTTGGCGGAGACGGGAAATGGTTACGGCGTGAACATTAAAATGTCGAGCAACAGCGCGAACGCTCTGCCCAGCAGCAAGTCTTCCCATTGCTTCATGGCGCTGATTTTCGGGTAGGCCTGGGCGGCGTCCCATGTTCGGTAGGGTAAACTTTAAAGCATTTTCTGTTAACGTTCGTTATCTGCTTTTGCAATATGGTGAATTTTTGCCTTCGCTACCCGCCAATGTGGGCCAGTGCATGAAAAATGCATTTTCACATGCAGTAAGCGTGCGGCCGAGAAATGCAAGAAATTATTTGCATTTCTTCATGATCAGCGAGACATTACATTGACGAAACATGCCTGCAAATTTGGTTTTAAATGGACGCATAGTTTTAATACAACAAACCAAACTTCACTGTTGCTAAACTTTTTTGGCTCAGTATATATTTGACAGGAAGCATTCTTAGGGCATAGAGATCCAATTTTGTTCAAAGGGAGCTGATCGGCCAATTTGCCCAATGGCCATTTTGGCAGATTTTTATAAATGTATTTAAAAATCTCTGAAACTGTTTGGGGGATTGATTTAAAACTCATAAAATATCATTTAGGGCACAAGCGGAACCAAGTTTGTTCAAGGGAACTTGATTGGCCAAGTGGTTCGGTAGCCATCATGGATGACCTACTTTTTGTGAAAATTACTTCCAGATCAGGTCAAAGTTTCCGAGATATGATTAGGGACTAAGGGCGATTTAAGTTTATTCAAGGGAAGCTGATACATAAAAAAAACATGGTCACCGTCAGCCAATTAAAATGTGGCGTGTTTGGCGTCCATATTGGATTTTTTATGTGATAGATTTTGAAGCCGAAATTGGTTTTCTATAGGCTTCTGGGTATTCTGATTTCAAATTTGCCACTTGCGAAACTGTCAGATAAATTGTTTGACGCTAAGATGTCTTCTCACCAGGCCAATTTCAATTATATGTAGCAGGAAGCATCCTTAGCGCATAGAGATCCAAGTTTATTCAAACGAATCTGATGGGACAATTTGCCTGGTGGCCATCTTGGATTTTGGCCGATTTTTTTATAAATGTCTAAAAAAATCGCCGAAACCGTTTCGGGGATTGATTTTAAACTCATAAAATACCAGTTTGGGTAAGAGCTGAACCAAGTGATTAGGGACTAAGGCCGATAAAAGCTTGTTTAAGAGAAGTTGATACATAAAGAAACATGGCATCCGTTTTCTTGTTACAATTCTGCTCAACTCCTTAGCGTTCTACTTACATACAGATTTTGAAGCCGAAATTGGTCTTATATAGTTTTTTTAGGTATTCTGATTTCAAATTTGTCATTTTCGAAACTGTCGGATAAACGGTTAAGCGGCTATCATTGTTAATTTTCCAACTGGAAGCTCCCATGTACTAAAGCAATAGGAAAATGAAAATGTCTTCTCACGAACCACTGGGCCGATTTAAAGTATATTTGGTAGAAAGCATCCTTAGGACATAGAGATACATGTTTGTTCAAATGAAGCCGGTCGGTAATTTGCCTGGCAGCCATCTTGGGTTTTGGCCATTTTTTAAAAGCGCCTTTAAAAATCTTTTCCGAATCCACTTGGAGGATCGTTTCAAAGCTCATGACAGGTTATCTAGGGCAACAGCTGAACCAAGTTTGTTCAATGGAACTTGATTGACCTAATGATATTAGTCAGTCATCTTGGACTTTGTCTCTAGAAACGCTGAATGGAATGGGCCAAAATTTGGGAGATATGATTAAGGACTAAGGGCCATTAAAGTTTGTTCAAGAGAAGTTGATACATAAAGAAACATGGCCTCTGTTCTCTTGTTACAATTCTGCTCGACTCCTAAGGGTTCTACTTATTGTTAATGGCCTTTCTAGTTGAAATGGTTATGTTTGAGGTGACCGATACAGGCCCCTTGCGCCTCTTGTATAGACACTGGAAAGGGACCTGTTGTATAGACCCGAGACAGTAAATTGTTAATATACAGCTATGTAATAGATGGCATTTCTCATTTCCTAAAATGTATCATATGCAGCCTACATTATCATAAATTTAGAAGCTGGAAGGTAAAACAACTCTAGCAGAAGCACCAGTATGTTGAATGATGAATGCACTACTTTTCGTCTGATGGTTGATTGATATCAGAGCTGCAAAATCTATCATGCAGAGTATGACAAATTCTTATGATCTATGGAATATTTTGTTGAATATCTTGAGACTAATTTGACTGAGGGATAAAGGTAGCAACAGTTCCCAGTCAAAATAGTTTCAAAACACTTTCAACATCTTTCCTCTATATTTATCTTGAAAGTGCAACATTAATATTCAGATCCACACTATGTACCTGTGTTATTATAATTGTTTATCATGTTGCAGTCTGGCCACGACAATTGGGTACGAGGGCTCGTCTTTCATCCCGGTGGCCGATTCATTCTTAGTGCATCTGACGATAAAACTCTACGCATTTGGGATATAGCCAATAGAAGGAATCATAAGACATTACAAGCACATCCACACTTTGTCACAGCTATTGGTATGTATCGAAACTAGGAATCTTATCCATAACAATGTGATGTAAGATAGTTCACAAATTCAATTTTGAAATTAACTGTGGCGAGTTGTGATTTAAATTTGTGCTGTGTCCAAGAGATTTGATAAAAATGCATTAGATGATTTTGTTTATGATATACATGTAGTCTATAATTTTTCTGTTTTTAGCATAACTATTGTGCTTTTAGCACTTCTCTACTATAAAACCACACTACTCTCACTCTGAAATACAGCATTGAAGTTTGCGGTCAGTCACTTAGTACATTATAGTGTATAGTAATGTTCTCGTGTCCCATTAAATAGAGAAAGATTCGTATAAGAAATGAGGTGGCTTTTGATTACTGTGAAATTTACCCAGCAAGAAGTGCGCTACTCCATCTTCCTTGTAACTATTGGACTAAGTTGAGAAAGCACTTAATGCCCTGAAAAATGGACGAGCATCCGGATGTGACGGCATGAGCAATGAACTATTCAAATACACAAGTGAGATTTCAAAACCGATCACACATAATCTATTCAGCTTTTATGCACCACCTTCCCATCAATGCTGTAGGCCATGCTCCCTTATCGCGCTACCCAAGCCCAAGAAGCCATCCAGCCATTCTGTATCCCATTGTACTCCTCAGCAGGATATGGAAAATCCTATCCAATTTTACTCTATGCAGATAAGATTGGTGACTTCACTAGATCATGTCAAAGTGGTTTTAAACATGAACTCCACTGCACAGACATTGTGGGCGCTCAATGCATGCTTGTGTTAGTACATGTAGTCATGCCCAAACACAAAATGGGCATTGGTATTGTCACAAGCCTTCGACACAATTAAAATGTGCAAAGATTCTAGAGGTATTACACCAGGCCAGTTGCAATGAAGATGAATCCAGACTAGTGAGACTATTACATGCTAACACCAACCTAAGAGTATGAGTCAAATCAGTAAAGTGTGCCAAGTTTGGCATCAATGGGCTTCCCACAGGGAGATGGCATATCCCCTGTGCTTTTCACATGTTACCTTGCTGCTGCATTGAAATCTCCTGAAAAATTCCACAAAACCAACCCCCCCCCCCATATACAACGATGCTGTATAACTGTAATATCTGGACAGCTCCAAAGGCAGCTCTAGACAAGCTTGATGCCTGTCTGCAAGCACCTCTGCACCATCACTAAACAATGATGGCCAGACACACATAATTATCAACAATGCACTATGCCGCTGTCCATAAAAATCGCCCAGCAAAGATGATCCATGTTTGGCCATGTGCTAAGGATGCCAGTAGAAACACCAGCACATTAGTTTTCATACCTTGTTCAGCAACAACTTGCAATCAAAATCAAATTGCCCTTTTGTGGAATTCAAACAATGCATTTTCCCATCCTATGGTTGTCTATGGATTAGAGGCGTTATCTCCCTTGAATGATATGACAAATTGTTAAACGAATGTACATGTGTGTTTCTTTCTTCTCAGACATGCATAAGAGTAAACCGTATGTGATCACAGGCAGTGTAGAGCCTAGCATCAAGGTCTGGGAGTGTCGTTAAATATCTAGCATCAACCTAATAAAACTGACCGACTGCGAAAACTGACCGAAGTATTCCGATAGAAGAGGACGTTTATTTCTGCTTACTGTGCAACTATCCACCTGCATTTAGCTGTGTTCAACATGCATTGAACATGCTTAATATAAAATTATCTAGACGTGACAGTGTTTGTGTTACTGTGAAACATTATTACAATAATATTACACATAATAATAATTTAAAAATAATAATAATGTGAATATCGTGATATTGACTTTATAGCTGCACTATATATTCAAGTACGTGCTATCAACAATAATTATGCTAAAATGGCAAAAAATAAGAAGCGTGATTTCTATAAAATAATATTTTTTTGCTTGTTGACTCTAGCGTAGTTATTGTAATTATACATTGATTATAAATTGTACAAATATCTGTTATTTAAATTAAATACTTTGTTTTTTTCTGTATATAAGATTACGACTACAACTGCTCCGTTGAAATGGATCTGTTCTATGTTACATTTATTGTAAAAATGTCTACTGTAGGATGCATGCGATAGTGAACTGTAAAACTACGCCACAATATTTTATATTGTTAGGCTGAATAATTTTTATGAAGGACAAAAGTTGTCCAGAGTATATATTATCAGCCATGTGATCTTGCCGTGCTGTTCAACAGCACAGAAGCCTTGATAGCACACTGAATCCTGATGTCTAATATCCTTGTCTTAACCCATAGCACTCTGATGTCTATAGTTTAAATTTTAAAATTAAATTAAAATATGAGCTGTTGTTCATTTTTCAACAATTTTTGTGGAAGATGGTGCTGTCGTAGACATCAACATGTTCCACAGACATTTCTGAAAAATGTACACCTGTTTCTTTGATATTGACACAGTAAAAGATGGAATATTGACATCAGAGTGGTAAGGGTTAAACTGCTTTCTTAATTATGTACACTAACCTTCTTACACTAGCATCAATGGGTAAGGTGTTACAGAGTTAATAGATGGCGACGGTGTACATTTTGGAAACAATGTTTGTTTACAGCAACATTGTTTACAAAATCCATGTATGAAAGGGAGTGAAATTATGCGCAATCTGACATTTCAAAGTTCATCTGTTTAATTGACTTGATTAACCTTTCCTATTGTCCTGTCTTCAAGGAACCAAAGATAATGAAGAATTGGCTGGAATACAGACTGTTTTTTGAAAATCATGTAGTTCTTGACTCTTTAAATGTCTAGGTTTATCAAGAATACTGAAATATTTGCTTAGTGAATTTCCACTTGCAGGTTAAGAAAGCATTATTATTGAAATTTACCATTGGAAATATGATATGACTGGCTAGAGAGATGAGTCAGTCTCTCTTCTTCTTCTTCTTCTTGTCGTTCACTGATCATACCGCCAGTCCTGTAAGTGACTATCGACATGATCATAAGCGTTAAGTGCGTGGATCCATGGTTTATTAGAGTGCGCGGCGCGGCCTGGAACCTCCGTCTTCAGTACTCTCTAGTTGTAATATTTTGTACTATTTCTTTTCTTGGCCTGCAAATGGACAGACATTTCTCAAGACCACTGCAAATGCTGTTTTTTGGTTGGCTTCACCATTAACCCTTTAAGCCTTGAATTTGTCCAAGAAAATTTCATTTAAAAAAAAAGAAAATGTCAATTTGGAGATGAAGAGAAGATTGTTTTTGAAAGTTTAGCACTGGAATGACTGGCTCGGTTATTGAGCCAGTCATTCCATTGGTAAATTTTCAAAAATAGTCTTCTCATGGTCAGCAAATTGACACTTCTCAAGAGCACTGTAGAAGCCGTTTTTAGCTGATTATAAGTGTTAAAGGGTTAACGTGTCAATCAGGAGCAGCTTACATCAACATGTTTTTTGAAATGACCATCAGTTGACCTTCAAATGTGTAGCAGCTGAAGCAGATAAATATCTGATAACAGGCAGCATAGCCAATCCTTTACCTTTCTCATGTGCTTAGATGAAGAGGATATAAATAAGAAAGCATGACCAATCTTTATGCAGAGTGAAAGGTTATGGTCAGGTTATCAAGCACATAGCATCAGCTACAAGATGACTATGAATCTGATTACTGTAACACGACGTCTACCTCTCGCATGTACGTGTTACTAACGTTCAAAATGAATGATTTAACAGTACACGTGTTATATCTGCCTGAATGAGATGGTGTTTTAACTGACTCTCACTCTTTCTCTCTTATCTCAGTTTCGTTTCTGTTTTCCATGAGATAAGAGATAGATTGGAGAATGTTTCGGAAAGTCAGTTTCAACAGCTTGAATTAGTTCCTTCCTGCAAGGCTATATAAAGCTTTCTAAGAAATGCTCGTCCCAATGCTAACATTAGTAGGTATTGTGCATAATGTCATTTGTAATAGGCAAAAACACTAAGTAGTTATCAGATGAGGTTTGATTTTGATGAAGACAGTGGAATGGAAATGTTATGTTATGTTTTTGTTGTTTCACTCATGAAAACACAGTTTTCTTGTAGAATTTGATTTATATACTATATATATATATATACATATATTTATCTGTGATTTTAATTAGTATTCTGTACTGTTGACTTAAAAACTCAATTACATAATTAGTACCTCTGCTTCTTAAATAGCCATTATTATATGGGCCAATTTGGCATCGCCATATCTTATCTTTTAAGAAGAGATTTGTCAGCAATTTATTGGTTGATTATTTTCACAAGAATAAGCGTCAGTCAATACAGAGTGTTTCAACTGCAAGACTACGTTGTTATTACGCTATTTTCACAATTGGCCAATGAACTTGTGAGCAGTCTTTTCTCAAAGAGAAAAGTAAGGAGAGAAAACAAATAAGTGCTCTAATTGTGACTTTGAAATGTTCACATACCAGTTATTAAAACTCTGTTCTGATTACTTGAACTGTGTGCTTGATATTGAGGTAAGCTTCAAATGCATGGATGTTGCCAGAAAGTTTGATAAGCAGATACTGTCACTGATACTGGGTCAATACCGGGTCGTATTGGCAAGGTATTGGTCCAGTAATTTTGCCATGGGTATGATTTTCTCAGTGATGAATTGTGACCATCAAGATTCAATGTCCTCGGCCGTGTTTGAGATCTGGAAACAAAGGCGATGATGCTTAGAGAAATTTTATAACGGAGTTGATTTTACTGTGTATCTGTACATAATGTTAAATTATTTTATCAACATGAGATAATTTATTGTTTATTTTTTATATTATTTTGTGTCATTATGTTTCAATGTTTTGTACCCTGGGTAGACTGCCAGGGTAAGTAGATAAGGAAGTATTTATACAACCTGCCATATGAGCTAATCAGAATTACTTGTACTAAGATAAAACCATGCCAAACAATCCATTCTTTAAGCCGAGTTCCCAACCCACTAAGTCTCATAACATTAACGCCTTTATGTATTGATGTGGATTAAGATTAATCTCTGTGATGAAAGATATATATTTTGATAGCTTTTCATTGGTCATGACTGGCTTATTGGAGAGCCTGTATAACTTCTAGGTAGCCAGTCATTTCAGTGATAGGTTTTCAAAAAGGTATTTTTCCTATCCTATGACCTGTTTACTTTTTGTGATCATTAGTTGATATTGCCTCACATACATCCTGTTACAATCACTCACTATTTGATCTGATGATGCATCTAATGACGTAAAGAAAACCTAACCGACTGCAGCATCAGTGCTGATGGTCAATATTATTCCACTAGATTATCTCCCTTACTGTCTATGCACTGGTAGGGTAATCTCTAGCAGTTCAAAGTTGGCGCCTCCGAGCTTCTGCTTGCATTTCACAGCCTATGTGACTTCATTAATTGATTTTGCTGCTGCACTTTTCAAACAGCATTAAAATACACAAGAGAAATCAGAGATTGCAGACCAACAACCTACCCTTTTTGTCACATTGTGAAACGTTTTTAGATTTTCTGAATTTTTTCACATCAGGCCTGAAGTTGTGGAATCCTAGTGTATGGTCAAACCCTTTTCTGTGTAAAAAATTTGAGCCAAATCGGAGACGCAATTCCTGAAGTATCCACAGCTGCAGAAATTGATCTGATACGGATCCCTATTCTTTTATCTGGAGCATGGCCATTGGGGGTGGGGGGGGGTGGAAATCCTATTGCACGACAAGTTCCTTGGTTGTATTAAAATTTTAGCCACATCAGATCAGTAGTTTTTTTAGATACAGCTCCGGACACAGACAGAGAGACAGACGGATATACTCATGCACCAGATCGCAATACTCCCCTTATAGGACAAGGCTAATTAATGAAGTTGGCAAGTCTGTGAAAGCCAATCAGAAGCCAGATTATAAGCACCAGGCACGAGCGTACACGTGAACTGTATGAGATTACACATTACACCCTCAGCGCATAGAGATCAAGGGAGGTAACTCAATATTGGATGCAATATATAATATTAGGAGCCTTTCCTATATATGTTTACATGTATTATCAAGTGATTTAAACAGGAAGCATCACTGGAGTAGTATAGAGTAGCCCCTAAAGGGGCACTCTCCATTATCTCCCGTCGTGTAAGGGATTAACTGGCTGGCTGCTGCAAGCCACCAGACAATAATTTTGATGAGCAATAAATCTGAACCTGTTGCATATTTTGAAAAGAATTTGAATGAAAGTTGTTGGTGGCTTACCCACCAACAACTTTCTGTCATATTGTTTTCAAACTATTCAGCAGCTCCAGAGTTAAACCCCTTGGAAGTTGTATTGTGCAGAATTTCAGCAAGCAGACAGTTAACAGAGTGTAATTATTCTCAATGTATAGAATTTGTCATTGATTAACCCTTACCACTCTCATGTCAAACTTAAATTTTCAAATTAAATTTCTACAAATGTGGTGGAAAATGGTGCTGTCGTAGACAGCAACGTCGTCTACGACAGCAACGTCATCCACCAAATTGTTGAAAAATGTACACCAGATTCTTCGCTGTCGAACCAATAAAAAATAGCGTTTTGGTGTCAGATTGGTAATGGTTAAATAAATGGTGTTGATGCTATGCAGTCGGAACACTGCCTTAAATTTATCTTAAGAGAAATGGGATTTTTTGCCATAGCAAACTAACTGACAGTTATCTCCATAAACCACAAATAACATTCTTATAAATATTTCTCAAAATACTCAACAACAGCTTATTGTCAAGACTTATGTGAAGCAGAGGATAACGAGACATAGCGATCCAAATGGTGCCCGGAGCCCGATTTGAGAATTAAGTAGAATGTTAGTTTTTCAGAAATTTGCCAAAGACTCAACATGCAGGCTCAGTCCTGGTTTATAGACTGTCGTCAATATCATGGATCTCTGACACAATAGGGGTATCCGATCTGTTACTCAAGTATATGATGTCATAATCAGTGTCATCACATGTAGGCTGACGTCGCAATCATCATGACGTATTATACCTTCATCATAAAGCTGTCTCTCAGGTGTGCTAATTGTAGGTCTTTCATGAATTTACAATCTAATAAACATGCTGGTAATTCAGGTTTCAAAGTATATATATATCAATCCTATAATGCACAAAACATGGGGGAGCTTTGCCAGAAATGGCCAGGCCATAGCTAGAAATGGATCTCCCCGTTGATTTGATTAATGTAAAGTGTCAGTGAATATTCTCATAGCTGCCTCTGTATTTTGCCTAATCTGTCTGACATGTATGAATGGCTCAATGTACGACGGGATGGATATAACTATGATGGTAGCAAGTATTTTGTAGTAAATAAATATCTATTCAGTACTCACAGTGGTCATATATTTGCTTTATAGCTGGTATATAAAGCCAATCACTGTATTGACAATATGTGAATTCTTATGCAATGCTCAGGGCATTCTTTTCCGGGAATGGCCCAGAGCGGTCTGATGCATTATACAAGAGGTAAGAATATTGTATCAGTAGATGGATAGATTATTATTACTTTCATTTTGATTATCTGACTTTCTTAATTCCTATTATCACCACATAATTCAACTCAGATGTAAATCATATAGGTTCTAACTAAATTAACCTGTCAAATTTCATCAATATTGCAATCAAAGTGACCTGATGAAGCACATTTATTTGTGAAAATCTCGTCAAAATAAATAAAGTCAGTGTTACGGGTTACTACTACCTTTGAAGGATTCTATCATAGATACTAAGGACAACAGGTAAAATTATATACTATATCTGCATGAAAAGAAAATGATAATGGGTCCAGGCAAGAATCATTAGCTATGGCAGCAACAGTTCCCAGTCAAATTAGATTCAAAATATTCAACAGCTTTCCTGTATAGCTGTTTTGAATTAGAGGCACTGGAATTTGAAGGATGTAAGGGTTAATATGCAATTAACCAACCATTTCGTACCTGAAATCCTAGTATCTCATCTTCAATGCAACATACCTGTACCTGTTTGACATTTTAAAACAGCATTGGGTGGTGTTAATGTAAGCTATTTCTAACACGTTAATGAATGTATAGTGTCTGGGCTGTAGCGTGTAGAGTGTTAATCTATGATTCAAAGTATGAACGAGTTCAATATAATTATGCAGAAATCGAACATGACAATTATTAGACTGTGTATGTGGTTAATACTGGTAGCTAGATATAAATCTATGTAGGTGACTCAAACTATACCACCGACATATAATTAATAGATATTACCCTATATTATTTTTGTTGGCTCTTATCCTCACAGATATCAATGCGGTTATAATAATAATAATAATAATAATAATAATAATAATAATAATAATAACATTTATCTGATATCTTGATAGTGCATTTTTCAGGAATTCAAACTAGAAACTATTTGGCACGATGCACAAATATTCTGCAGCCATCAGTTTTGCTATCACTGGTAGGAAGGCTGCAAAGGCATTAAATCATCGCTGTGTGTTTATTACTCTGTATATAAGTAAGAGAACTCTTAAACTGAACTTGTTCTTTATTATGCAAATTTTAGTACACAATCCTATTATATGGTTAATCTCTTTGATTGGATATGGCCCTTGTTATAAATGTTAATATGTATACTAGTGTAGGCTATATTCTTTGCATATAAATACAAATAACTAGATGATAAAAGTGTGTTATTTAGCCGAAAGCAAAGACATGACATAGCTCACTAAGAAGTCTTGAAACATTTGAGCAGTAACACCAAATTAGGAAGGGACAAGAAAAGCTCCCAAGTGAAACCTCAAACTATGACCTCTTCTAGAGTTGGGCATATAACTAGCTTCCTATGTGTACAGTAGTGATTGGCTGAAATTATAACCAAACTTCCACATTCTTGGTTAACTTTGTTATAATGTTGAAAACACTTCCATTTGATCCGCCTGACATTTACAAAAGTTCTTTGAACTTTGTATTGGGGTCACTGGAAGTTTTCTCCCCATTCCCCCCCCCCCCCCCCCCCCCCTCCATATCTGAGCCGAGTCGACAGTTGATTGCCAACATCTGATTCTGATTGTACCTGGCTAAATTATCGAGCCAGTCATTCCAGTGGTAATTTTGAAAAGATAGTCTTCTATTGACCTATTAAATCCACAGGCACACTGCTGTTAGTGCTCTTAGTGAGCTACATCACGTCTCTCGTGGAACTCCGGACAACTAAATGCTGATTGGTTAGAAGTAAAATATAACCATAATCCTATAATAAATATTTGTGTGTGTCTCTCATAATGATGACAGCGCTGTGCTGGCTATTCTTATGGAGGGATCTGATCTGTCGCTCAAGTATATGATGTCATAATCAAAATAAGTCAATTGTTGCCTGAAGTCTTCATCAAGTGACTTAGTTCCATCATGATTTCGAGGAGCCACGCTTCCACAATAACCATCCAAATACTGTCTGCTGAATTTATAATTTAACCAAGATTCTTTTCAACATGTTCAAACTACTGTGACTGGTAGCTATTACCGACAAAAGCAAGTTC
This sequence comes from Chaetoderma sp. LZ-2023a, assembly GCA_034401795.1. Lineage (NCBI taxonomy): Eukaryota > Metazoa > Mollusca > Caudofoveata > Chaetodermatida > Chaetodermatidae > Chaetoderma > Chaetoderma sp. LZ-2023a. Next base: position 43,359,884 of record CM067370.1, on the reverse strand, counting down.
AAAATATTAAACTGTCTACCTGTACCTTGAAATTATGATTCTGGAGCTTGGGTTTTGATGTATTAAAATCAATTAAAATGCTTAGCTGGATGTGGGAAGGGTACAAAAAATGATTTTATCGGAAATTATAACCCGGTCATAATGAAATTCAAACTCTTCAACATATTCTCCATGGCTTGTTTATAGAAAGGTCATTTCATGGCCACATGTGTGTTATTGTGAAGGTTTATATTTTAACGCTGGCTGCTGCAAGCCAGACAATTTCAATGGGCAATAACTCTGGACCTGCAAAATATTTTGAAAACAGTTAATGGCCTATAGAATGATGTTATTTTAAATTACGTTAACCCTTTTGACATTATGAACCAGATACAACAAATTCCTATATAGATGAAATAAAACTGGAAGGTATCAAAGACTTCCAGTTAAAATATCCAGTAGCTTGCCAGTGTATGCTTGGTTTTAGATTCACCTTTCCAGAGTATCCAACATCTGATGTCGTAATCAGCTAAGCAGCATGTAGGATGACGTCATAATCATTAGCCATAAATGATTCTATATGGCCCATCTTTAGCGCTTAATAGTCTGACACATTGTACGAATTGTATGTCTCTACTATTTAATAAACATGCTGTTGAATATTTTTAACTTAATTTGACTGGGCGCAACAATTAGTTTCAAAATATTCAACTGATTACCTGTATAGTTTTCTGGAAATTGATAGTCAGGGAGTTCAGAGATCGATCGATCGATCCCAACATGAGCAAGGTGTGGGTGGAGCTTAGCTAGAGATGACCGGGGCATAGCTAAAAATGGAAAGTTCCATTAAGAACATTGAGTGTGTTTACGGGGATGAAGCGTTAACATTAACAAATATTTATTATAATCATGACACACTGTGTATTGTAATGCACAATGTTGTATAAATAGGTGGTTAATATGTATTCCTTGCTGCATGTGTATTATACGTATTTGGGTAAGTGTGCTTAAGATGTTTTTCTTCATAAGATCATATATACATGCAACACCTTTTCCGAGCTCACCGGGCCAGAAGGGTCATTTCAGCTTATGGTCTGGTAATCGCATGTCTGTCCATCTGTCATCTGTAAACTTGCTTTAAAAAGTATTTCTGCATTAACTCCTGGGCAGATTTTAACCAAATTTGCTATAAACCCTCTAACGTGGTTGAATTCCGAACTTGTATGTAATATAAATTTAGACAATTTTGCTTGTCATCATCTTAGATTTCCAGAAAGTTCTGAAAATGTTTCAAAACTTACGTTCTTAAAACATGAGCTGATTTCAACCATACCGGGAATTCTATGCACATGTTTAATTGGTCAATATTTTGTGATCGTCCTGGATTTCTGAAAATGTTCAGGAACTAGTTTAATTGACCACTACTTTAACTGTTAGGTCAATTTCAATCAAACATGCCTGGATGGCTGAATGACTATAGCATGCTTGTCCTACAATCTTATATACGGAAATCAGATGAGCAGCACAAGCCATTGCTCGCCCCGTGTTATCTGTGTATAATTCTTTATAGGCGCCGAGTGAGTCCCCAGGAACTAAATATCCATTGAAGCACTATTAGGGTGGGATGGGTGTGTGGTTGTTATTAGAATGATATTACAGTTAAATTTGAGGCCCACTCTAGTCCAATGTGATCTAAGCGGTATAAGTGTGGAATATGTGTGGGGGGGGATTGAGGAAGAGGTGATACTAATGTTAGGACAGTTAGGCAGGCCACTGGTTTGAAGTTTGCTTCTGTAAATGGGAAGAGTACGGACATTCCCATATTATCTATTGGGTATGATGACGTCTCCGATCGTGACACATCTCTGTATTGTCCAAAGTGTTAGATGAAAAGGTTTGTGTCGCATAAGTTTATCTCCCCATCCCTATAGCATATCTCCTATAAGTGGCTGGAATGGGCTTTCTACTTTTATCAAATAATAACATTCTTGCCAAATATTCAGAAATTATTATGATTTAGACAGCAGCCCTGGGTAAGGAAACTATAATTCCAGGTTATGCACGCCAACCAGTTACCTCACTTACCTGCATGGCAATTTGGACTCGTTAACCTGCAAACTTATATGTAAAACAGATGCTAGAGGAGAGACACATGATGAAGGTGATTCTAGACTGAAGAACAAATCTGTCTTGCAACTAGGAACATTCCTAATCATATGCACCGCTTATGAACAACTTTATTTTGAACACAGCTTTCGGAATTGAAATCATTGCAGCCATACTATTGGGCTTTGACCCTCGAATTTGTACAAGAAAATTGCAACTTTCTCAGAGAAAATGTCCATTAGCACACCAAGAGAAGTTTATTTTAAGAAAGGTCATGTGTGTACTTCTATGACTAAAAATGCCTATTTCATATTAAAATTAGGCAGGCCATTAGGAGGTTTAGGAATTTCACTCACAAGAACCATGCTTTACATGTGTTTTGGCACGGCTACAATGTATCTAATGACATTCTATTGATTAAGATCAACTTTGTGATTCAGTCAGATTATGTAATTGTTACAGTAGCTTTCACAAACTAGTTTCTTGTCTTTAACCCTTGAAATTCCAGTGCCCCAATCTCAAGACAACTATATAGGAAACCTGTTGAATATTTTGAAACTAATTTCACTGGAAGCAACAGCTTCCAGTCAAATCAGTTTCAAAATATTCAACAATGTTCCTTACATCGGAAGGAATTTGTCGTTTCTTTTCTGTGATGTTTAACGGGTTATGGTGGGGTTTTTTGTTGGTAATGATGATGTAATAAGTGTACCACACTGACTGAAGTCATGTCCATCAGCACTGAGACAATGAATAAATGAACTACTGTTTCGAACGCTTAGCCCTTTAACCCCTCAGACCGGAAGTTGCAAACACTTTACAATGTATGCAATATTTGCTTGGCTATTTTGAAACTAATTTGACTGAGAGCTGTTGTTGCCTATGTGTCCCAGCTGAATTAGTTTCAAAACATTCAACAACTTTGCTGTATAGTTACTGTGACTTAGTGGTTAGAGGCTTACTTGTCTGTATGTCTTCCTCTTGTGTTTTACTGATTAATGCTTCATCAGGGGACTAGTGTGCCCTCGATATGTATATTGTTAGTGTTTATGCTTTCGCATTTACAGGAACAGAAAGGCCATCAGTATGTTTTCGTTTGTCAGTTTGCTTCATGATAAGTGTTCATGCAAGATAATACAGACACTCAGAGCCGAGAATTGCACATGTGTTGATATTGTTATGTGTGGGCCTTTTACATGTAAAGCAAACTTTTCGCTTTCGATATTGATAATCTTTCTGTATACCATGTAATAATAGCGCCTTAATTTACAAAGATTAACGCATCTATTAATGAGAAAACAGGTTGTCATTCGAGTTCTGCATAGCCGCAAGCAAGATCTGCATAGCCGTGACCAAGAGCTGCATAGCCGCAAGCAAGATCTGCATAGCCGTGACCAAGAGCTGCATAGCCACGAGCAAGATCTGCATAGCCTTGAGCAAGATCTGCATAGCTGCAAGCAAGAGCTGTATAACCGCAAGCAAGATCTGCATAGCCACGAGCAAGATCTGCATAACCGCAAGCGAGATCTTCATAGCCACGAGCGTATAGGTTAAGCTGAAACTGAGTTATGAATATGTGAAATGGTGATAGACAAACCAAAGTTAACCCTTTAACACTCACAGACCTGAAATAACAAATCCATTTTGATGTAAGGAGTATTATGTTGAATATTTTGAAACTATTCGGCTGAGAACTGTGGCAGCAACATGTTCCAGTCGAATTAACTTCCAAATATTCAACAGCTTTCCTGTACTGCCGTCTTGAAATTGGGACCCTGCCATTTCAAAGGATGTTTGAGATATAGTTGTACTAGTGGAAATGTTGAAGACTAACATGACATTGGTTATTATTAGCTCAGCTGGCCTGAAAGGCCAAGTGAGCTTATGCCATGGTGGCCATCCGTCATCTGTCCGTCCGTCCATCAAATTACGTTTTCTCCTTAACGGTATGACCAATCTCAACCAAATTTAGCTGGAATGATCCTAAGCTGGTACCCTCCATACTGTTTTTCAGAATTTTGATTGATCAATTTTTGGGGTGAAAACCTTAGATTTTATGAAAAATCTACCGGAAATGGTCAAAATGCTACTCCTTAGCTGCTTGAAATATTTTAACCAAATTTGGCTAGATGTATTCTATGGTGGTAGGCTCTAGAACTTCTTTTCAGAATTTTGATTGATCAATTTTTGGGGTGAAAATCTTAGATAATAATAATAATGTACCGGAAATTGCCAAATTGCTTCTCCTTACCATTCTGAACCATTTTAACCACATTTGGCTGAAAGGAACCTATGGTCATAGGCTCTAGAATTTCCATTTGGAATTATACCGGAAATTGTCAAATTGCTTCTACTTACCATTCTGTGCGATCTCAACGAAATTTGGCTGAAAGAATCTTGTGGTGATGGGCTCTAGAACCTCCATTCAGAATTTTGATTCGTCAATTTTTTGGCTGAGAATCTTAGATTTTATGAAAAATTTACTGGAAATGGTCAAAATGCTTCTTCTCCATAGCTGCTTGACATATTTCAACCAAATTTGGTCAGATGAGTTCTATGGTGGTAGGCGCCAGAATTTCCATTCAGAACTTTGAGCTATTTTGGGGGTGAAAATCTGAGGTTTTATGACAAATTTACTTGAAATTGTCAAGTTGCTTCTTCCGCTTGTAAACTTAACTGATTTCAAGCAAATATGGCCAAACGGATCCTATGATCATAGGCTCTAGAACTTGCATTCAGAATTTTGATTCATCAATTTTTTGGGGTAAAAATCTTACATTTTATTACAACTTTACTGGAAATTTGTCAAATTGCTTCGTCTCCTTAATACTTTGAGCAATTTCAACCAAACTTGGCTAAAATGATCCTATGATTATAGGCAGCAGAATTTCCATTCCGAATTTTGATCTGTAGATTTCTCCTGTGAAATTTTTTTTCCATCTTGTTTAATGTAACGAATCATGTATATTTAAATGCAAATGCTTCAAATGCTAATAGTCCATGTAAGCGTCACAGGCCCTTGGGCCTCATATAATTAATCTCCGTTGGTTCTTATCACTTGTCAAATATGTAAGTAAAAGTTTTGGAAGCTTTGTCAGAATTGTCACTGATTTAACAGATGGACAGACCAACTGACCGACCGACAAACTAATTTATACTAGTGTCGCAATAAAAAATATAACATGCTTTTTATGTATGTTTAAACTTATATGCCAAATGCAGACAGTTGTAAATGCTTAGTTTTAATTAGAAATGTTAATGGGTTTGACGAGAATATTGCATTATTTTTTTTGGCTCTTCCGAGCAACATATAGTATGAAGACACAGATAGCGCCAGTGACAGAATATTATTTTGAATAGTTTGAAACTAATTTGACTCGGAGCTGTTGCTGCCTATGGCAACAACAAGTTTCAATCAATATAGTTTCAAAATAGTCAACAGCTTTCCCAGATGGTTGTTTTGAAATTGAGAGACTGAAGTTTAAAGGATTAAAGAATACAGTGTCCTATCAGTGAACATTGAAAGTGTTATTTATAAATATATTAAGTATAATATCAGATTGGTTTAATAACTAATTGTATAAAGAAACTGACTACTTTTATTAGAACCTAACTTGTTGCATAGTTATTATCCAATCCTGTTTATGCAATGAAATATTCATTGCAAGAATATATTGTGTGTGTAATGTGTGTGTTTCTGTGTGCAAAATGATAGATTACAGTTCTGTTTGAGTTGTAGTTTAAGCCATTGTTAATATAATAATGGATATGTCCGATCTGTCGTTCAACTATATGATGTCATAATCAATTATGTTACATGTGGGCTGACTTCACAATCAAGACGCTTAATGAATGACATATCTTGCTCCGTTTGATACAAACTGTATGTCTTTACTATTTAATAAACAGTCGGTTGAATATTTTGAAACTAATTTGACAGCACCCTGTCAAATTAGTTAGAAAATATTCAACAGCTTACCTGTATAGTTACCGTGATATTGTGCGTCTGAGAATTCAAAGGTCAAAATCTATTCAGTTTGATCGATCCCAACACGGACAAAGCGTGGGTGGAGCTTAGCTAGAAATGGTCGTGGTATAGTTAGAAATTGCCCCTATTAGTCTGCATGAGAAAAGATAAATTAGGAAAACTAAGCAAACAGTGCTGTGTTTGTGTCCAAATATTGTCAGAGTTTATTATTGCACACCTCAAGCACGGCTTCAGTGATGAAGAAAGAATGTTATATCAACCCCTCAGTGTTCTCAAACTTGTATAATCGCTGAAAATATTATTGCTATAAATATATACTTGTGGACCATGAATTAGCTTTAGTATTTTGTCATTTCCCTAGAGATTCTGAAGTGATGTCATAGCCCATTATGCAGTAATTCCATGTTCAGAAATTATGTGGGCGCCTCTATGTATGTTTGTATCAGGTTTTAGTGTGTCTGATCAGTGATTACTACATGGATGCAATATGAGTGGCATTGTCTTCTATAGGCCGTATCTTAATAGCAATATTATACCATATAGAAGACAAGGACAAGAAGCATATCGATTCTGTGGTCAACGGTCAACGTCATGGTGACCAAAATAATGAAAATATATTACGTTTCCGGACAGTGAGCGAAGGTTCTATTGAAGGTATCTTTACCAAACTTGAGTGAGAGTGAGAGCTTGGGCTTCCAACTGTCAAAGGTCAATGTCGTAGTGACAAAATTAATAAAACTATTGTTTCTGATGATAGCTCAAGTTCTATCTGAAGGGACCTTTACAAAACTTGGGTTGGACTTTGTCCTTGACATTCTGAAGAACCCTATTGATTTTGGGGTCAACGGTCAAGGTCACAATGACCCAATTATTGAAAATATATTGCGCTTCAGGTTGATAACTTTTGTTCTCGTGAAGGGATTTTAACCTAACTTAGTTGGGTGATTGTCCTTGGCATTCCGAAGAACCCTATAGATTTGGGGTCAAATCATCATTTTCACAGTAACCCAGTTAATAAAAATACATTGGGTTTCCAGATGATAACTCGAGTACTATTGAAGAGAACTTTACCAAACCTGGGTTGGAGTTTTTCCTTGGCATACCGATGAACCACATCAATATTGGGCTCAAAGGGTTAAAGGTCAAGATCACGATGACCCAATTAATGAAAATATATTGTGTCTCCGGACGAGAACTCAAGTTCTCCTGGAGGAATTCTCACCAGAGTTTAGTGGATGCTTGCCAGCTATAGTCCAAAGAAGCGTATTGGCTTTAGGGTCAAAATGTCAAGGAGTAAGTCATAGTGACCCAATTAAAGGCATTTTCCAGTAGTTCCGGATGCTAACTCGACTTGTACTGTAGGTGTAGGAGATATTACCCTCATGGGGCTTAAGAACCATTTTCATATTGTGATCAAAAGGTCAAGGGTCACTGTGAACCAATTAAGGAAATTATGTGGCTGCTGAATGGGGTTGGGGGGGGGGGGAGGGGGCATTGTTAAATTGTAAATTCACAAAAATATACAATTCATACACTTTCATGACTTTTACCACTTGTAATGGACTTTGGTCACCTTGATTCCATCTCTTTCGCTCAGTATATTTTAGTGCATGACACAATTTCTTGTGGATGCCTCACTAGTCCGACAGCCCAGAAGTCCGACATTTATTCCCAATAGTCTGTCAGTCCCAAAGTTTGACTCTGCAGACAATTTACAAACCCAGATCATCTGTCGGTCGGTCTGTCTGACCGTCTGTCCCTCCCTCCCTCTGTCTGTCCGCCCACCTGTCTGTCTGCCTGCATGTATGCACACAATGTTTAGTAGACATATTTGATACAAGGGATTGGATGGTCGGTCGATTGATTGACAGGCAGAAGAACAATGGACAGACAGACAGAGCGATGGATAATGAAGGAACGGATGGATGGAAGGACGGACTGGTGAGTGTATGTGTGTGTGTGTGTGTTCGTGCGTGCCAAAATGTCATATGTGTGTGTGTGTGCCAAAATGTCTTATATATAACCTTCTTTGAGGGATACGAGACATTTATACGCGGATTATTAGTGATTCTCTAAATTAGTTCCTGTTTTTTCTATAATATCAGATTATATCTTTGCAACCTTTCTCAACGACCACCTCTGTTTCCACTTCAGGAATACGCTACAACCTTAGTCTTTTCATGTTTAATATATTTGATCAGCTAACACTGGTTTTTTTTTAAGTGTGTCGCAGTGATGGAATATGTAGTATATTCTTTATCATTGTGGTCAGCGAGATACGGGTGTCTACATACATGTGCATATGCAGTGACAATAGAGGGATTCGATCGCTAACTCAACTATCTGACGTCACAATCACAGTAGCGCGGCTCCGTGACGAAAGGCGAAAATCGATCACAAAACTGTAAGAATTGTATCTCTAATGAATTTACAATTTAATAAACATTCTGTTAAATATTTTGAAACTATAGGCACGATAACATCTCCGGGTCAAATTAGTTCCAAAATATTTAACAGCGTACCTGTTAGCTAGCTACCATGAAATTGAGATTCTGAGAATTCATGTTTCAGAATTTCAAATCACTTGCAAAACTCAAATTAGGCGGAACTTATCTAGAAATGGGAGGTGCATAACTAGAATTGGATCCCTCAATTGTATCCTAGATAGTATGAATATGCAAACGTAGTACTATAATACACTACATAGTGGAAATCTGCATGTTATCTTCCTGAAATGTCTTCACGATAACATCAGTTAAAACCAATGGAGTCCCATCTGTCACTCATATATCTGACGTCATATGGCACTTTTTAGCTCAGGTCGCAATCAAATGGTGCCAGTCCAATGTGAAAGGGGGGAAAGGTCCCATATGAATTGTATGGATTTGATGAATGTACAATTTAGTAAACATTCTGTGGCAGTCAAGTTGGTTTCAAAATATTCAACAGCTGAACAGAAACGTGTTTTATCTTCAGTCAACTGAATGCCCACTAATTTCCTATGTTCATCCTGCAATAAACCCGCTAATTTCATAATGTTCATCCTGCAACAAACCTGTTATATAACAATTAGATTTTAACTCAATGTCGACGATTTGTAACTTTAGCATTGATAACGGATCGTATGGTACACTATTGAATTATTAAGATCGGAAGTACAAGTTTTGTGTATGCATACAATTGCCGTTTTATTAAACTGTTGTGTTTTCAATGGTGTGAGTAAACATGAGGAATAGTTCTGCTCTTATGGATTACCATGAATGTGTATTTTGGAAAGAGATCTGCTGCAAGATTTAATCAGAAGTAACGTAGATAAATTCAATTTTGAAAATGAACCACAGTTCAGGAAGAGCATGATAATACTAGCAGACACTTCAGCAGTCAGAATAGGTCACCACCATAGTTGGTGTGTGGCACAGAGGCAAATACATACTCATCTTCGTCCCACTTTAGATCCCGGGTGAAAATGAGAGGAGTTATTCCATCTATGTACATAGAGACAGTAAGTGTCGTGTACAGACCATTTCTAACAGATGAGAACATGACAGGAGAGATGAGTTGATTCGGATCAGAGGGTATGAGTAAGGGGGCTGCTGGATACTGAGCCTGTATGAGATACACGCTAGCGTTATTTGTAGGATGCAAGACTATCCTTCCCAAATATGCGTTGCCAGTAATACCAATGAGGTAACCCGTGGATCGGCTAAACTTAACTGGGAAATTGGATGTCCATAGTTCCCTATGTAAACATGTGCCCACTTTGGAACTTTATTCTGTCGAACATCCCTAGATAAACATGGTGGGCTGATATTACTGAAAGGGCACACTACAAGATCTCTTGTCGCTACATAGTGGCTTAGCGCAGGTGGCATTCCACTACCCCATGCTGGTGGTTGTGGCATACGTATGGGATATGAACACATTATCGATTCAGTCACCCAAGGTGTGACTCCTAATGCCAGGTCAGCGATGTATGCCTGCGTAAGTTCAAGCGCCCGCATAACATGACCATCGGCAATATTGGCCGTTCCAAACATAGCCAGATTTACATCCTTGTACAAGCGTACTGAGCTCATCGCTGATTCCAGAATACCTTTATGGTATACATTCCGATAGCCTGTGAAGATAACAAGAAAATAATAACTTCACACTATTGTTGCGGTGAAAACTTTCAATGAAGGCATCCGATCTGTCACTCAAGTATCTGACGTTATAATCAGTCAGGTCTCTAGAGCGTTGGAATGGAGAGAGGGAGAAGGAGGGTGGGAGGGGAGAGGGTGCGTGATGTGTGTGTGTGGCTGGGGTGGGGAGGGTGTGTGTGGGGGGGGGGGAGAGATCAACCTCTGTACCTACCATTACTACAGGTTTGTGTACATATTGCTGTCAAGGTTTTGACAACCATCTGTTAGCTGTCTGATATTTGCTGTGTATCTGGTTATACCTTGTGACAATATTCTTAGAATGAATAACACATCGGCCATATTATTGGAGTAAGCACTATGATCATAACATTGCTTGTGTCACACCCTGCTGCCAGTACAGCTACATGGACTATATTATACAAACAGACAATCACATCATCAATCCGTTCAAATTAAACGTCTCTTAAAAGTTGTCAACAGAAGATTGTAGAGCAGAAAAGACAAACTATATTTTATTTAATAACTGACGGAAAACAAGGAAAGAACAAATACCAAAAATCTATGTAAACCGACAAGAAATCAAACATGCCTATTCTGCAAACTTTGTGTGGCGTTTAAATGTCACATGATGCAATTAAAACATTGTACTGTACACGCAATCTTCCACACAATGTAATGCACTGCTAGCCAGTATAACACACGCATGGAAATAAGGTTAACGTACGCATGGAAATAAGGTTAACGCACGCATGCAAATAAGTTTAACACATTAAAAGCTTGCAGGAGAGACTGACTATTTTCCCAGCGTGTAGAGGGCCAATGCCTCTAAAAAAAATATGCTTAGACTTACACAAGTACGTTACAACTCTGCATGTAGGCGCAGGAACGGGAGAGTTGGGGTGGGGGGGGGGGCAGGGGTGTTAATATTAGCTGTCGCTAATCAGTTTTCCCACTCCCATAATGTATCCCCATAGCACCCCTAGGTTTTGGCTCCAGCAATGGTTTAGCCTCGGGATCAAAATACGATCCTACACTCATATACATGATACTAAAAGACTGTCACAATAACCACATTCCTATCAATTCACAAGCAACATGAATATCCACTCGCATGCCAAAAACAAAATATAATTTACGTACACAGTATTCAAGATTGCAACTCAAATGAACGCACATACATCTGTACTGCTAATAAAGGTACAACTATCATGTAGATATACTCTGCATGCTCTCTCATACCCACCTCTGTATGAACCAATAATCCAGCCAAATCCATACCCCAAAACCAAATCAGCTAGCGGCAACTGTGGCAGCGACCCAAAAGAACTAGATTCTGGAACACCCATTTGAATAGCATCTCAGAGAGGATGTCATCATCAGCCAGGGCCTCTCCATCTGCTGTGCGGAACGTCTGCTGAAAGTGCATCCACTTTACCATGTCATGACTGTGTGAGCAATAACCGCCTGCAGGTAACATGGCAGTTACAGCACTACAAGGATACAGAAATAACTACTGTTAATCCATAGCACAGTATATTTGATTGTTAATTCATAGTGCTCAGGAGGTAAAAAATTACTAATGAAGATAAAGAAATCACCATCCTGATCACACCTGACATTAAAGAAATTAGCGAAAGCAAATTCTGTTAGGAAGTATCAGAGTCTGGTACATTCATCTTATGTTTACAGTTAAATCTATCTAATATATGCACATTTTTTATCCTATAAGTCGTGTACAATTTAACAAGTTAACAATCTATAATTCTCTGTTGCTTAGGCCTTTAAATATGAGATATCTGTTTTTGATTGATTCTTTAGCAGTTCAGGAACTCATATCCGTTTACTCGGGATATGGTGTCAGATCAAGTGAGATACGCTATGGAATATTAAGATCTGCTGTCGAAGACACGAACATCTACATTGATCAGTTTTAACCTACTGAAAACAATTATAATTTCAAGGAGCGTGAGAATCTCCGCCACTGGATGCGATTATGGACCTTTCCATTGTTAGCAATGCCCCGCCCATCACTAGCTAAGCTCCACCCACACCTCGCCGTGTTTGGATTGATCGATCCTCGAATGCCCTAGCTATCAATTTCCTGAAAACTATACAGGGAAGTTGTTGAATATTTTGTAACTAATTTGACAGGGTGCTGTTGCTGCCTATGGCAGCAACAGCGCCTAGTCAAATTAGTTTCAAAATATTCAACAGAATATTTATTAAATAGTAAAAGCAAACAATTTGTACAACAAGGCATAGGCCGTCCTCAAATATGCGTTCGTGACGTACTTATCGACATCATTCATGACGTCATCCGTTATGATGTCATTCTACACACCGCGTAGATGATTATGACGTCATATGATGGGTACATACTCTGGAAAGGTAAATTAAAGCAGCTAATATACTAATTGTGTAAAAATCGCCTAACTAAAATACTGTTACGCCTAACTCGTGCACCTATGGCTAACTAAAACACTTGCGATGTGAGGTACGTGAATGCTGGAGGGAACCTAATCTATGTAAAAAGATGGAGCACTTACTCTGGAGTCCGGTCAAATTGGTCTCTATTTAGCACGGACAAATAATAGATGATCCGGTTTATTTTAGAAGATACTGCTTGTGATTCAGCAACTGAAATCAAGACTCGTCAATGCTCAGTTCCAGTTCTGAACATAACCAGTTCTTATAAATTTGTTACCGTGATTTATGTAACATCTCTGTTTGCTGACGTAGTGCTATTGTACAATTTACGTGGCATAATTTATAATAACTAAATATTGGTCTGAACGAACCATAATGGAACAACCATAACAATATGGTTCCTTGGTTCTAAAAACCATTTCCAAACTTAGAACCGTGTTCAGTACTTCAGCAGGTTGTCTCGTGTCACCTAAGTCACCGGTACAACTCACTGGTACAACATAAATATAGGACGTTCTCTATACGGGAGCCAACCTCGGGCGCAGATATTAAACTGGCTCACGATAAGATATTACTAGAAATTTTGATTGTATTCCAAAGTTGTGACTGGCGTTTATTACCAGCATTAGGTTCCGGTCAACTGGCTATAATTATCTATTGGTAAGCTCATTATATAGGTCTACACATTCTAATACAGAACATACCATTTCAGTGAATGACTAAAGTTTATTATCGTATTGTGGCCATAAGGAATGGCTTATTATTGCCCCAGGCGAGCATCATTACACTTCCATTAAAAGCAAAATTATTAAAATATGTCGCGTATGTAGTAAGATATGAGCATATAAATTACCCAAGCCTAAATAAGGAAATGGAGCACTGCAGACTCGAAAAATATTGCCTCAGATTTCACAAGTCTAAATATCAGCCAATCACTCAATGATATTAAACGAAGGCTCAATCAAGATTTGAGAATCATTTTTGGAATGGAACAGCGAACTGTCATATGCTGATGAATAACTTCATATAATAATAAGACAATTATCAACAGTTAAAACAGAAATAACTCGGAATAGGTTTGAAAATGCAGCTAAATCATTTACTATAACAAGTGCAGCCATTTTGTTTATGTGGAAATTAGCCGGAATGGTGTAAAAGACTGAATATAAAACCGGCCTAGATTTTTTAGCCTTGACACATGCTTTGTGAGAGGTGTTTGTGATATTCATGTGCATCCCCAGATAACGCAGTTTATTGGGCTGATGTTAGGCCTATACCGGGCCGATACTTTCAGTCTCGGCCCAGCATTGGCAAAGTAAGCTGCGCTATCTGGGTCTTATTTCCACTATGGATCTACCTTTGACCTCCTTTGGGCTTATTTTTTTGGCATTTGCACATACACTCAGTCACTCACGCATACATGTTCACATGCACATGCCCCATACGCACAGATAATAAGCTATGGATTAGCACTCACTCTAATATTGATGGTGGTCCCACTACAATACCATTAGGCTGACTAAAGTGCAGTTTACTGTCGTGTCCAGTGTCCCAGTTGATATTGAAGAATGTCACAGTGTTAGTCATACCAAGAGGTTCTAGTAACTTCCGGTGCATCGCAACCTCAAATTTATCATCTGCCATAACCGCCGCGGCACAGCCGAGTAACATGTATCCATCATTGTTGTATATATACATTTCTCGAAATCCAGCACTTGCCTTCAAATATCTGAATCGTCTATAAGGAGCAGAAATAAAACAGAATTTAAGGTATTGAGAAGTGAGATAAACAGCTGAATCCACTGATTAGATAAGTTAGTTGAGACCCGTGGGGATTACGAGCTCTCTTTTCCAGATGACCCCCGTGATCCTAACATCCCACTCCATAGCGATTTCACAGGGATGGCACACTCCCACCAGACTCATGTCCTCCAAATAGTATGGTGGCGGTACAAGTTCCATTTCATGACGACGACGATGATGATGGCTGTTTTCAGTGACTGGAAGGAGTGGAAACGTCTTTCAGATTCATTCAGATTTATTTAACCTTCTCCATTGTGTCTTTTGTGGACATCCTAATCTCCATTAGGTTCTTTTCGCTTTTAGCGATCATAGTTTACGTTTTTGAGGTTTGGTCACAAAACCCAAGTGAATGCTATAGTGCCTTATACTTGTGTTATACCAGTGTTTCTCATGGCATCTAAATTTTGGATGTCCCAAGGACCTCACAGCTAGAAATCCCTAGGGGTCCCAAGCAGAAATCTTGTGGGGGGGGGGGGGGGAGGGGGAGTGTTGTCCCAAACTCAGATTTGGGATTCCCATGCAGTTTTTCTCATCCATGATAAAATTAGAGAGTACCATGGGTACACAGCTATGAATTAGGGGGTCCCATGCTAGAGTTTGTGGATATGTTTGTGCAAAACCCGATAAAAATAATATTTAACAATCATAAGATTTTCAGGGGTACCATGGGACCCACTACCACCAGTTTTGTGGGTCCCCAGTTACATTTTGAGGGTCTATACATGTTCTATACCCTCAAAAGGACCGTTATGAGAAACCCTGGTTGGCACGTAGCACCGTACTGAAAACTAATATTGAGGCACAAGTTGCATCATATAGGTGCATGTTGACTTTCAAGGGAATTTTAGAATCCACAGCTTCTGAGCTTCCACAAGGACTCAAAACATTGTTTCCTGTTGCACAGCGGTTTGTAATGCCAGTTGTCTTGTAGAAAGGTGAGCTCACGATTTTGCTCTTCTCCCGGAACTACGATATGCTCGTTACTATACTCCTTTGTGTCAGGAAATATACAGATGTGATCTCGTTTTATTGCTTCATTCGTGAGATTTGTGGTTTTGAGCTACTTTGCAACTATTGGACCCGAAGAGTCAGTATGAGGGCCCGATTCTACATCGATGTGGTCAACACCACCATATCTAGTGGCGTGTCTAGATTTGTGATTGGATGGGTTGTTCTTGTCGAATCTTCTCCAGTAGATGATAAAGCTGCAGCAAGATAACATGTGAAGAACAGTGAGGATAAACAATCTCCTTGTGGTAATCCGATTATGGCAAATTTTGCCAAATGTACCATGCAATTTACTAATGCATTTGATTGAACAGTTTATGACAATCATTGATCGTGGAAGTATCTCAATTACCAGGAAGGCCATCCGCTCTTCTGATCGAATATTTTTATCAAACTCACTACTTTGGGTATAATGCAGTAAGTAGTGATACCCGGCGCTGGACGTTATTGTTCTAGAACAAAAGAATTAGGGCTAAATAATGACGTCCAGCCACCCAGTGTTCGAGAACAAGGACGTCCAGCTACCCAGCATTCTAGAACAATGACGTCCAGCCGCCCGTGATCTGGAACAATGATGTCCAGCATCCGAGAACAATGATGTCCAGCCGCCCACATCTTTTTTTGAGAATCTATTTTCTGGACGTCATTGTCTGTGAGAACAATGGCGTCCAGCCGGTAGAAAAAACAATGGCGTCCATCCGTATGGTATGAATAGGGTGTAAAATCGAATGTTATTGACAATAGCGTCCAGTGTTAGAATATTAAAAGTTTGGTATTTTACGTTTTAAGTTAGCGGCTCACGCCTCCCCCCCCCCCCCCCCACCCCCACCCCCTCCCGTGGTTATCTACTGTGGTAAAAATAATAGAGTTTAAGAGGTGGTTCGATAATCGAGGTCTATGATGATGATGATGATGATGATGATGAGGAGGAGGAGGAGGAGGAGGAGGAGGGATGAGGATGGCCTAACTATGCCTGGCGTGTATTTTTCTCTGCGTGTGAGCATATTTAAATAGAATGCGCCTTTCTTCGCCTGTTAATTGTCAGTTCGCTGAAGTTTAATATTTGTTCTATAACTTTCTTAATATTTACGTTTTGAGTGTAGGTTTTAAAAGAATAATTTTTTTAAATATATTAGCGAGGAGTAAATAAGTGTGTGACACGTTAAAGACATTACACGTTATTACCTTACAAAGTGTCAGCTAATTTAAGTGACAGAGTTAACGAATGTGAAAATGTGGTTAATGCGATTTTGCAGCAGATGCATGACTCTGATGTCACTGGATTAAACATGGATCTACCCTTTTCACCTGATGAACATGTTGATAACCGTACATTTTTGGATACTACGTATCTTGCAACGAGAGCGAGATTTCACGAGATCCTAACGTCATTCCCGCACCAACGCTTTGCCGAGCACGAAGGCTGTACAGTAAATATATGCATATGCATGGAAGTCTAACATGTGCTAATTTGTAATCGTTAGGACATTGTCCAGTTAAGCTAGTAAGTTTTTCAAGTATTTGTATCCGAAGTCGGTGGGGAATCGTTAACCCCTAGACCGCTGAAGCATAGATTCCATTTTCTCTATCCTATCAGAATGTGTTGATTTTGGTAACGATGCTGCTGTAAGTCATTGCTGTGCACAACAGCAACACGTTTCAGCAACATTTTTCAAAATGTACCCAGGCACTATCTCTGTAAGTAGGCTATTGCGCATTTTACACCATGCGATAAGGGTTAAACGAAGTGGCACACTTGACACATGCGTATTGTCAAATTACTAAGCCGACTCAAGATACCGTTATAGCATGTGTCGCAGGCAGTGTAAATATATATTCCAAGAAACATGATATGATAATATTGCCGGAACCACAGAACCGATTGTAATAATTCTGATACCTACATGTAGCTGCAAATTCGAGGATTTATCCAATGCTAGTGATATTAGAATCGGCCTAGATGTTAAAAAATACACTCTGTGGGAAAAACTAAGCCAGCAAAATTTCAAGCAAAAATTTCAGTATGCGTTCTATCCATCATCCCATATCAGAATGAGTATTACAGCTACAATGACAGAATTTTGCCGAACCTTTACAATCTTATCACGTAGCGGGAAAAATTCCATCAAAATATCTTAATTATTGAAATTACTACAGCTTGCCTGGCAATATTGACTGGCTCGAAAATTCCCAGATTTTATGTCAAAATGTTAATTCATTTGGTGATATCTCTGGCAATATCTACGTGAGCAAAATTATAATTGGTCAGGCAAAACGCCATTACTTTCAGCTTTAGGCACACTCCAATTTAATGACAATACGCAAAGATAGAGTCTGCGAGACAAAAACCATCTCATGCTGAATTTTACCAAGAATAGGATAACATATTCTCAGATCGTATCTTAGATTAATAATTTTGTTATATATTCCAGTCTTTTGAACCTCTTGTCCGATATTAACATCCATTATATCATATTAATCCGAGGTCGTCACCTATTTGGAGATCCTAGAATCATTGGAATCACTAGCGGTTCGTTTTCTATTATCATTTATGTATACTTCCTTTAAATATATACTGGCATCTATTGACCTCTCTCCTCCAGTCAGAGCAATAGCGGTGGTGTGGGGCTGACGTCGCTAGATGCGATAAAATGGCAGCGCCCCTATGTGCGAAAAATTGTCAATTTTACCTACTTTATCTAGCGATAGTTGGTTACACTATTTCTAGCTGGTTATTATTCTGGCGCAATTTCATTAAACATGTAATAATCTTTCAAATAAAGCACTTTTTTTCATCCCGGAATTGTCCTTTAATCGTTATTTGCAACATGTTCACTGTGAGTACCCTCAAATCGGAGGGTCGGTAATTGATTATACTGACTATATATCTGTGGAGACTGTGCGCAAATACCACAGTAAAAAGTATCGTATCGAGGACTACAACTCAGGTGGGCGAAATGATATTCTCCTAGGTTCGACCGAAGCTAGACATTTAAATTTATTAAATATACATTCATCTGATTTAGATGCGTACATTCATATTAAAAAATTTAATATACCCGTTTGCACTGAATATCCATTCTGTTTCGCAGCAGGAATATTTTTAGGAATAAAATTTATTGAGAAAATTAACAAACCAATCTCTACAAATGAATGGCGTAATTTGAGACGTAATAAAACATATCTGACGCATATGGCACGTGAGTATCATACAGCTTGCTGTATTCCTGAACATGAAATTAATAGTACTGATTAGTATAAATCTCAGGAACACTTTCGCAATCAATTTTCTATTCAAGGGTACTCAGAGTCAACACATGAACGCCTACTCGGTAGCGCTTTCACGAGTTTGCCATGTATCAATCTTATTCATTCAGAATGTGATAATCATATATCCTTGATCACGTCTATCACCACATTTCTTATGGTACGTAATCACTGTGCGCAGTGTAACGCATCATACAATCGTGATCAAGCATGCGCAGCGCGGTGTCGTAGTTGTCTGACACATTGTTCTGATAAAGGATCTTGTACTTCTACAGACGCTTTGCATAAGGTAATGTGTAATGATTGTCATCGTAAGTTTTATAGCCAACAATGTATGAACCACCTCTCTAATGGGATCTGCAAAATCGTGAAGGCGTGTCCCCACTGTTTCATTCGCATTCATAAAGATGACGATGAACACGTATGTGGTATGACAAAATGTCACACGTGTAAAGAAAAGTGTGTCATTACTGAAAATCATACGTGTTATCATAAAGTAATTGAAGATCCTATTTTGTCATAATCCAATGCATGCTCTATGCATATGGATGCTGACATTTGTGGTTACGAAGCTTTTCAAAAATACATTGTTTACGATACAGAAACATATTTATCGCCTATCGACAGTAGCAATACTAATATTCTTGCAGAGCATAAAGTTAATCTCATGGTAGCCAATGTATGTTGTGATACGTGCTTCGAGCAACCGCTCGAAGACGATTGCTCTACATGTCACTGAGGCATGAATTATGGATATGTTCCCTTTCATGGGTTAGACACAGTGGATCAGTTTGTTAGCTGGCTGACACATGTTAAGGCTATGCATGCCGGCAAAAGAATCAATAGAAAATGTTTTCTCTGACTACTTGGTGATCGCGCACAATGCTCATGATTATCTTTTCCTCCTTCAATGCATTTGCAAAACCGCTAACCTACATCTTAAACCTACATATATTATCATACGTGGTCATGCAGTTCTCTCATTTAACATTGGAAATATACGTTTTATCGATTCCATTAACATTTTTCCTCTTTCATTACGTAAGGTGGGTGATGCTTTTAATCTTCCTGTTCATAAGGGGGAATTTCCCCATCAGCTCAACACACCTCAATATTGGGGTACAGTAATACCCTTTCCCGAGAGGAAGATATTCTGTCCACAAAATATGAATGCGAATGATTGAATTTAATTGCTGGTACAATGAACAGATATCTAGACATGAGCACTACGATGTCGATAAAAATCTCATCGAATATTGTAATGATGATGTAAACGTCTTACGTTTAGCCATGTCTAGATTTAAGACTTTATTTTCTGAATTGACAGATGGCCAAAATCCATTTGTGACAGGGATAATGCTAGCGGGTGCATGTAATGTGTCCTATTGCGCTTAATGACTTCGACCTGAGAGCATACAGACTTTACCTGATTTCTCACTAAGAGCAAAACGTACTTATAGCATGTTGAGCGCAGAATGGATGGAATGGGTCAGTCGATGTGAGGGTCACCAAATCGTGCATGTGCTAAATGGGGGTGAACAGAAAATATGCGGCCATTATGTAGATGGAATTGATGCAACTTAAAATACCATTTTCGAATTTTAGGATGCAAATTTCATGGGCATGAGTCTGATTGTTGCGGTGATAAGCGTGATACAACATATACGCTATATGGTGATCAGACATATAAAGAAGCATATTCTGTGCTTCAATACTGCATTTCTTTAATTGAATTATGTGGGAATGCGACTTTAAGAAACAAGTTGCTGATTCCTCTGCACTAAATGATTTTATCACCGAATATCCCCATGTGAAGCACTATTCGGTGGACGTACGTCCGCAATTCATTTATTTATGGAAGCTGATGAGCATACCAAGCTCGAATATTTAGACTGTGTGTCCATGTATCCTTCAGTGATGAAACAATGTTGTTTTCCAGAAGGGTCATATACGGTACTAAGAGGCAATGACTTGAGTGATAAGATGGTGCATGACTTCTTTGGTCTTATTAAATGCAACGTCCTTCCACCCCGTGATTTATACTTTCCTGTGCTATCTGCTAGATTAAATTCACGCCTTATGTTTGTACTATGTGCCGAATGCGCAAAGAATGAACAATCTTCTGTATGCGAACATATAGAAGAACAGCGCAGTTTATGTTGAACATGGACTACTCCAGAGTTACAGCTAGCTATATGGAACGGTTATGTCATTAAAAAAATGTATGAAGTTTGGCATTATCACGAGACATCACAATATAAGCAGCATGGCGACAATGGGTTATTTTCAGAAAACATTAACCATTTTTTGAAAATTAAACAGGAAAGTAGCGGTTATCCTTATTGTGTCAGTAGTGAGAGTGAAAAGGCGAATTACGTGGCTAACTATTATAAACATGAAGGAATACAGCTTGACCTGCAAAAATATTGAATAACCTGGGTTTGCGCTATGTTGCTAAATCCTGTTTGAATATTTTGTGGGGACGATTTTCTCTTCAAGATCATAAAAAAAATAACATGATATCAACACGTAAAGGTCTTCTCTCCCTTCTGAATGATAAAAGTAAAACTTAGGTGCCATTACATTCATGAACGATAGTCTTCTAGTGGCCTCCTGTTCAGTCAATGATGAGTACGTTCCGTCACCGTTAAATACCAACTGTATTCTTGCATCTTTCGTGACAGCTTCTGGCCGAGTAAAACTGTATGAAGTCTGGTCTTTACTCGGTCACTGTGTAGCCTATCATGATACAGATTCAGTGGTATTTAGTACCCGTGAAGGTGAGCCGAAGATCGAAGTGGGTATCTAGGTTCTTGGACGAGCGAAACCCCCTCTGACTCGGTCCAAAAAACTATAGTTATGAAATGAAGCGTTGTGATGATCCATCGATTGTTAAACAGGTATCAAAGGTTAAAGGTTTATCACCGGGTACTGAACAATCAAAACAAGTTAATTTTGACACAATGAAAAAATCCATTGAACAAATTATAAACGATGGTGAAATTACGGATAGTAATAGCGTACTACTAAGCTACCCATCTAAGATCACACGCATGTCTCAATTTAGAATTCTTTCAGTCAATAGCAGTAAGATTTTCACACCCGTCTTCAAAAAATGAATTTTGAAACTGGTTTATTTATCTTCAGTACCATATGGTTACACTAGCGTAGTATAAATATAAATAGCAACATTGTACTCTATCAGTCAGTTCGTAAACAATGTCAGGGTTATCCGTAGACACTGAAGCCGAAGCCGCACTCGCCGCCCGCACTATGATAGCGTATGTCGCTAGTCTGTGTAACGCTGATAAGGATAAGATGCACGCACTGTTTATGAGGAGCATGTGGTTCGCTTTATGAGATGGTATAATTAATGCGGGAAGAATTATACTCATGTCTAAAATTAGCAAGGATTTATTAACCGAATATGGGATAGACATAGTATATTGGTTACGAGTATTATTGTTGCGAAGTTACATTAATCGTTGCCTTTCTCATTGATAACTTTACGTATGCTTAGTTATCGCTCACATCATATTTCAGGTCTTATATTACCGCACCCACAAAAATATGTTGACTGAAAGTTGATGGCAGCTTAACTGCCATGAACTTACAGACAGATAGTTTTCAAAATAGTATGCGTATCCAGCGATAATACACATTGACTTTAGTGTACTGCGGCTCGCAGGAGCGTAATGGTTAAAAATTGGTCGCCTGCGTTATTGCTCATAAAGTGCGCATTGAGCAGTAGAAAGCGTGACATTGTTCGTCCCGCATGTATATGTTCGTTAATGATCGAACAAATGCGCGCCATACATTCAAATTAAGCGTGTCTATGTACGCCATTGTAACACACATGTTCCTCTCTACGCCATTGATTGAGGAAATTTCTATACATCATTGTGCATGTATGGCATTGCTCGCTAGGTGGTGTTCAAGTCGTGTGCGGCTGGACATTATTGTCACTAATGAGATATAAATGCCACAGTTTCGCGCTATGATTATACGTTTTCCATAATGACGACTGATCCTTGCTTTAAATATTTAAAGCGCTCAACATTTTGGTGTGATCTTAGTAATTCACGAAAAGCACGAACAATTTGTTTTGGTGAAAAGTGGTGCATCGATCTACGTCAATTCCATCCTGAAGGTTATCCTACTAAACACGGTTTATATCTCAGCATAGTAGCGTTTAAAAGCCGTTACAAATCATACCTGATCTTGATGACGCGGTAAAGCATGCGTGCAAAAAAGAAGGTGTACTATTTACATATTCATTGAACAATTCTGTTTGCATTTCTATCTGTGACGAATTTCCGTGTATTGACATACGCTATTTTTTCTGCTCTGACGTAGAACCACATCCCACACATAGTGGTTTATACCTCCTAGACGACGAGTGGGAATTATTAAAACAGAACAGGAGTAATTTGCTGGCAGCATTGCCTAACTTTTACGTGCCTCCTGATGTGAGCAGTGATGCACTGTTTAGCCTGATACCTCAGTGCTTTTACGGCGTGAAAAAATAAAAGAGAACATGAGTGACATTCCATCCCTTAGCGATTCCGTAGAGATGTCTAATCGCGCCACGCTTACTTCGGATGCTATATAACGTGATGATGATGATGAAATTAATCTCGCCGATGATGATACCGACAAACTGTGTCAGTATTGTAAAACTATGTGTCAGGGACACAATTATTGTCCTGTGGATCATGTGCAAAAGATCAGAAATTATTCGCATTCATGCCGAGTGAGAAGATACAATCGGTGGCTGAGTGGGATTGTTATGGATGTCTAGTAAATCTTCAGAGTCTAGGTGAACATTCTTGCTTAGGTATTGATGCGAACTTTAATTCAATTGACAATTTTGAACTGTATAATGAGACAGCATTATTAGAAATGCAGGAAGCTGAATATTGCGCTCAACTCGCCATCCAAAACGATATATATGTGAACATTGTACTGAACTGTACCACATGTGTATGACGGAATGGTATAGGTACATTGTTGATGTAATATATGAAAAACAGATGTTATCACCATAACTACAATGAATATTTTCTCTACGCACGTATTAATAAAGTATCTGCGTACACGTCATATACCTGCAATAATAGTATCAATTCAAAAACATAATTAAGAAGATGGAACCTTATTTGTCTGTTTTTTATTTAAAATTGACCATACTTTTTCTGCTTATTAAAAACATGGTTAATTTAAAATAAAATCATGCCTTTTAAAGGTCCCACCTACTTAATTGATTTTATATGACTTTAAAAAAAGAAGAAAAAAAGACACCACCTAATTAATTCTATGATACCGCGTGTGGTTGGTGGTGTCACTGCAGGTGCTGCCGGTGCGGGAATTACAGTTGGTGTCAATACCAATGCTGCAGGTGCTGCTGGTGTTGTTCGTGCGGGTGCTGCCGATGTCGTGGTGATGGATGTTGGAATGCTAGCTGGCTGTGTTGCAGATGCTGTTGGTCTTATGAAATGCGGAAAGTCAGTTAGTCACCATTTAGTACGTTTTGTTCTTGCCATCTTTCCCGTTGGAAGCACGGTAACTGGTAATCTGCTTTCGAAACGTGAGATGTGAAAAATGGAATATATGTTTTCAATTTTCTGTTCCTCAGAACAGCGTCCCTGTATATGCGTGTGATCTTATACATGTGCCGCCTCTTGTCTCTAGTAGTACTATTCCATCCCATGTTGATTGGTGACTGGAATATGTAGGTAAGAGTATATTTGAAATTCTCTATAATGTTATACTGTCAAAGTTTTGATGCTGCTTCGCCAGCTCACGTGCTAATGATTTGTATACGCGGCAGAACAGCTGTGTTCTTAATCAAAATTAGGACAGTATAGCTGACTGTAATTTATTGTTTGGTTTAAACAGCTCCATGTCTTGCGGAAACCAAGTCTACTGATCTCGCGAAGCTGGGCTGTGTTTTCCGGGTGGGTGGACTGCCAAGCATCCTCCTCTGTGGGGAGGACTAGTCCCATCCCTACCTAGACCAAACTTAATTATCACAGTACAGCTCGGAAAATGTGTGCCTCAATTTTACAATTAAACTATCGTCGTTTGGAGATTGTGAATACAGTCATCCTGGGTGTCTGTGTCTCTGTCATGTTGATGAATTTAATTGATATGCATGGCTGCTTATCTGCGGATGAGTCTTGCGCTGTTGTGAAGTGTGACGTTTTTATGGCAGTGGGGTGGGGCAGCTGCAGGTGTGTGGGGTCAACTTTATCGGACATGATGTATTTCTCTCTGTAGTGGCTGAGTCCGAAGACGGGACAGAGTTACTTTAGAGCGTGACTTGAATCAATCCATTATCGAATTTCCATTCGGTAGCAAAATCCTACTTGATACGGACGACAGACTGCGGGCATCTTCTTGTCTTAATAATATTGACTGTTATTATGTGTGGTTGACGTGTAATAATTTAGCTGTTTACATACAATGTGTCCAGGGGAGGGGGGGGGGCGATGGTGAGGGGGGATCCCCCGTAGCGCGTACTGTAGATGGCTGCTCCTTCTTTCCGTATGATCAGTTTTCAGTAAACTGGACAAGAAGGTGTTTGTGGAAAATGTTGACTCATGTTGATGATGGTGGTGTTCTGTTGTTGTGAAGTCGGGGCTGCTGTGTGACGCTGGCGTAATGTGAATTGGGCATATCCAGGTTTCCAAGTTGGGGAATGCCGAGTCTGTTGATATTGCAGAAAAGTCGGGATGCGGAAAGTGATGAGCTCCCCGCATTCGTGCGGAAGGGAATGTTGCGGAAAAGGTGTCTCTAACTTTCTCAATTTATAAAAGCTAGGTGAATGCCAACGATTGTGCTGATGATATTGAATGTCCTTGTTATACTTTTAAATAACCGAGTATGTGTGTGGCATTCACGCAATGGTGAATTGATGTATCCAGCCTTGCGGGCATGTGTGCGCTGTATGCGCCTTGCTTTCTGTGTCTTGTTCTGACTGTTCATGGGGGTGGGGGTGGGGGTGGGGGGCTTGGCAGGGCGGTTGTGGTCAGGGATGCCCTTTGGATGGAGAGGGACATCTCCCGTTACACGACGGTTGTTACTGAGTCTGCTGAACAGGCTGCTTCCCTGCCCACCACCAGCAGAGAGGGTGGGTGGGTGTTACTGTGGTGCTGGATGCCACCTCCTCTGCAGCAGCGCACTCTCATATCTGAAGAGTGACAGTCAACAGACGGCGAGTGGAGTGTGAAATGGACAGGGCCGATGGTCTCCGAACTTGGTGCATAGACGAGAGACGCGAGTTGGAGTGGGGGTGGGGTGCTATAGGATATGATACACCTTGGGATGGGGGTGGTCTCGCGATTTGCGGATATGGGCGGGGTACACCGAGTTGTGCGGTTCTGCTGTTCTTCAAAACAAACCAAGGCCTTATCAAGCCTCTTCACTCCCATGCTATGTATTACATACAAGAAGCATGGCCCGGGGCAGCATCAGCCTCCACTTGTGGCAACTCTAAAATTGGGAGAATAGCATGAAGTTGGTGGGAGTGGGAAGGGGTCGGCGGAACAACTTTTCCGCCCTTCCCATTGGACAGCACAAACGATAAAGTCTTCAGATACGACTTCCCAGATCTTGTAGACCCGCTCTGAGGAGGGAGAGGGCGAGTACGTATCTCGTCATCGTCCTCAGTGTTAGTCATACGTTCACCGGACTCCTGGCTTGGTAGGAGAGGGGTCGAACTGGCACTGCGGTGCTCAGGACTAACGTCGGAAATACTCGTTTCCGTAGAGACATCTGTCTGGGTACCAGTGTCACGTGGAACGCCCAACCCGAGCTCTGGCACTCGGTCATCACAGACACAAGGTTTAATTCGATCGAAGTGGATGACTGAGGTCAGGCCGGGCGAGTACGTATCTCGTCATCGTCCTTAGTGTTAGTCATACGTTCACCGGACTCCTAGCTTGGTAGGAGAGGGGTTGAACTGGCACCGCGGTGCTCAGGACTAACGTCGGAAATACTTGTTTCCGTAGAGACATCTGTCTGGGTACCAGTGTCACGTGGAACTCCCAACCCGAGCTCAGGCACTCGGTCATCACTGACACAAGGTTTAAGTCGATCGAAGTGGATGACTGAGGTCAGGCCATCCGAGGTGTGGATACGGTAGGTCACATTCTTACCTACTACCACATAGGGGCCTTTCCACTGGTACCTCAGTTTACTCGGCACGTTTTCAGAATATCGAGAATCGTGTACGCAAACCATTTTTCCCGCCTCATGCAGATCTCCATGCACTCGCCGGTCGTGCCAGGTTTTCTGACGCTGGTGTGCAGTGGATAATGTTGCTCTCACTAGCTCATGGATCTGTTCTATTCGCTGCCGCATGAGCTCTACGTAGAGAGATGGTGAATTTTTCTCTCCTGGAATCCGG